>CAEMYA010002106.1:571665-602463 GCA_903131615.1 Diplodus sargus
CATTCGTCACTATGACGCGTGACGCACGGACGTTGACCATACCATCAGTTGGCGTATGATAACAATAAACAACCCTGGAACAAGAGATACGCACCAACGGGACCTGCCGCTCGACTTCGACACGAACGTACCGAAAATATGAGCCGGGACAGCGGCAGACAGTTGCAGTAACGTCTCGTCAAGTAACGTGCGTGTGTGGTCGCTGCTGGCACAAAGGATTTTCGAGTTTTTGTGTCAAGCCGAGGGGAGAACTAGAGTTACGGTCTTCCCCTTCCTTAGCCCCCTCTAGCTAGCTGTGGCTCATTCCTTGTTTTTGCTCACTTTGTGTTAGTCTGTTATGCAGTTTCCAGAGGACTGTACTCGCACTCGTTCTCCTCCGCCACCTCTTCGCTCCCTCTCCCCGCTCTCTCTGGCCCTATGTCTCGCTGGCTGTTCCCCTGGTCGGGCTCAATCAAGAAGCGGGCCTGTCGGTACCTCTTACAGCACTACCTCGGTCACTTTTTGCAGGAACGCCTGAGCCTGGACCAGCTGGGCTTGGACCTGTACAACGGCAGCGGTGTCATCAAAGAAATCAACCTCGATGTCTGGGTGAGTTTGTGACAGGGAGGAGAGGGAGAAAGGTGGCTGACAACTTGGCAGCCCCTGCGGTAGTCATGGTGTGTTTTTGACGAACTCGTGCACGCCTGACTGTTTCGCAACTGCTCTCGAGTTCAACAACAATCTCCGACGTCATGCTCCAAGCCTAGCTCGATTTCTTCGAGGAAGTGCACTTGTGGGAAACACATCACCAGCTAACCTAATTAACTGTATCTCTCCCTGGTGTATAAACAGTTTTTAATAAACACATACCCCCCCTCAGCCATGATGGCTTCACACTTCATGTCTACATCCAGAGTGATGGGACAAATAATCCCTGCTGGAAAAAAAGAAAACAGCATAGACCAGCAAGACCAGCATATGTTGTGTTTTGGTGCTGGTCTATGCTGGTTTTTCTCAGCAGGGATGGAAACAGTTGTCTCTTTTCTTTCACTCTGTGTCTCTTTCTGACGGCTCCTTCTTTTCTCCAGGCGGTCAATGAGCTTTTGGAGTCTCTTGGAGCTCCTCTGGAGATAGTGGATGGCTTTGTGAGCAGCATAGCGGTGACCATCCCCTGGCAAGCTCTCCTGACTGATCACTGCACCTTAGAAGTTTCTGGCCTCCAGATAACATGTCGACCCAAGTATCGCACCAGTAAGTTCGCTGAAAAACAGCCTAAAACATGCATCGGTTTGCTGCAGGTTGAGCGAGGTGATCTTCTTATCAGATCTACACATGCTGCCGTCCAAAAGTCAAGTTTATTGTGAAGACTAAATTGTCCCTGTGTTTGCCCCAAACTATTCCTGATGTAGGGCTCTTGTTATGCAGGTAAAGAAAGGTAAAAATTGTAAAAAGGAATAAAAAAGTCTGTTTATATCTTTCATAAGCTCGAGCTGTCGTATTCAAATATTTGTTTTGTCAGTGCAACACTCTTAAACAACCCTAATAGTCCATGACTGTCATACATGAGGAAGAACAATATCAAATCCTCATATTTGACTTATAGAACCACATATATATTTGCACACTTGTCAGCTTTTGTAATAACCGATCAATTTCCTGATAATAAATACATTCGCTGGTCTTGTCAGCTCTACACTGGTAGACAGAAAGCTGCCTGGGTCTCCGTGTGTGCGTTGTTTATTTTATGTCACATAGTTTTTATAAAAATAGTCCCAGGCACAAAGATTATCACAAAGACCTCATGTCTGTCAAAGCAAAGAGAGATGATCAGTAAATTCGGGTATAATGTCTTCAGTAAATCATGTAGACAGTAGCCCTGAAGTACAGAAATCAGTGAACCCCATGTGGTTTTGTTTTTTTCACAGGTGGGGGTTGGGACTCCCAAGGCTGGTCTTCAAGCATGACCTCCAGCATGCAGCTGGCTCAGGAGTGCCTGAAGGACCCCCCTGAGGCATCCGAAGAGCCGCCTGCCCAGCTGGAAGGGCTTGAGATGTTTGCACAAACTATCGAGACGGGTGAGCGAAAGCTGAAAGAGTCAAAATTCAGATATTAAACTTTTTACCGCAGTAATAATGTGGTATAAAAGATTCCTTCCAATGCAAAATGCAGTCCAGACACGCACAGTACAGCTGAGAATACTCCGTGCTAACAGACCTTTGCATGTCTCTCATCTCATCTGTGTTTCAGTCCTTCGTCGTATTAAAGTCACCTTCATAGACACTATCGTTCGCATCGAGCACCATCCCCTGGACCTGGAAACAGGCGTTGCCTTAGAGGTGCACATCAAACGGTAGGTTCCTCCAAATGAGCTTGATAGAAAATGAAAGATTATTTCACCTCTTCTGTGTCCTTTATTTTGTTTTTTTGAATGTACTTAAACATTCTGTAGTTCGTTTTCGTCACATTTTGAAATACTAACGAGAGCATTCTCAAAAACAAAAAAAAAAGATTAGTCATGCGACTGATTTCATGCTGTAACCTGCTGATAGAAAGCAGCTCACGGGGCATTTTTAAAAAAATGCAACTTCAAAGGTCACTTTAGCACTTCGGCATTGCTGTATTTATAGAAAAAGCCTACCTGAGATGCCTTTTAATGACTTCATTACACGCTCTAGAAACATGAGGATCAGCAGTAGAAGGCTTACTTTATTTGTTCTAAGGAAGAACTGAGTGAGCTCCAGAGTTACTCTCACCTTCTGACATCCGTGATAGTTTGCAGTATGTCGGAATCACAGAAAATAATCTTCCCCTCTCGTCTTCATTTCTGATCTGTTCTCTCATCCAAACACTGGATTTGTTTTTTGTGTCCTTGACGCCTCGTCGGAGCACAAACATAAAAAGTGGTTGTGATGAAATATCACATCTTTAAAGCTTTGTTTAAAACCTTTACTTAAAAACAAGCGTTATTATTTATGCTGGTATTCTTTGTCTGTAAACTGCCCTGCGGGTGTTTGTGTATGTGCATTATTTGTACTGTGACTTCCTCATTTCGGTGTTACAGTAAGTGGGTAACACAGTTAATGGGCCTCCTCTGTCAACGTACAAGTGTGAACAAGTGTTCTTTTAAATCAGCTGTGTTCATAAAGACATGGAAGCGTCCTGCTTGTCAGAAAGGGACACAAACTGAAATCAAACGGGATCTGATTCAGTTTAGTCAACAAAAATCTAAGAAGAAGCTTCACACGATGAGCTGAAATGTAGCAGTCAGCAGTATTTCTTTAATCTCTTCAGTCATACAAGTAAAAGCATTCAGATTTATGAACCCAGAGCTCCTTTTCATTTTTATCACTCATAACAGGGTGCTAAAACACCTCTCCGTGATCACTCATATCGGAGCTCTCCCACATCAGCACATTTAATAGAGTCACGGGAGAGAGAAAGCAAAATGGAAGCCAAGAATTAGATTCCATCTTCTCTCGGCTCATCAGCAGACAAAGAGAAGAGGCCCGTGCTCGGTCATGAACTTGAACTCCTTAGCCTTGAATTGTCAGACAGCCGTGTGGATCATTTTAAACACGGTCACTGTTGACAAGGTCATCCACCTGTACAGGGTATTTATCAGTGGCTACAAATAACTGCAGGCTATACTGAAGGTGTAGTCAATATGTGATGTCAGGAGGTCTCTGACCTTGACTTTAATGCATTTGTGTAATGTGGCCAGTGTCAGATAGTAAACTGGGTGTACCACCGGTTTATTGATTTAATAAAAGTCATTGTTTTTGTTCACGATTTAGTATAATTTCACTGTATTGTATTATACATTGTCTGGTCATAATCAAATTACTTTTACAAACAGTGACCGTGTGGCATTGTTCAAGCTGAATTTGCAAACTGAAGATAACTGAGCTAATTTTTTCATATTCCCTCTATAAGTCACGGCGTAGCCACGGCTGGGTTTCTGGATTTATATCCACGTGCACCACGTGTCCCCTAACCGTTCTGCCATTTTCTAACTTTTTTTGCTGTGACACCGTTGAACCCTTTTTTGTTGTTGTGGCTTATTGACAAAGCTGCTCGGGATGGCTCTGTTGGTCGAGGGTCATTGGCCAGAAGGCTTGATTTTTAGCTGAACAACCGATTTAAGGGCTTTGAAGCACTGAACTTACAGCAGAACTGTGCTGCAGCAACACAGGCCTCAGCCACTGAGTCAGTAAACGGACAAAATGTTAAGTGCTACTTGTAGTGATCAGTATACCATTGTCAGGCCTGGTATAATATCCATGAGCACTTAAGAGTTCTCTACCTTGTGAGTTTTTGTTTGCTGTTACCACAGAAGTGACTCATGGCTCATTAGCCCAGGAAGAACAGCAGACAGTTCTTAAAATCTTTGTTTTTCTGAGTATGTTTCTGAATCGAAATTTTGTAATGGTGCTGAATAACGTGTGTTTGCCCGGTTTTGCTTCAGGTTGGAGTATTTTGACGAGGCGGTGCGAGATCCAGCCAGCCAGACTGCCGTGCCTGTCGACATCCACCAGCCGCCTGCCTTCCTGCACAAGATCCTGCAGCTGAGCGCTGTTCAGCTGTTCTACGACAGCACCGGCACAGAACAGGTGAAGGACGTCACACTGCTATTGATTGATGTATTAGCGTTATATCTATTTTTATGTCCTCTTCAGTTTTTTTTTTCTGTCTTTGTTTTTTTAACTTCACACCGATTAGCAGGGTCATGAGAGATAAGCAAGCTAAGATTATGAACTTTGGATCTTTTGTTCTTTGAAGTTTATTTTGTGTATAAATCGTTGGCAAAAGATTTGTTATTGTAAAGAAAAGAAATGTGCCATTATGCCTCCAACTGTGATGACTGTGCAGACATTAAGCAGAAGGAAAACAGGAGAAAATGACACCAAACTTACTAAAACATTAATATAATTTAAGACTGGAAATCCTCATAAAATTCTCCTAATTTCTTAGAGTCCTCCTGAGGAGCAACGCCCAGAATCCACCACAGCAAGTGAAGGAGAAGAGGAGGAGGATAAGGAGGAAGAGGAGGAGGAAGAAGAAGAAGATGATGAGGAGGAAGAGGAAGAAGAGTCAAAGCCCCGGACATCTGCTTCATGTCCTCCATCTCAGCCACTGCTCATAGGAAGCTGCTCCGGTTTCATCGAGACCACAGTGAAGATCAAACAGAACGACATGCTGCCCGGACCAAAGGTGTGTGTGAACACACTGTAAGCTCCTGAAGGATTTAAACGCAACTTTTCACTGGTTATTTACTTCTGTATCATGTCTGTCTGTTCCTCAGTTGGAGTTGGATGGGAAGGTGGGCTGCGTCCACATGCTGCTGTCTCCAGATCAAATCACCCACCTGACAGACCTGCTGGCGGCCCTCTGCATCGACATCGGTACGTTAAAGTTAAAGCAGCCGCTGTGACAGAAAAGCCCCAATCACAGTCCAGGATTACACCTGCTATTTCAATTTTACTTTTGTCATTCAATGCACCATCTGCAATTCTTCAGCTTTTATTCGCATTACAGATTCTGTTTAATATATCGTGATGGTTAGCGGATGAAATAAAATAAGTGCCTCTATGATTTAAATGACTGATTTGGTCATCTTGATGCATCAATAGATTCTGATTAAATTGACGTAATCACAGATACTCTTTTCTCCATCTTTAGCGCTTATTGCTGATCAAAATGCACCCCCAAACTACTAATTCACTCCTAACTTATTATTTCTGGTGTCTGGCAGCTAGAAGGTAATAAGTTGCCTCCAGGCTTTAGTAATACATCATGTAGAACCCCTCAGAGACAGGAAGACTCTGAACAGACACAGACAATAAGCCTCCTCTGTTTCTTCTTTGGTGCAGAGCAGCAGAGTAAGGTCATCTGTAAATGCCTCATTAATGAGAGGTCACACACTGCCTCCGTCTATCTTCACACGCATTTGTGATGCCATTTCTCTGTCCTCTCTCCTCAGAGCCAGAGAATAAGCGTGGTGGAGTGCACAGTCGTCCGTTAGACTCAGACGACCTGCGTATGATTGAAGAGGACCTCAGTAAGCAGTTGGGGTCCAGTCCCAGAGACAGGGAGTGGGAGGAGCCAAGCCTGGAGCCCTACATCACCGGCCTGGAGAACGGAGGTACACAAAGCAGCGTTAAGTCTTGCGTAGGCAGACCTTTGTCCATGGTGTTGTATAGAGTTGGAGACAGTCTGGCTGCACACATTATCCTTCTGGTACAGGGGAAAAAACTCGCTCAGGCTTTTTTGTGGTTTTTTTAACCAATCACAATCATCTTGGGTAGTGCCAAGCCCAGAATGCAGCGAAACAAAATTGATTAATCCTGCTAAAGGAAAGATACTAAGTGCTAGTTTGTTTTTGTTGGTACCATTAGTACCACTTTATATTATCAACCATTAAGTTGTAGCTTGAAGGTTGTTGTTGTTGTTGTTGTTGTTGTTGTTGAAACGGAACAGGGATTTTGAAGAAAGCAAACAGAAAAATAGTGTCAAAAAAAATATAGCATTCATAGATTATAAATTAACACACAGCCCTATTAATATTGAGCTTAGTCTTGAGCTCGCCTGT
The DNA here is from genome assembly GCA_903131615.1 of Diplodus sargus. Classification (NCBI taxonomy): domain Eukaryota; kingdom Metazoa; phylum Chordata; class Actinopteri; order Spariformes; family Sparidae; genus Diplodus; species Diplodus sargus. The sequence continues at coordinate 578,234 of CAEMYA010002106.1, forward strand.
ATAAAATGCAAAGAGAGTCATAAGCCATATTCACACAGGACTAGTGTTACCAGGGGACCTCATGTGAAATGACCACCCTATATTAGTGTTTCATGGGGCACAGTCACACAGGATAAGCAAAGTCTGTATTTTACTTGTATTCACTAGCTTAAGATGTTCCTTTATTTATCCCCCTTTTTTACAGGTAACACAGGCAAGGGAAATAAGTAGCAGCACAAGAGTAAGTCTCAAAAAATAGAGACAATAATAAAGAGAGTGTAACATAACATCAGTGTTTCAGAACCGGTAGATCTGGTCTGCAGCAGCCACATTAGTATTAAAATTTATGGGTGTCACGCTCACTTTTTTCATGTGTTAGAGGCATACACACACATTTGCAGCTCATTTAGATCATGCAAAAGATGCTTTGTGTGTGTACACTAATATGAAAAACCCGATGTTGCTCCTGACCTTCTGTCATCACTTTAAAACATCAATATAGTCGATCTCACAGCACAGCTGTTGACTGCTATTCAACATATTATGAGCGGGGACTGAATTTAATCGATTGTTCAGTTGTCTGACAGCAGAAAACAGATGTTAAAAAAGTCACCCAAAATTACCAACAACAATCACAGACAACTGCTTTAATTATTACAAGTTTCCAGAGGTCCCTGGGTAATACCGGTCTTGTACAAATTGGATTTTAGGTTGTTTTTGAAAAATCATTAGGAAACCTGGTGGTTGTGGAAATGACTGGAAATGAAACTGCCGCTCCTTTCCTTGCAGCAGTGTGCAAAGAGGTGCTTGTGCACGTTGTAGTATTTAACTTATCACTGTGTGTGTGTGTGTGTGTGTGTGTGTGTGTGTGTGTGTGTGTCTGTGTGTACATGCAGAAATGTTCTTCTCCATGGGTCCTGCGGGGGGGATGACCAGTAGCGTGACGTCTATGCGCTCTGGCAGCGAGCTGTCAGATAGTGACATGGAGTCTTCTACACACAGTCTAGCCAGCTTCACACAGCCCGCACAGGTACAGCCCATGTGTGTGTTTAAAGTTTTAAGCCTTCTGTAGATGGCCGTACGTAGAGCAATTGATGTTGTACAACTGAAAAAACATTAAAAAAATGGAAATTTATTCTCTTGATTATTTAAGTTCTTTGAAGAGCGCAACAAGCGTTAATTCTGTTACGTTGAATCACTGTTATTTTGTCCTTTTCTCTAAAGTGCAAATGTTTACAAATAACAGAGTGGGTAGTTTCACAAGATATGTTTTATTTTAATGTGTGTTTGGTTTGTATGTGCTCTTTAGTAGACACAGAACTGAAACCTGTAAACGTACTTATTAAAACACAAGCTGATTTCCACTTTATTCCCTCCCAGGGATTGGTGAACTGTTCCAGGAGATATCCTGTAGCGGGCTGTCTGTCAAGTCTTCCCCAGGCAAGCATGCGGACCAGAGGTAAAACCACTGCAGTGCTAAGTAAAGCGTTTATATCAGCACTTTAAAGCAATCTGTAGGTCTTACTGTATCAAAAATATCAAGTTCTGGACTGTTTCAAGTGTTTTTTTTAACATAAATACACCAGCGAAATATGTCTTCGAAGCAACTCCTCTCATCCTCGTCTTTGCAGGTCGCTCGCACAGCGGCCAGGCAGAGCAGCTTAAGCCCGATGCGTTGTTGCGACTGACCCTCGGCGGCCTCACCCTAACTCTGCTGCAGGAGGACCCGCCCTCCAGGCCTGACGGAGCCTCATCATTGGCTCAGGTGTCTCAGGTGTTCTTCCGGGAGCTGGCCTTCTTCAAAGACAGCATGTTCAGCGAGAGAGACTTTCACCATCTGAGAGGCGGCTTTGCCAAGGCCTGCCCACACTCTCATCTCAGGTGGGGAAAAAACAGGGACATATTTCTTCTCCTGTGAGGTAAAATTCATGTGGACATCGCTCTCCAGCATTTTTCTTTTTGCCACAATAGACACTGGTAGTGCTTTTGTTGGATGTTTTTTTAAAAGTGAGAGGCTTGTGGGAGTTGAGAATTTCATACAAAGGTGAGAAGATTCAGTTGATGACAAAATCAGTTTGTTCCTTTGTTAATAAGTGGCTTGTAGAAATAGATGTTTCTGAAATTCAATGAGTCTTTGTGAAGGAATGTGTGACTGAAGTCTGAAAAGTCTTTATCATTTTACATAATTTGATTTGCAGCATGTAGGTGTGATATACTTGTTTTTTGCATCAACTTGTTTGTTTCTCCTCCGTTCTCTCTTCTTTTCATTTGCTTCAACTCCCACTCTTACTGCCCTCAATGCATAAACATACACATGAGCGCGCGCACACACACACACACACACTCTGTTGTTCAGGGCTACTGCAAGCTTCTTCCAGCTGAAAGTGACTGATCAATTCCCGTCGTCTTCTCTCTCAGAGTGACTGGAGCAGCTGTGCAGGTTGCTTGTGAGATGCGAAGCGGGATGCGCAGCAGTCGGGCGGTGACCTCTGACCTTTCCTTCAGCAGACTGGAGCTGTTAGAGTGCCTCTGGGAGGACGGAAAGCCTCAGTACAGCGAGGTAGAACATTTCTGTGTATCTCTGACCCTGGCTGTCTTCGCACTGTCAGACTCCAAAGTTATTTACACGTACATCTTCACGCCGTGATTCTAGTCTTTGTCAGGGTCAATATTAAGGCTAAATTCTCAATATCTAAATACTTCACCCAAATCAAAATTGATTTAATCAGATAAGAATCTTTCAGACATAACTGAACTTCTACCTGATGTCTGAAAATAGTTGATTTGTGATTGATGTTCTGTTAACAAGCTGATAAAGAAATCATCTGAGAATAACATGTGTCTGTGTATCTCTTTCCAGTTGCTTCAGTTCCAGAAAGCAGGTTTGTTCACAGTTGGAGCTGCAGCCAGACCGTGTGCCCAGCTGCACTACAGCCTCACGGAAAAACACCTACGTAGGGTACGCATTTATACACACACACACGAACACAAACACTCAGACTTGATATGTGCAAAACCTTTTTTTATCTCAAAAAAGTTGTATGAACCATAAATACAAGTGAAGCAAGTTTAAAGTGTAAAAGTAAAGCAGCACTAATCTGTTATTTTTTCATTAGTGTAGTCGGAAAGTTACAGGTTTTATGTTACCATGATTGTGAAAACGGTATATTAATTTGAAGTGTAAGATAAAACTTTTTGACATTTTTTTTTGCCAGTATTTAAACTCTTTCTTGCCAATAAAAAAAAGAAATCAATATTTAGATTTTTCACTGTCACGATTGCATCCTTAGCAGCCTGCATAACACTCAGAAATAGCTTTGGCACCAGTGAAACTGTGGGCTGAAATCCACGACTGTAACGATGCCAGTAATCATAAACACATTCACGCAGACATGAATCTGTTTAAAAAGTTCTATGAGAAATATTTATCAGGCAAAGGCTTCTCATAGTGAAATAATCATTAATTACACAAGAGTATGTTGTAGAAAAACAACCTTATCAACCTTACCTTTAACATATGTGTGTGTTTGTGTGTTGGCAGGGTAAACAGCGGGTGGTGCGACGGGAAAGTGTCGTGCGGGTGGAGCTGGCGGAGCTGAGCGCTGAGCTGGACCTGGACATCATCAGTCGGCTGGGAAGTCTGAGCAAAGCCTTCAGCTACTGTCCCACACAGACCACTGGACCTGGACTCATGCAGGTGGTTGTTACAGCATGATTACGCCCAGCAGTAAAAAGGCAGTTTGTAATGATGTTGGAAATACACATAGAAGTGGAGCCTCCTCACATGGAGTAGATCACAGCATGTTTGTTCAAAAATACATAGAATGGATTCTGCGAAAATGTGATGATATTAGAGAATCTCTTGTGGTTTGTATGCTGTACACTGATTGCACTTCATTATGGTTTTGGGCTATGTTTCTGTATAGCCGCCAGTCTATAATAGAAACCAGATCTACTCAAATCTTGAGCAGAAAAACAAATTAAAAACAACCCTGCAAACGATCATTTTGTTTTTAGTAGTCCAGTTTGGTTATGCAGAGTCATGGATTTCTCTGTCAGCACAACAAAGCTGAAAATAGAAAGAGTTAAAAAAAGAAAAAAAGCTTAAAAAGCTAATCCATTCATGTCTGACCAATTATGTTTGTGCTGACTGGAGCATGAACATGAACCGAGCTGAGACAGGACAGCACGCAGCCATGAGTTCAGGGATTGCGTCTGTAATAGATAGATCGGATTTTTCCCATCTTCAAAACTTGATTAAGCTTGGAGAAGCAGTTAGGAAATTTTCTGTAATGAGGCTCCAGTTCTAAAAATCCATGTTACAGAAAAGTCTCTTTTTCTGTCCTGTCAGACTCAGAGCAGTGAGCTGTGCTCCTCCTTCACCCTCCTCTCCCCCCACGCCGTCCTCAAGCTTCGCTTCCCCATACCCGACCTGCGGCCTCTCCCTAAGCGCCGGCCTCCGACCCAGAGGGCGGTGCGGCAGGAGACCCTGGTGCTGGAGCTGATGGAGCTGGAGCTCAAGCATCAGGAGGCCCCTGACCTCCAGAGCGAGCAGACTGCCCCTGGACAGCCGTGGGCCCCCTGCCTTACCCAGCTACTGGAGGCCTCCTTCACTGACCTGCATGGTGGGAACACACATGAACTCTGTACAGTGGCTGTTTGTACTGACTGGATAGAATGAACCAGCAACCGAAGATAGATAAGCAGTATTTTGGTTGCTCTTAAGTAGTAGAATATATTGACTGTATAGATAGTACAATACATCGGAAATTATGATGCAGTCTGAGTTGTTTTATTGTCCTGTTGGTCGGCTGTTTCAGATCTGGTGAGCTTAGATTATGGTGAAGCATTTATAGGTGGTTTGTATAGCTGAAGTAGACCGTTTAAAAAGTGAAATGCAGACAGAGAACTGATGTGTTTTGTCTCACCAGGGTCATACGAGGGCTGGGAGGGCGGCTCTTTCCCCTGTATCAGAGTGAGGAAGAACCGTGACTCTCTGCCCAGGTGAGAACAAATAGAAATCAGCTCTCCACATTACAGAAGCTCCCCAAGACTAAGGTTCTCCTGTCTAAACTACACTTATTAATGAAACTTCCTGTTTGTGTGAACAGGATATCGGTGCGTGTGCGTGGAGGCGAAGCTCAGGGCCCGGCAGCAGGTCTGGATGGGATGAACCTGGGCCTCGTTAGGGACCTTGGGGCCGCCTTCTTTGAAAGTCACTGTGAATTCAACGACAAAACCAGCTCTCCGTTCTCCTCCAACCGCACCATGTTTGAAACTGAGGAGGTGCATTGACGCTCAGTAAAAAAAATATTTCGTTTATCAGCCTACAAATCAAGATTGAAGACTGATAGCGGTCCTCCTCCCTCCTTGTTTCAGATGGTGATTCCAGCCGACCCGCAGGAAATGAGTCAGTTTCAGACGCAGTGTGTTGCTCAGTGTCAGTGTGCTGTGGACATCAGCCTGCCGCTGGCCTACATCCTGCTGCCCAGCAAACAGGCCTTCCAGAGCGTCTACAACAGGTACGTCAACAGAAGCACAAGTCTGATGGATGTCCACGAAGCTAACATTATCCCAGTGTTCACCAAAAAGTTGTTTTAAAGAGTTTGTTAGATTTTTCACTGGATTTTATGGAGATAAACACATTACGGGGTCAATTGTTGGAGGATGGACTTTATCTGCCTTCAGTTTATTGCTTTTTCTATTTTTATACTGCTGGCGTCGTTGCTCCTGAGCTGTACTGTCATTAGTTATGTAAGAAATAGCCTCTTCCAGCTTTGTTTTTTAAATTTTGTATTGGTCTTAAATCCATAATTCCTTTTCCTTATCCTGCCCTTTGTCCAAAAGGATCAATAATGATCTGTTGATGTGGGAGCCTCCTCCTCCTTCAGCAAAAAGCCCCGACCACAGCCGCCAGCACCACGACGAGTTCCAGCTGTGCAAGTCGGCCTTTAGACTTGGTGAGTTTGACTGTTTTGATGGAAAAACTTCAACATCGTGTAGATCTATTAGACATAATAACAACTAGCCGTCCAAAACATTCCCCCTCTCTGCCACAGACTCTGATTCAGAAGAGGACGAGCCTCACTTCTACTTGGCCAGTGAATCAGATGGAAGGTCTCAAAAGTCAGCTTCCCGGCCCAACCACAACCTCAGCCTCCTGTCCCTCACTGTGATCATCGGCAAAGGTCGCCTCCAAGCCAGAACAGACAGGAAGGTGAGCCATGTGGCTGCTAAACATATTATTAGAAGACCATGACTTTAATGAGATAAAGACTGTACACTTACACCCATAATTGGCTTCACCCAGAGCTGGAGAATTGAGACTTGAGACTTGAACTTCAGTTGAGTAATAAAAAAAAATACATTATATACATTTTTCTTAAGACTTCTCCTTGACTTTCAAGACATGATAAGGTCAAGGAAAGATGTGAAGGTGATTTCAAAAGACGACCATGCTGCTTCAAGGAAATGTAGGATGGCATTTTCTAATTTTCTATTGTGAAAGATGGTCCAGTGTACTCTATGCAAAGGGGGGTAATAAAGAAGGCAGTGAATGACCTCTTATCATGGCTGCCACTTAGATACTGTGGAGGAACGAAGCCTTTTGTCTGCTGTGAGATTCACCTTACTTGAAACTTGATGGTAAAAAGCAGAGGAGACTTGACTGGGTGAGCCCTGAAAACTAAGGAATGTAAGATATGTGTGTATTTTTGCCTTTTGGAGTTCTGCCAAGCTGTCATCATAAATTATTTCAGTGCCGGGATGCAGGGCATTACTAAATGCACACTGTAAGTTGCAGCTGCTGGCACCAGACTAAAATGTAAAAGCAGAGGAATTCAAACGAGAGAAACTAGCGCTGCGTTAAGTAGCTTCCAGTCCAGCTTGTCACTCATTTTTCTTCCCCCCAGCCTCAGTTGTGAAAATGATTCTGGTGCACAAGTCACATGTTTATGTGCTACTCTTGCTTTTAGTTTTTAAAAGAGTTCTGTTTTTGTTGAATATTTGGGATAATTGATATGTTTTCATTTGCCTATATAATGAATTATCAGAAATACATATTTTTTGCCACCTAGCCTGTTTTAAAGAAGATGTCAGCATTGTAGTAGTATTTTTTGTGTTTCTTAACCATTTCCATTCTCGTTGCTTCAGGAGGACCAGAGTCATGGGGAAATTGTGCTCGACCTGGAAGGGGGGAAGATATTTAGTGTGGCGCAGCACCAGAATGATCCCAATCTCAATTTCCTGTGTCTGGAGAGTCGACGAGTGGAGCTCTACCATCGAGGTGCACATCGTCGCGTTGTTGGCAAACATTTATTTATAGCATAATTCATATTGTCATAACAGATCTAAGTAGAAAATGTTAATGGTACTGTAAGTTCTCGGTCATCAAGCACACAAATACATGTTTCTGTCTCCCCCCCACACACCGCTACAGCTGTGGTGAAGGACTCCCCCATCCCACAGCGGCTGGAGATGCCCAACTTCACTCCCCCAAAGCACTTGGACCCCACCATCTACCCCACAGAGGTGGGTGTGAGCAGTGTCAGCGGCAGGGAAGGAGAGCCACAGATGTTGTCCACAGCCATCAAAGTCACACTGGACCCTGAGAGGAGCGTCAAGGTACATCCTCCTCAAATGTTTTTGTTTAGTAGCTAGTATAAGTTTGAAATTAAACAGTGTATGTCTCTGCTAATTCTTTTAGGAGTTCCTGGTCGCCCTCCGACTTCAAGGTGCCACTATGCGACATTACATGACGCAGACCAATCACAGCTGGCACGAGCAGGTGAGAAGCAGTATAAGGAAACAAAAGTCAGATCAGAGAGTCTTCTTGTCTTTGAGATTTCCTCCTAAAAAAAACCCTGCACTTAAACTCAATTACAAGCAGTGTGTTGTGCAATTCCAGTTATATTAATCATTTAATTTCCAGGCAAGTGTTTTATTCATTATTCACTAAATAAAAAATGTCAAGGGGAAACAGCTGAGTGATTTTCAGTTCTCTTGGAGATAAACACAGATTTAAAGATTTGGTCCTTGAGATTCTTCTCTCTCTAAACCAACATTTTTGACATTCCATGTTCATTCAGAAATAGATGGTATGAATGTGGAGTGTGAGTGAGTGAGATACGAGTGCAGTGGAGTACTCTGAGGATGAGATGCAGCTGTCTTCCTCTTCATTATCCTGTTGCTATTTGATCTTGAAGCATTTTAGCAAACTACACAAACTGTGTTTTATCCGCAGCTGCATCGTTGAGTCGAAAGTGATTTGGGTCGTGTTGTAAATCACTGATGTAGCCAGTGGTTGCAAAAGTATTCAGATCATTTCCTGGTTTTTCTTTTACACCTGTAAGTCAAAGCACGAATACTACACTTACAAATACAAAAGTCCTGTATTGAAAATGTTGCTCAAGAAAAAGTCTGTAGATCTAATCAAGAAAATGTACTTTAAGTATTAAAAGTTCAGGTGCTCAAAGCAAAACATTATTATTACTGTTTTATATTGTTATATTGATATTACTCATGCATTAATGTAAAAGCAGGATTTTACAGTTGTAGTTGGTTGAGATTGAGCTTGTTTGAGCTATTTGTATAGGACTCCAGCTACTGATTTATTTAATCTCCTGTTTATTTTCTAGTTTCTATTATTTTCAGTTGAATGTTTGTGAAAATTCTGAAAAAGAGAGAAATGCTGTCACAATTACCCGGAACACAATTCAGTAATATAAAACATAAGATTAAAATAATAAATGAAATTAAAAGGAAAACGATCTACCTCACATCTGAGAAGTTGGAACAATTAAATGTTGTTGCATGAAAAAAAAGGCTCAAATCAAAATTTGGCAATTGATTAATCAACTTGTTGTTTCTCCTGTCGGGTAGTTTAAGTTTTAGTTTATCAGCTATTTGGGTTCAAAACATGTGAATTTGTTAATAAAAATGCACCTCAAGTTCTCAAATAACTATAAGAAGTAGAAAGTTGCTTGAAAAGAAGAAGTATCAACATTTTTACTAACCACAGTGCTTCAGCAAATGCACGTAGTTACGTTCCACCACTGGATGCAGATGTGGGTTTACAGGAAGTCGATACAGCAAATAAAAATATCAATTGCAGTTAATGAGAAAATAACTGAAAGGTATTGGAAATTACAGACTGACCACAGAGCGTCTGAGAATCTTTCCATACAGAAAACAGAATACAGCCAGAGAGCTGGAAACAGATAACTCGACCAGGAACGTTAAAGCATCTGGGCTGAACGTCTTCTTTGCCGCACAGATCCCAGCAGAACTACAACTGCAGCCCTGCCAAAAACAAAAACCCACTTCTTTCCGTTCTTCCTCATTTCTTGCTCCCAGAGTTAATAAGTATATAGTATTACACTGCAGCTAGTAAAGTATGATTTAATACGACAAATTGCATAACCAAGTAGACCTGCAGCCTTTGTTATTATGGCAGCATTTGCAATTTGTTCTGTTTTATTTTCCAGTTAAACCAGTTGGCTTGTGTAGAAAAAATTCAAACCGCACTCAAGAGTCCAATCGGATAAAGTGGATGAATTTAAAACGTGTTCCTATTTCCAGCTGAGTCTGTGCGCGTTTGTTTGTTACAGCTGGTCGACTTCCTGGATGTCATCGATGATCCCATTCTGGGATACACAGCGCCCGCCGTCATCACTGTCCTCCACACACACCTCGCTACCTGTGCCGTGGACTACAGGTATTTATCTAAAAGAAGAAAAAATTAAAAGTTAGTGAGCATTGTGCCTTTCTTCTTTCTCACCATTTTTGTGTTTTTCAGACCTCTGTATCTGCCACTGCGAGTATTGTTCACAGCAGAGTCCTTCTCTCTGTCCAGTAACATCATTGTAGACACTGCCACCTTCCACCTCAGGTACAGTTCACCAACTAGACTTAAAGATTGCCCATTAGATACAACAACTACTAAATCATTTTACCCTTCAAATCACAATATTATATATGTCGGAATGATTATCAGCACAATATATATTTTGAGCTGTGGTTGACTCTCAGGTTTGTAAGATCTGTGTGTGCTTTTTGTTTCCTCTCCTGATCAGATTCATCCTGGATGACTCTGCTCTCTACCTCTCTGACAAATGTGAGACTGACACCGTGGACTTGAGGAGAGGTGAGACACATAATGAACATGTGTGCGCTGTGTACATTCATTACAGGATAGTTGTAGAAAATACTGTGTTCTGTCATCAGCAGTTGTGTTCTACCTCATGATTCTGGCTGTTCCTACAGAATAATGTTACGAAAAGACATTTTCTTTGCTTTTTCTCCTGATGTTTGCTTCTACTCGCCCTCTGCCCCAATGCAAATACCTGCTGTAGTTACATGTCTGCGCGAAGCAACATTTAAACTACGTTTATTACTTTGTTCTCTCCACCTCATTTCTTCAGAGATATGAGAGGGAAATTCAGCATGTCCGGTGTTGTCTGTAGTTGCTAGGCTGTGTGGAAACTGGAAAAGAGATACTGCTGTCTTTGTGGCACCAACAATAATATTACTTGGGCAAGCAGTGGGTGGAAAGTTGACAAGTTGTCTGTTTCCAGTTGAATTTCACAATGAGGAGAACAAAATATAATAATTCTCACCTCTTTTATGGGCCTATGTGTTTGGATATGAATGATAAACACGATGGATGAACGTTTGTTAGCTGCGTTTACATGAACTTTACCTTTTGACTCTGTAAGATATGTTGCACTTTGATCAAACAGTTTGTGTATCTTCATTATCTCAAAATACGTGTTTAAAGGGAGGTCATCTGACAATCATCGACGTCTTACATTTGGCCCAATACAGCAGGCGATGTGACATGATTCTTTTGCTGCTATTACTGACTGCTTTAATGGAGTAAAAACCTCCTTATGTCTTTATGTCACAGACTACGTGTGTGTTCTGGACATTGACCTTCTGGAACTCGCCATCACCACATGGAAAGGCAGCGATACGGGCAAACTGGTGAGTGCTCGCCTTCTGTTGACATACCTGTGTCTCCTTCACATTCACTCGGCAGCCTCGAAACACTGCAGCATTGAAATAAGTGCCCTTGCCAGAGAAAATTTCAGCGTAAACAAAACATTATAATTTAGTTCAATTTCCTTCAGAAACCACTAACAAGCACAGGACCCGTGTTTATAAATATTTGTGTTACCATAATGAAGTTTCAGTATAATAATAGCTTCAGACGGCAGTATAAGACCAGGATCACCTTTCAGTCGCACATGGAACCAAAACCATCGAAGCGAGCATAAACACGTCGTCCCTCGACGGTGATGCAACCATCGTTTTAGCCAATCAGCACTAAGTTATTAAAGTGTGAGCGAGGTCTCTTTAAGTCTGTTATATAATAATGAAGTAATGTTTTGTATCTCTGTTCGCATTGTCTAGTCTTTTCTTTAAGGCATTTCTCTCTTTACTCAATATTTAGAGTTCAGCAGCCCGATGATGGCCATGATATGTTTTTTTATCTCCTCCGATTACACTGATATTCTTAGGTTCTAAAGTGTTAAAACTAGTAATTCAGACTTTTCTTCATAATTGTGAAATCTGCATCTTCCCACCAGATTGCGAGTCATAGTTCTGGCATTTTACTTGAACCATGCATTGGAATTTGGAATTTAACACCTCAGCTGTTGAGAAAATCCTAAGAAATGTGTTGACAGAGACTGATCGGATACACGTTAAATCCTTTGAAACTACGCATCACTGCTACTAAAAGGGTGACATGTTGTAGCTGCTAGATTGAATTCTCCACAGTAAAACGGTTTGATTGATGATATTTGTTACTTGATGGAATTGAGGTAATTCTCCTGTTATTCATTTGAATATTTCTCTTCCGTGTCCGCCCTTCGTTCTCCAGTCTCAGCCTCTCTTTGAGCTCCGTTGCTCCAACAATGTGGTTCACCTTCATACCTGTGCTGACTCCTGCGCTGCCCTGGTCAACATGCTGCAGTACCTGGTCTCCCAGGGTGACCTGCACCCTCCACCGCGTCACACCTCCCCCACCGAAATCGCTGGCCAGAAACTACCAGTAAGACGAACATATTCGCTGGAGAGTTGAAATCACAAACCTGAGAAAAGCATTATTGTATTTCTGAAACAAGGAATAGTGAATGCAGTGATGTTGCAGAACTGCTGACAGGAACAGAACTGTGTCATGTTTGAAGAGTGGTATGAAGACGCCATAGAATTGCTTAATGTCTGTGTCATTTTCTGTCTTGTTAGCTGTCAGAAAGTCCTGCATCTATGCTGCCGTGCCCTCCAGCTGAAACCGCTGAGATCAACCAGTACGACCTGGCTGATGCCTTAATCGACACGGAGAAGAGCCACCGAGAAGAGAGCTTAGATCCAGGTACTGTTCAGTTTGCTTGGTTTGTGCATCTGAACATCCCAACAGGATTTAGTTGCAGAAAGAATCTGCAGTGAGCTGATTTATTTAAACTGGTTTCCCCAAAGGCTGCTGTAGTTTGTCAGAGTCAGAGGAGTGTATGTTCAAACATAGATGAATAAACTGAATTTTACTTTAGCGAAGAAAAAAATACAGCTTATTTACACACAATATAAGGTGCTGTGAAAAAGGGTGGAGTGTTTACAAGATCTTATGATGTTGTTGAAGATCTACTGGACTGACGGTTTCTCCGTGTTTGCTCAGGTTCGCCCTCCATGCCCAGAGGCTCTCCTGTCTCTGTGTACCTGTTTCCTGGCGAAGCCCCGAAGCGCGGACCCGTCGTCCTGCAGGGCGAGGACTCTGAGCTCGACGGACTGGTTGCCACAGCAACAGAGGCAGAGGCAGACATGATGTCAGACGAGGGCTCTGAGGGCTCAACCGACAACGACGACTTCTGCATCTTGGAGGCTCCCGGCATGGGCATTCCTGTGAGTCTCTCACTGATTTTACTGTCATATTTCTTTTGTCTTCCTAGTTGCTGTCAATAAATAAATGAGAGGAAAGAAAATGCAACCACAAGTTAGAATGCACATATTAAACTTCATTTAAATATCAAAATATATGCGTGTAATATTCAACATTGAAAGCAGAGCTAAACTGTTGTTTTGATGGCTACAACACATTCCCCTTTTCATAATGAATCTGTATCTCACAAAATGTCCACACATGGGATTTGTTACAGCCCAGGGATGGGGAGCCCGTGGTGACGGTGTTGTCCCAGGGGCCCATCAGGGTGAAGGACAGTCACTTCTCCAGACCTCGAGGCAGCTCAGACCTCCTCCGAGCCCCGAGCCGCTTCCCGGTGCCTCAGAGCCGGGTGGTGCTGCGGGAGATCTCTGTGGTCTGGCATCTCTACGGGGGCAAGGACTTCGGTGGCAAACCCATGTCCATACATGCCCAGCATGCAAACAGGTAACACACAGGGCATTCGTCAGTGTTCAAAACTGTTCTCCTGCATGTGTTGTTTTCTCCCACACTCCTCTCCCCTGGTTGTTGCTCTCACTACCTACGTCTTCCTCACTCTACAGAGGTCGTCCAGCTCCTGCTGGTGTCCGAGGGTCTCCGTCTCGCTCCGTCACTTCCTCTCGTCCCCAGAACTCTTGGCGCTGGGCTGGAGGCAGCGGCCGTCAGCACACACTGCTGATGGAGATCCAGCTCACCAAGGTGGGTGTAGAGTGTGTGAGCATCCTCTCAAAGTGACGTGAAACTGAAATAAGAAGTGGTTGTCAAGCGAATTATCTTAAATTTCAGTTGTAAGTTATGAAGTGATTTGACAATAAACTAACTTAAATAATTTAGGCATCTGTATACTTAACTATTAGACTAATGCATTTTTGGTTTTGCAGGGTTTTTTTTACCCAGATCCATTTTCATTTGTTTCATGTCAGCTGTGAATTTATGTTTGAAATGACACTAAGGACACTTTGGGAAATGTGTTAATTCGCTCTCTTGCTGGACAGATCAATAAAACTCTTTTACCCCTATTTTATTACCTTTGGACAGAGTCAGGCTCTGCGTCCAGTCTTTATGCTGAGCTAAACTAAATAGCTGCTGACTCCAAATATACATTGTGCAGATTTATAAGTGCTGTTGAACTTCTCATCTAAATCTTGGCAAGGAAGCAAATGATAATACATTTTAAAAATGTCAAACTGTCACTTTAAATTCAACTCAGCTCATTTTAAACCTGATCAAACTCCCTCAGAAAACCTCCATCTTCAAATTCCTCCTGTTTGTCCTCTAGGTGTCCTTCCAGCACGAGTCCTACGCAGTGGCAGTGGCAGGACAGGATGGGGAGGGGTCACTGGCACCTGGGCTCGGCGTCGGACCCGGTGGCGAGCAGCCGCTCTCCAGGCAGGTGTTCATCGTCCAGGAGCTGGAGGTCCGAGATCGACTGGCCTCCTCACAAATCAACAAATTCCTCTACCTCTACACCAGCGAGAGCATGCCCCGCAGAGCGCACTCCAACATGGTGAGACAGCAGAGAGGCAGTGAGGGAGGGGACGTTATCGTTTCATTTGATATTGATTGTGTGATTTGTTGTTGTAGCTGACGGTGAAGGCCCTGCAGGTGTGTCCAGAGTCCGGCCTTGGTGGTCCAGAGTGCTGTCTCAGGATCAGCCTGCTGCCGCTACGGCTTAACATCGACCAGGTAGCTCCGACTCCTGAGCCTGAATATTAACAGAGAGATCATCATCACATCATAGTGAATGTCACCCCACAAATATGGCTGCAGGTCTAGAATAAAATGTTGGTTTCACTGTGTAGAAGAGGAAGTAAATGACTCTGGCTCTCTTTTCAAAGCTGTTATGTGCGTGTTCAGCCATCTGGGAAGCAAACAACACAAACAAAAACTGAGTGTGGCAATCAGTAATTACCGTCCTTGCCAACACCAGACTTGTATCATGTTGGAGGTGGCAGTTTAAAGTAGTTTACTCTACAAAATGAGCCATTACACGTGTTACAGAAATATCTTTGTTGAACATTGATCACTTGATACCATTTTATTCTGACAGGGGCGCCGTCTCCACGTCTAACCAGCGTTTTTTCTTTCTGTCTCCTTTCCAGGACGCACTGTTTTTCCTGAAGGACTTTTTCAGTAATCTGGCTTCCTATGTTAACCCTTACCTGCCTGTGGACCCCGCCACTGAAGGTGAGCTGCTGATTTTGTTTTACTCTTATTATAAGGACTTGGGTCAAAGACATAAATATTAAGATTATAACAAGGTCTGTCATGTCATGTCGTCTGCTTTGATAAGATGCGTGATCTGATGACGTAATTATCTATATTTCACCTCCATTATTTCAGTGAAGGCAGACCCTTCCCAGAAGGCGTCTGAGGAGGCGGAGTCAGCTGCTGGTCTGGGACCTGATCTCACCGCTTCTGTTGAAACTACCTACAGCGAGCAGAGCTCCTCCTCTGCCGGCTCCACCTCCTCCTCCGACCAGCCGATCTACTTCCGGTATTAAAAAAACAAAAATCTGATTCTGCTTTGGTGAACAAGTTATGGCTAAAAAATAATGATAAATTTAAGTAAAGGGTTAAAATCTTTATTGCTTCTTTTTCTCTGCTATTTTCAGGGAGTTCCGTTTCACCTCTGAAGTGCCTATCTGGCTGGACTATCATGGCAAACACGTCGTCATCGAACAGGTGAGAGATGTTTCAAACAGCTCACCTGTCTCTCAGCCTCAGAAGGAAGGATTTCTTTGTATTTGATCAGGAATTTTCCAGGTTCACTGTATTTTCACACTCAGTCTCTCCTGCTCTTTGCTCACAGGGAACGTTTGCAGGGATTCTGATCGGTCTGGCCCAGCTCAACTGTTCTGAGCTGAAGCTGAAGCGGCTCTGCTGCAGACATGGGTAGATAAGCACACCGCCCTGCTAACACTAGATCATGTTTAAAACCAGTGGAGATTTTAAGTTGTAAGCTTCTTCTGCAACACTTTCTAGCCTCCTCGGTGTGGACAAAGTGATCCAGTACGCCGTCACAGAGTGGCTGACAGACATCAGGAAGAATCAGCTGCCGGGTATCCTGGGAGGTGTTGGGCCCATGCACTCGGTTGTCCAGCTGTGTGAGTTGTCGCTGCTTGCTTCTGCTGCAAACACATCGTGCCAGCTTAACAATTTACATGTTGTCTATCCTGTTGTGTCTCTCGGTTCATTCCCTTTTCCCCTCTTTCTCCAGTCCACGGAGTGAGGGATCTGTTCTGGCTGCCCATAGAGCAGTACAGGAAGGATGGGCGCATTATCCGAGGTCTCCAGAGAGGGGCAGCGTCCTTTGGCACCTCCACAGCATCAGCTGCTCTGGAGCTCAGCAACAGGCTGGTGCAGGCCATACAGGTACTCAGTCTGAACAGGATGTTCAGTTTATACAAGACTAGCACATTGATGATTGATGTTTTTATGTTGTGTCCATCTTTCAGCATATTTAGTTGATGCCTAAAAACTTCATTCTGCTTGTTTCTCAGGCCACAGCAGAGACTGTCTATGACATCCTGTCTCCAACTCCCCCCCTGAACCGCTTCGCCATCACAGAAGGCCGGGCCCCTACCAGCCGGCCCCGCAGGGCTGCTCAGCCCGCAGACCTCCGAGAAGGCGTGGCCAAAGCCTACGACACCGTCAGAGAGGTGCGTCATCTAACATACACTCTCAAAATTGGTCAAAACATATAGAGAACATCAATTAGTTTTTTCATTTTATTCTAAATTCATCACAATGAGTAATAGACCAAACAACTAATCAGATAAAAACCCTAATAACCTGTATTTATTTTAGTAGCCTGTTTTTCTTTTTTGCATTTAAATGGCTTCAAACACTAAATCTTTTGACTCTCTGCTCTCCAGGGAGTGATTGACACGGCTCAGACCTTGTGCGATGTAGCATCTCGCGGCCACGAACAGAAGGGTCTGCCCGGCGCTGTGGGCGGCGTCCTGCGGCAGATCCCGCCCACCGTGGTCCGACCTTTAATAGTGGCCTCTGAAGCCACATCCAATCTTCTTGGTGGCATGCGGAACCAGATCAAACCAGACGCCCGGAAGGAGGATTTCCTTAAGTGGCGCACGGAGGAAGGCCAAGAATGATGACGGCTTTTTTTGTTTGTTTTTTTGTTTTGTCTGTGTGAGAGAGAAAGTGAGTGTGTATGTTTGTGTTTGTGTGAGATCATGATTCGGGAAAGTCTCAGCTAAGGGAGCGAATGTTTATTTGCATGTGTGTACGGACTAATGAGAGTCAGTGTGTGCTCCAATGCAAAAAAAAAAAGCAATGACTAACGACTACTGCAGTTAGATGTGGCTCCATCATTCATGGACTGAACCAGATTCATTCTGTGCTCTCCTCATATATCCTTTCCTCAGTAATACACTATTCTGCAGATTCTCCTTAATGTCTGTTCTAACATATCATCGTCAGTCTCAACTTTCTTCATCTTCGATCTGACCACTGGCAGGTGGGATAATCACTCTCAAGGTTTCCTTGTTCACAGATTGTGGGCACTTCATGTACTCTGAATTGAGCTGCTTGAAGCTGTTTGTATTCTAATTTAAAGATTTCTGGCACAATTTTACCGTTTTCCAAGGTGCACGGACAAAAAGAGAAATGATTAGTAGTTTAAGTGTTATTTTGAGACCAATGTGTTTCAGCTTTTGTCGACCATTTCACGAAACTCTGAAGTCGGTGAACTTACGGCAGAAATCCTCGCTGTTTGTCTTCTTGTTCACTCGCCGTGAAAAGCATCACCACGAAGGGTTTCCAGCTGATTAATTAAGAAATCGGTTCACCTGTTTCAGATGCAGTGTGTGATAAAGCGCTTCAGTCTATTTGGTGTCCATTGGGGCTAACAGTGGAGACGGCAAGAACATTTTTAGTGTCCTTTGCTAACACCCTCCAGATGTTGGCAGAAAGTTTTAACCCCACAACACAGCGTCTTTCTCTCAGCTTCGGCCCCTCCATGCACCTGCTTCTGTCAGTGCTGTTATTCGTGCCATAAACCTTGCAGAGTGCCCTTTTTAAGTAGTTTTGTGTTGCCTTCCTCAACCCTGCCCCCGCCCTACTACAAGTATAACACACACTGGTTGGTACTGATTCACACCTGACTGACGGACATGTTTCCTGACTGAACAGAGACAGTGAACCTAAACTCTGTAGCACATTTGATTCTTTCCAAGCTTCACAAAGTCAAGTTGGACTAGTCATCTGAAACTCACGGTAAACTGTCCAGACGTCAGCCAGTGGTTCTTCAGAATTGCTTCGTCCACTACTTTAGTTGCCTTCCTGCGTTGTTTTTTTTTTTTTTTTTTGTTCTTTACTTGTTTTTTTTATTTTGACAAAACATAAGTATTGTCATACTCGTTTTCAAAGTAAGAGTTAAGAGGATGTGAATCTGGTGACAGTGGAGGATGAAAAATCGAGGTTTTTGTGGTTTAAACGTTTTACATTTTTATCTTTTTTGTTTAATAAGTGTAAGGGATGTTTGTCCCTATGTGCGAGTGTGTGTGTGTGTGTGTGTGTGTGTGTGAATGACGGTGCGTTTGTGTGCGTGCATGATGCATGTCTGTGAGGTTGACGGGTTGATGCTTGTTACTCCTCTTGTGTGTAATTACTATTTACTATATCATAAACTGTATGAATGACCTGTATAATACAAAGACAAGGAGTATACAAAATTAATACAAAAAATAAAAAATTTGAGTATAAAAACTGAAGCGTGACTTCGCCTGCTGTTTGTGCTGCTGATTTGACTTTTTACTCCACTACATTTATTTAACAACTTAAGTTACTATTTACTTTAGAGATTGCTGCATATTAGCTTCAAATAAATCAAATAAATCATTGACCCATAGCGTAGTATAGACATACATTATTTATTTATGTATGTATTTATTTGTAATTTACTTTTTACATGTACTTTGATACTTAAGTTCCTTTTAATATAAGATATTTTAAGACTTTTACTCAATTACTACATGTGTGGTTGACTTTCACGTTTACCAAAGTCTTATTCTAGCACAGTATCTTTAATTCTACTCAACTATGACTTTTGGGTACTTTTTACAGCACTGCTGATTATTAGTTCCGACACCGGTTGTTGTGGTTATTACCGATGCTGGATCATACACTGGTTCTTATTGGAGTTTTTGATTATTTTTTTTAATGGGGGGAAACTTAAAAGAGAGATATCGATATTAAAAACAAAGAAGATCTAACCAGGGAACCGACGGTAGTGTGAAGAAAACAAACCCAAGAAAAAGCTTTGGGGGACTTTTTTTAGCGACGCAACGGCGGCACTTCCGGTCCACATGTAAACGCTACAGCGTGATCTGCACGTAGATGATAAACTGCGTCTATAAACTGTAAAGGTTGAAGGAGAATAGCGTCGAAGCGGTGACATTTAGCCGTAAACATGAAGCTGCTCACTCACAACATGTTGACATCTCACGTGAAGGGCGTCACTAAAGGATACCCGCTGCTCATCAAGGTAAGCTAGCAGCGCGGCTAACTGCTAACACCACAAACTCACCGAGGCTCAGCATTTCATGCTGTGTTCAATGACAGGAGACAGAAACGTTCAGCTATCGAGTGTCTGTCAAGAGTTTTAAAACTACATTATTACCTGTTAAAATATCGCTTGTATTGCTTCAGTAATGACGTGATAGTTGTTTGTTTGGGAGGGTTAGCAAGCTAGCAGCAGGACAGTAATCAGTGCTGAAACAAACATAATGTACAGTTGATATGATTAGCAGCTTGATGACTTTACATGTATTTGATTTTAGCCACACAAAATATCGTCATCTGCCATTTAATTTGTTTTTCTGAATTCACAGTATTAAATATAAACTGTGGTTCCCCCAGAATTTAGTACAATTCAATGAGAGCTTGTTCACTTTATTTTCTACTAAACATCCTATAATTTTAATTATTCACATCGTGTTCATGTGTAATTTACACATGTGTGACACAGAACTGTGCTTGTCTGTAATAAAAATAAATGTGAGTTTGTGGAAAATCTCAGTTTCTTCCTTGTTCTCCCCGTCAACTATTATTTGCTTCTTATGTTGGTATTAGTGAGGAACAAGTGGTGGAGAAAAGATTTAGAACAGCCATGTAGAAGTAGAGACTGTTGTTGCTAGATGAATGCACACACTTACCTTTGTTTTCTTTGTGAAGGCAACCGAGGTGAAGATGAATGAGGTGGAGTTCAACCCTCAGTTTGTCAGCCGGATGATCCCCAAACTGGAGTGGAGCGCTCTCGTCCAGGCTGCAGATGAGGTGAGGCAGATTAATACAGTCCTGGATCATTGAAGAGAGACATCGATTAGAGTTTATAACCTGTCACACATCTCAGTATGATCAAGTATATCCTTCGATTTGGAACAATTGATCAGTTTGCAGAAAAAAAAGTCATGAAATGGCTGTTTAGTAGTTATGTCTGTCATATATATGGTGGACATTTTATGATCCATCCGTTAGTTTTTGTGTTTCTATTTGGAAACAAGTCATCATCAGTATCTGAGCGTCGCTGCATAAACCATTGCTGGAATCTCCCAGCTGTGTTTATTATGAGACAAGTCTCTCCCACCACAGTCAACACCAGCCCTGACAGGCTTTGTCAGTGCTTTGAGGATTGTTCTCTGTGGTTGAAAGCCTGTGATTTTGCAGACATTACCTCTTCTGAATCTGTAAAACCACAGAGTTTAGTCTTGTTTTTGAATGTTTATAAAGAAAGAAACATATTACTGCATTCTGTTTTAATGAAAATGTCCTGTACCAGTTATGTTGTTGTATTTGTCTTTTTTTCCCCTCAGTTTATTGATTTGTCTTATTGCACTTAGATCAGAATGCATGTTTTGTTATTTATTGGAAAAACTGTGTTCTCTCTTGGCTGTGTTTTTGTGTTTTTCTTTAATATGGCGTGGTTTCTTCTTTTATCTAGTAATGTCCTTTTTAGAATTCACAGCTGCTCAGTTTGAACTCTGATTACTCGTTGTCCCTCTCCTCTCTGAAGTTGGGTCAACGGCAAGACCTGCCTGGTGAGCTGGTGCCAGATTATGAGAAAGACGAAGATTTCCTGAAGAAAGTTCACAGACTGCTGTTGGAGGTAAAGAGTTTGTGTTTTCTGACTGTACTGGTTCCCCTAACTATAGTATGTTGTTGTTTTTCTTGTAAAAACACATGACATGATTATTTTTAGGGCTGCAGCTATCTTCTGTTTTCATCATCAGTTAATCTGCTGTTGGTTTTGGATTTATTGTTTAACATTTTGCTCTTTAACCCTCGAGACTCCAGTAGAATTGTCCTACTCAATCGAAAAAGACAGCTGTCCACACAAAGTGACATCACAAGGTGTTTTCATTGTGAAAAATACACAAATTCCCTTTTTAATATGATACCAAAATATGTGACATGTGCAAGTTTGATTCAACACATAGAAGAAAACACCAGACAAACAACAAAAAGCATTCAAACTGTTAAATATATTAAAAAATATGTTCACTATCTGCATCTCAGCAGACCTAAAAGAAGAGAAAGTAACTTCAGGTCCGTTTTAGAATAAATATGGGATCCACGGTGTTTCTCTCTGTTTGCTTCATGAGTCAACACTCAAGAGTCTGACAACAAAACAGATCCTTCACTGGATAACACTAGGCTTTCACAACCCACACAGCAGTGTTATAACAGAAACAACAGCAATGTGCTGGTAGTTAGTGTCTTTGGCAACTTAAATGAGGAAAAAATCACTGAAATTATACGAGGAAATGTCACCGTGACGTGTTCGGTTCTCCCTGACGACTCTGTCTGCATCAGTGAGAGCCGGGCAGGTCCAGCTGTTGACTGACAGTGATTGTGTGATGTGATTTAAAACAAAAGACTTAAACTCAGAATGTCTTCATTGCTTCCCTCGATGCGTCAGAGTCGCTCTCACAACACAATGTTACATCATCCATAAGATTATAAAGAGACTGAATTTAGATTTGTAAGTCACAGAAAAGTCCTTTACAGAAATCACAGATCAGAACGTCAGATGTTTATTTCCAGTTCTGGTTATTAATGACAACTTCAAGTATCTATTATGCAAAACTCAAGACTTTATTTTCCGTATTTTGGTACGTGGGGATGAATTTAAGATAGAATGAGTGCTGTAAACTTTGTAGGCTGCTTTTTTATCCAACCAGTGATCCAAAATCAAAAAGATATTTAGTTTTGCATCTATATAAAACAGAACATCCTCCTTGTAAAGAAGCTGGAGCATAGTTGGCATTTTTGCTTAAAAAGGACTTAAACCATTAATAGATTATCTAAACATGATTATTAAAATATCAACTAGTTGCTGCAGCTCTCGTTGTTTTTCCCTCGTGGTGACATATTGTTTTTATTCTTATAATTATTGGTTGTTTTGTCTTGAACTTCCCACCAGCCTGAAACAATCTGAAACAATAAAGAAATAAAGAAATGTTTTTGTATTAATCTCCCACAGGCCGCCTCTCTGTTCCTGACATCATTATCATGTGTTTCCCAGCTGTGTTTCCTATTCTTGTCTCACTTAACACACAGTGAATCATTTTGATAATTACGGGATATATTTGTAAAGAACACTTAAGTGCACATTTTGGTAAAAACTACAGCGTATTCACTCTCACACAGAAACATGGAGAGATACAGTACGTACTTCACATCCTGTTTCTATTGCTGGCAGCAGCAATTAGCAGCAAAGCTTTCATGTGGTGGTTTCCTGCTCAGTGTCTCGTTTTTCATAACTGCAACAGAGATCTAACACAGGAACTAAAATACGCTTGTTTTAGATTTTTTTGTTTTGTTTTTAGCCCGAAAACATGCGCGTGGGCAAAAAAATGTGTCGACTCCCAAACATCACACACGCTGATTGTTGAACACCTCATTTGAAAATCCCCTGGCGCTAATGCTGAATGTGCTGCTGTGACGGACTGTTCTGGGCTTTCCACCAGATGTTGGAGCCGTTTGCTTCCATTCTGCTGCAAGAGCATTAGTGAAGTCGCAGTGATGTATACTTCTGCATAATACATGAGAAAAACAGATTTTATTGACTTTCTTCTATCCTGCAGTCCCCTTTTCTCATTTCTCAGGTTATACATCCTAGATTCCTTCCCTCACCAGGGAAGAGACACGAGGAGAGAGGAGTTAAGGCAACAGTTTGTTCAGATATGAACACAAACACAAAGTGACCCGTCAATGTCATCTGAATATGACGTGTGGCTCAGTCACATGTGGTTCAGGTCATGGCCTCAAATTTCATGCGATGCTGAAGGGTGTTTTTGATCGATTGGTCATCTTGGATACTGATTATTATTAATCTGTGTTTGCTGAGTCACATCTTTTTGCTCATGACCCAATAGTTCATGTTCCATGACCCTCTTATTGGTCCACAGCCCAGGGTTTGGGAACCACAAGTCTAAAATATTCAATGCTGTCGTATTTAAGATTTCCCACAAATGGAACCCAAGAGGTCGAGGCCAAACCATTCAAACCAGCCCCAAACCAAGAGTATGGCAGCAGCGGCGTCCATATACTTCTGGCCGTTTTGTGTGTGTGTTCACTCTATGATGACATCTGCTGGTGACCTCACACCTCCCGTCTGTCCGTGTGTGTGTTGCAGGTGGAGGTGATCGAGGGCTGCCTGCAGTGTCCCGAATCGGGGCGAGAGTTCCCGATCTCCAGAGGAATCCCCAACATGCTGCTGAGCGAAGACGAGGCATAGACGGCGCCGAAACGCGACCTCCCCCTGAACCGCCACTCCGATGGGATTGTGGGTATCAGAGAGACGAGAGAGGCTGGACTCTGGTTTAAAGCTGTTGCCAGGGGAAAACTGGCCACGCTGTTTTGTTGATTGTAGTTATGACATTAAAGCGGCTGCCGATGGCGGAAAAAAGATTCGAAGAATAACAGATGGAAATGTTCCCCGAGAGTAACCCCCAGTGGTTTTTATCTGTATTTATTTTTGTATCTGTTTGGGTTCTTTTCTTTTTTTGTTTTTCAATAAAACTGTCCCGATTTCCATGACAGCCAAAACTCTTTTAGGTTTTTGTGGAAAATATGGATTAAATTTTATTACAGACATGCTGAAATACAACCGGCGAGGCTCCAGGAGAGGGAGGCAGGCTCTGAACCCCGTGTCGCCCTCGCTCAGGGTTTGACAAAGTGCTGAGGGCCAGATGACGTGGCAGTGGCTTGTCTATATTTGGCTTTGAGGAAAAGAGGCAGAAAAAAGGAGGCAGGCTAGAAGTTGTTTTTGAGGAAGTAATTTTTTTTT
>CAEMYA010002106.1:603463-687414 GCA_903131615.1 Diplodus sargus
AGCACGTCATGCTAACAGTGGGAGGCAGCTGAATTTGTGAGATCACATGATCGAGCTACGTGCTTGCAGCCAAACCACAATGGTTCAACCAATTTGTGTTTTATGAGGAATACTGGCAGGACACGGGTTAGATCTGAAGACCAACTGGAGGAGCGACTGTTTGGAAACAATGGCGGCACCTCAAGGGGTTATTGTAGCTGTTATGTCAGTTCTGGACCTCAAATGGTGAAATTATGGAACTTAAGGATGGTAGTTTGGGTCGGCCACCATCCCAAAGTGTCATTATTTGATGGGATGTATTTTCTTATAAATTAGACCTTTAAATAAATGAGATAAAGCAAGTTAATGAATAAGCGTCATCTCTGGACAGAGCCTTGTTCCCGGTGTTGATACAAGTTAAGCTTGTGGCACTACGTGTGGGGGAAAAAATGCCCTAGAGCCACATTAAATATAATGAAGTGTTTTTGTCACTATGAGGAATCCAACGTCTCACATAAAAACCATCTGCGATCAATCCTCTGATCTTATTCTGTCACGAAGCACATTTTAGCAAAAAAAATGTGGAACTGCTCCTTTAAGGTCTGACATGGCCTCAGAAGTGTTTACCTGCGGAGAGATGGTGCAGGGGCATTTTTGTGGAGGGAAGAAATTGCAAAGTGTGTGTGTGTCTGTGTGTGTGTGTGTGTGTGTGTGAGGAATATGGCTGTTGCCTACATAATCACACACTCGCTTCACTTTGGTGGCAGCCCGCCCCACCACCGCCACCACCAGCTCTCTCACATCCAGCCCCTCCCTCCTCCTCCTCCTCCTCCTCCTCCTGCTGTCTGGGGCTCGGTGCCTCTCTCACAGAAGGTTCTGCAGAATAATGGAGGCACATCTTGCTGCAGGTCTCAGTGTTTTCAGCCCAGCTCACATCAGGCTGGAGCTCCTGTAAGCCGAGGATCTGTGGCTCACTGTGAAGTTTCTTGTCATTTCTTTTTTTTTTTCTTTTTTCTTAAATTCCCAGCACAAGGACTTCTTTCATATATTTTTCTGCGTCACGTCTTTTTTCTTTTCTTTTTTTTTCTTTTTTATGTCGTCTTGACTTTTTCCGTGTTTTGATGTTTATGTGAGGGGGATTAACAGGCCCACCATGGTTTTTCCAACATAAATCAACAGCTTTTCCTACGTTTTTACTGCAGGCTGCGTTCTGTTTACCTATAACAGGGAATGGGAGGATCTCACTGAGTGTATATATATTTTAAAGCTGTATCTTGATTTCCTGGAAGCGGGTATGGGCCGTGTGTTTGCTCCACAGATGGGTCTTTCGGAGGTGAAGTCAGAGGAGCGTTGCTGCTGCAGATGAAGTGAGCGGCTCAGGTTTATTTGTGTGGAGGATTTGCGACATGGGCTGAGCTCCTGTGAGGACTCTTTTTTTTTCTCCTGCAAGCTGTTGAATTATCCGAGGATGGACGACGGGAAACAGAGACGGATAGAACTCCAGCCTATCGGTCAGACTGTTATGTAATATCTTCACCTTTTTCACGCTGAAAGCGCGCACCGGCACGGCACGGCACGGCACGGCACAACAACGGAGCCTTTGAGCGCACCGGATTGGAATTAAGGCGTGAGCCAATTTTCCAATCACTAAATTTGAGGGTTTTTTGACTGGAGTTTGGCGTGTAGACACAGATTGTCAAATATTGCTTTTTTTCTCTAAATAGAAAGATAAACATTTAATAAGTTACATTTACACTGTAAAGACTAAATGACAGCGTGTCTCAATGAGGCGCATGTATGAACAATGTTACATAATTGCTTTAGAAGAATAAAAGTCAAGTCAGCAGATGTGGTTTTCCTTTTCCACAGAAAGTGGTTCGACCAAAATAGCCTGTTAGAACTGGATATTGGGATTTTTTGGCTCTTTTATTATATTTAAGCAGGTTTTGGAGACAGTTGAACCGTCAGAGTTTTACAGTTTTACGCACGCACTTCTTCATGCGTGTTTCTGAGCCTCTGCTTTAGTTCCAGTCCACCTCAGTGATCTTATAGTTTCAGCTGATTTTGGAGAGCGTCTCTGTGCCGGACGATGTGGCTCCCCCGCCTGGCGCTTCTGCTGCTGCTGCTCCGGTCCTCCGGTGTGCTGCTGGTGGAGGGCATCAACACGTGTCAGTCCATCAACCTGGACCGGCAGAAGTCCCGGCGCATCGAGGCGGTCCGCGGCCAGATCCTCAGCAAGCTCCGCATCCGCAGCCCGCCGGAGGAGGACGACGACCCGCCGGCCGGTTCGGTGCCGCCGGAGGTCATGCTGCTCTACAACAGCACGCGGGAGCTGCTGAAGGAGCGCGCGCGTCTCGCCGAGTCCGCGTGCGAGCGCGAGAGCAGCGAGGAGGATTATTACGCCAAAGAGGTGCAGAGGATCGACATGTTGCCGCCCCGCACACACTCCAGTGAGTACAGCCGAGGACCCGGAGGACACACCTGAGTCCAAGTGCAGATATCTGTCAGAATATTAGTTTGGTAAAAGAAGAAGTCACACATACACAGAGTACTCCAGTGTTAAAGTGTCTGATGTTAAATGTAATTAAGAATCAAAAGTGTAAGAACATGTTAGATTCACATGTGCACTACTCAGAATTTGCATCTGCATTGATGTGCAGTAAAAGTCAAATGACCAAAACATTTCACAAAAGACAAAATAAAAGTTCAGATATTCACAGAATGATGGTGAAACACTGAAATATCCCTGACTGAAAGTGACTCCTGTCTGTAAAGTTACCAGTAACTGAAGCTATCGAATGAATGTAGTGGAGTCACAAGGAAATCTTTTGTCTCCAAAGTCTTTGAATAAATCTTCTTAGTTATGTTTCATCACTGGATGTATGACGGGTCCTCAGGGTGGAAATGTTTCCATTTCACATCATATGATGGCTCCCAACTTCTTTTTTGGTTTGAGACCCCTCACAGATACAGAAATCAGCAGTCAGTCAACCTAAGTTAAAGTGTAAATAAGCAAAAAGTCCTTTTACTGCATTCAAACTGTCACTCAGGTTTTGTATCGTATCTGTTAATCAGCAGCACGTCTGCTGCGGGTGGTTGTAGCGTTGCAACAGGTATGATGATGATTTTCACAGCATGATGACAAACTCATAAAACATCACAGTTAACACAGTTAATATAATAATGATAATCAGTTACAATGACTGTTGACATAATGAAAACAGGTTTATTACAATTTCACAACATAAATTAACTCCTGACAGACATGAAACCTGATATAAAACTTAAAATATTATTTTTAATAACACTAAAATGGTGCAATTTAATACCATAGATAAGCAAATGTATGCTGTTAGATAAACATACATTTTTATTCCACTGTTTACCTTGAACACAGTATCACTGCAGCCCACGCAGGTCTTCAGACACCTTTAATATATGTAGTATGAGGTAGTTCAGTGTGTAACAAAGCACCATGTTTCATCAGATCAGTAAGTGTTGATAAGTTGTTTCTGGAGGGGGACAAATACCTCGAGCAGTCAGAGGCAATAAATGGAGGAAAAGTTGAGGTTTAAAGTTTCACGGAATAGAAACTCAAAACTACCTCAGAATTTATTTTAATTATGGTATTTACATAAATAACATAGCGACAAAATACTGCTCTTTATTGCTTTTTTCTTTCTTTCTTTATGTTTTAAGTTTTCACATCATGCCGTGGTGTCTCAGTTCTGCTCCTTCTGCAGAATTCAATTAAAAAAAAACTCATTTTGGTTGAAGTACACGTGTTTCAGCATCAAACAGCTACTTTCTCAAAGCTTTTCTAAAAATTAAAAAGCGCTGTTACTGCTGGGGGCTACTGCTGCCAGTCTGCACGCCCTATAAAACACAAGTTTGGGCAAATGAGGCGCGGGTGGAGAAAGTCGAGTTCCAACAGCTTCTTCGGCTTCTTATCCGTAGACGAGCCCTTGAGCAAGGCAGTCGATTCTGTGATTCGTTGGGAGCCGCCGGCTGTGGTTGGTCCCAGGCAGCTCTCACACAAAGAAACTTAAAGTTGATGGACTTTATTTAGGAGAGTTTTAGATTAATGGCGCTGGTTACTACATGGTGCATAATTACACATCTGTCTCGCTGGGAGGTGATGTTTCATACATATATTAAACATGAGACCAGACACATTTACTCACTGAGCTCAAACCTGTAATTTAGCTCCGAGACACTCATCGGCAGTAATTATGTCCGAGACAATGCATCACAGCGCTGTTCTAACCAGCGGTATAAATACGACATCGTCAAAGTCTGCGTGAGATGTTGTCGGATCATTAGTCATCCTTTTTTGCGTGTTTTCTTCGTCCAGATGCGGTTCAGCCGGCTGCCCCTGACCCGCACTACAGAGTTGTCCACTTTGACGTCAGCGGAGTGGACCTGACCAACAGCACGCTGGTCAAAGCTGAGTTCAGGATCTTCAGAGCTCCCAACCCGCTGGCCCGGGCCTCGGAGCAGAGAGTGGAGATCTATCAGGTAAACGACGACTTAAAGATCACCGCCACTGCAGCAGAACCACAAAACGAGCATGTTACCACCGATATAATCCATTTAATCCCCCAGATTATGAGGAAGCCTCCTTTTGTTTCCATTTTATTATAAGAAGAAGTCGACCCAGGAGTTGTATCTTCTTTCAGGTTTTTTGGGCATCAGGCCAACACGACTTCAAATCTGCTCTAATTAAAGTATATTTATGTTTTGGCATGAAGGAGACTTATAGAAAAATGTTCGCCCGAGGAAACTGAGTTGACATACTTTATATCGCTGATGATGATCCATTCATGTGTTATACAAAAAATGAAGCAAGATGAAGACATTAACTTCCACCCCGTCTCATGTTTCTGTGTGTTGTGTCAGCTGCTGAAGCCAGATGACGAGAGCACCTCCACCCAGCGCTACATCGACTCCCGCACCGTGCAGCCGAAGGCGAAGGGAGCCTGGATCTCCGTGGAGGTCACCGAAACCATTAAGGACTGGGTGTCCGATTCAGGTCAGCGTCGGCACCAGATGAGCCGTTAACAGTGGTTCTGAACTTCATCAACTGATGTCTTTCTCTGTCTCCTCTTCCACCGATCAGAGAACAACCTCGGCCTGAAGCTTGGCGTCCACTGTCCCTGCTGCACCTTCGTCCCATCCACCAACAACATCGTTCCCAACAAGAGTGAGGAGCTGGAGGCGCTTTTTGCAGGTTTGTCACAGTTTAAAGTTAAAATCCTCCGACGGGGTCGAGTGAATAACTGTGATCATCTTATTATAATGGAATGATCTGCTGAGAAACCTCCAGCAGGACAATGAGCCCTGTCACGCCACGAAAACTGCTCAGGAACGGTTTGAGGAACGTGACAAGGAGCTCGAGGCGTCCTGATCCGATTGAGTAATCCGATTGTGATGCCAGACACCAGAGGACGCTGCCAGAGGTCCTGCATTTGTGGCTTGGATGGATCAGAGCAAAATCTGATCCACGGCCAGACCTCAGTGGATCGAACTTGATGGTACGTGTCAAGAGGCGTCCACATGAATCCCAGCAAATCAAAGTTTCCCAGCGGGACATTGTGTTGCGACAAGATGATCATAGTTATTCACTTCGGCTGTCTGAGGTTTTAATGTGGGGCTGATTGGGATATCATGACGGCCAAGTGTTAAACCTCCCCCAGTGACACAAAATCCTAAACTGTATTCATATTTTAACTCAAGGGAAACTTTTCACAGCTCTTAAAGAGAAATGCTGCTCCTGTTCCAGACAAGCTGTTTCATGTCAAAGATATGGTTCATAGTTGTGTTTCCACCTGGAACCTTTTAGTCCCAGGGGGTATTTTCTTTTCAAAGAACTGAGTGGTTCTTTTAAACTGTTGTCGTCTGTGTTTCCACCAACGAAGATCAGGCAAATTCCACACGTAGTTTTTGTCCACAGCTATCTCTGGACTTCATTGTCAGCACATATCTAGTATCTTTCATATTCCATGTTGATGTCTTGAAGCACAGTGAGCAAAAAAAAGCTGGATTGCTGCTGCAGATTTGGAAAAAAATAAAAAGCTGCAGCACTCGCACTCGCTGTGAGCCCCATGCTCAAATTTCCTACCTGTGGTTCTACGCCTTTTAAGGGGTGTAAAATAATGTCCTCAGAACTTGATTTGGACCCAGGTCCCTGTGCACGAAATGTATTGAGTTCCTTTAAAGGTTTCTTTGTCCCTGTGGAAGTTCTTGTGGTGGCAATTCGGCTATTGTGACGTTCAGGGAAAGACCGCGGTATTTGTTTCAGCCTGAAAGTGATGATTTCAGACTCTCCTGCAGCACATTTCTGTACATGTTTGTTGTTTGTGGTCAGCATGCAGCATTCGTTTGATTGCGACTACATGAGAAAATGAGCTTTTGAGCTCACGTTTAAATAAATAAACACAACGGCCAGTGCACCAAAGATCTGATGAACCGAAGACGTGAAGTCAGCCCCTGTTTTCTCTCGATGACCACAGAGATGATAGATTTGACAGGGGAGGTGTAAATGTCTATGTAAGGGCATTAAAAGCACTTCATCAGCGCAGTAATAATCCTGCAGGTCACAAAATGTGAACGTGAAGCAGAGACTCGACTGCGAGGCGCCTCCGACTTGATTAATGAATCACTTACTCACCATCCCGCAGGAATAATGGGGAATCTGTTCGTTCACACTGTGAAACTATTGAACGTCAGACTGTCTGCGTTGCTTCATTTAGGCCCTAAATTACGGCACTTTCCTCAGGATTTACACTCGGCTCAGCCAAGTCATTTTTTTTTCACCGCTCGGAAAAAAAACTTTTGATACTGATGTGAAGACAAGCGGGGGCTTGTTTTAAGCTCTTGTGCGTCTATAGGCCACGAAAACTCAGAAAAAACACACAAGAACAGATACAGTCAAGTCCTTGTTGAATCGGGTGTTTAAATTTCCGATCACTGACTTTCCGCAGAAGACATAATCTTTAAAGAGGGAGCTGCGAAGCATCTAAGAGTGGATTTTTCCCCCCCAGCTCTAGTCTAAATGAAACAGCACATTCTTCTGGCATTCAAACTGTGCGGATTCAAAGGCATAAACTCCAGTCTTTACCGTCTGTGTTAGAACAAAGCAGTGTTTGCTCCTCGTCATGGGCTTCATATATCCTCCGCTGTGAGTGATGTTTCCCCTCTGATTGTTTCATTTGAAAACATTTTTACAAGCCCGAAGAGAAAAAAACTTTCCAGTATTTCATCATAGGAAAAAAACAAAAGAGAAATCTCTGAAAACATAAACATGATGTGGTCGGCAGAGTGAGTTTCCTTCTGCGGGTACCGACCCCAGCTTGTCCCCTCGTGTTATTAACTCTTTAACTTCTCCTCGCAGGTGTGGACGACGAGAAGCTACGTCAGATCAGAAAGCCCGGGCAGGTCAAAGGTCAGGCGGATTTCAGCACCAAGACGCCGCACCTCATCCTCACCGTGCTGCCCAGTGACAGAGTCGACAACCCGGCGAAGAAGAACCGCAAGAAGAGGGCGGCCGCCACAGACACCACAACCTGCTCCCGGTAGGCCGCCAACAGCTGCATGTGTGTATGTGTGTGTGTGTGTGTGTGTGTGTGTGTGTGTGTGTGTGTGTGGTTCTGTGTGACGGACTGACGGCGCTCACATTCTTCCAGGATTTGTAGTTTCATAACTCTGAAATCTGGTTGCGGTGTACAGTGGATTTCATTTTTTATTTTTTTTCCTCCTGACCCAAAACTCACTTTTGCAGACTATTGTGTGGCAAAACAAACAATATTGACTCTGTGTTTAGACTGCCGGCCAACAGGCGTGCAGTGTTTTATTTAGACTACCTCGCGCTGCAGGGGAAAACTCTGGCAGCCTCGCACGTTCATTACCTTGTGATGGCTGCGTCTTCAATGGTGACCCGTTGTCATTTTCCCATGACCCGGCTTTGGGCTCTTGCCCCAGAGGGTGAAAAAAAAGCAGGATGGGAGTTTAAATATTTCTGTGTGTATGTTGTGTCTCAGCGGCTCGGACCAGGGCTGCTGCCTGCGCTCGCTCTACATCGACTTCAGGAGGGACCTCAACTGGAAATGGATCCATGAGCCCAAAGGTTACAAAGCCAACTTCTGTGCCGGTAGCTGTCCGTACCTCTGGAGTGCCAACAACCACTATAACATGGTGAGTCGGGTTATCTGTTCATGTGGGATGACGTGTGACCAGCTAGGTGTCGGCGTTGTGTTATCTATGTTGAGTGATGGCCGGTAGTCAAGGCTTGTGTCTTTGTCCTCTTCCGGAGAAAGGGCAACGTGTTCGGGCCGTGACGAATCAGTGAAGAGCACGTAGTGACTGTTAGGACCCGATCATGGAGCAAACGTGGCACACTGGAGGATACGTTCACCCAGAAATTAAGATTCAGTCATTTTCTACTCACCCCCATGCAGATGGAAATTTAGGGGAAGTTTGGTAGTCCATAAAACATTTCTGGAGCTTCACACCCACTCTGAAGTTGGTGCATCGGGGGTGTAAATAACACCTTTTCAAATCGATTTGGAATAACAGCGGATGAAGTGCAAGGAGCCATTTTCTCTTCTTAAAACAAATCCCCGTCTAGAATCGTTTACAGCAGTCAAAACATGCCCGAGGCCTTCATCTGGGCCGGACTGATGATGGTTTTACTATTGTTATGATTCAGTAGCCAAGATAAATTAAAGGCTTTTGAACTCATTACCCTCCTGAGTGCCTCGAGCTCTTTCAACAAACACAAATCTCCATCCACATCAGCTGCTGAGGAGAACGCTGCGTCACAGTTCTGCTGTGAATGCTTTTTCCGGTCATAACTAATAAAATATGGCTGTCGCATGTTGACCAGTCACTATAAGTACATTTTTTAAGTATCGGACGCATCTCATCTCATTGCACATATTGATATATGTGCATTACTTTGTTGTGCTGGCCTCAATTTTCCCCACGATCCTGTTAACAGAACCCAGAGGTCCATTTGATTGATTGTTTTGGCTGTGTGGCTTTATTAGATTTGTTTTATTTATTCAGGATATTTTAACATTTGTTTCTCATTCAGATTGTATTGCTCTTTAAGTGGTGCACCTGTAATATGATGCTTTAATATAATCACTATGTTAGCGTCATAAAATGGTTTTAAAATGACAATAATATTGTTTATCTCAGTTATTTCTGGGACAGTATATTGTCCTAGTTGCTTGGCTGCTGTTTAAGTCAACAACCTAATTAAGAAAATCTGGATTTGGTCTTGTGACTAAAATAAATGTTTTATATATATATATATATATTGAGACACTGGTATCAAAATACTGCAGCCCACTTTGTGTTCGAGTCCGGACATCAACGTCAGATTTATTCAGAGATTCGGCAGATTATTTTTGTGTCCGTCTCTGAAACGCGCCGCCACCACAACAACAACTATAAAATCTGTTTTGAAGCGCTCGTACATCTTTAACCTTTTTCCCGTTCGGTCAAACAAAGGCAGATGTGCTCTTGTTTACCAAATGTTATTCTGCTGTGACCTTCAGATTCATGGCCCTGTTTATCCTTCTGCCGAACAGTTTAAATGGAAACAGTGGCAGACTTCTCCACATGACAGCGACGGCCAAGCCGTATAAATAGAAGTCACGTGGAGGCTGATCACTTACAAACATCTGTTCCCGTCAAAACAAAAGCAGCTCCTGAACCGTCACAATAATCGAGGCAACTCATAACACAGCTGTCTCGGAAAAACTCGACTGCCAGCGTGACATCAATGTACAGAAACGTTGAAATGTGGGTGACGTTTGCCTTTAAATGAGCTTTAAGTGCTCTGTATGTGGCTGCTAAACACCATAGTTAGCTACACTTGGTTAACCCCAGTGTCATAAATGGGCTGACACCTCGCAGTGGCCTGTATAACATATAAGCTTATGAAACACAGCCTGGTTTTTTTTCATAATGTCTCTGATTACTCAGCCAGAGAAGAGCCGTCTTATTTTTCTTCCTTCGCGTCCCTTTATTGTGTCATAGACGTGCAGGACTTTCACATTCATCCAACTCTTTGGAACAATAAGACATTTTTCTGCTCTCAACAAATGTCACTGTGGCCTTTTAAACAATTTGATTTGCTCAGTTCTTAAGTTCAGGGTTCGTACAAAGTCTTGAAAGTTTGGAAATGTCATTATTTTTCTGCTGGAGCTGAAATAACAAGCATACAGTGATTTATTATTAAGGAATCCTTTTAACTTTTATTTTTTTTGCATTTATAGTAACAGTTTAGATGTTAAAGGCTTTTTGGAGGTCTGGAAACTTGTTTAGTTACCTTTTTATAAAGTGCTTTTACTCAAAGGGCTGTTTGGAAGCTCCAGGTATGATGT
Organism: Diplodus sargus; assembly: GCA_903131615.1. NCBI lineage: Eukaryota > Metazoa > Chordata > Actinopteri > Spariformes > Sparidae > Diplodus > Diplodus sargus. The sequence continues at coordinate 613,837 of CAEMYA010002106.1, forward strand.
TTGACAGATTTTGTTCAAATATTTGAATGAGAAATAAGGAAACACGTTGACAGACAGCGGTTGTAAGATACAGTTAATACATGACAATTAAAGTTTAGGTGTTATTTATGAGGAGATTAGTTCTTAAATCCTGCCACACGAATGCGAGAGCGGTATCGATCTTCTTATCGAACAGAACGTCCCATTACGTCGAGCTTTCCCTTTAAAAAGCAGCCTGGCAACACAAGCAAGCAAACCCAACAACTGTTTTGTGACATCATCTTTTCCCCTCTGAGCCGCTTCACACTGCTGAGGAGACAAAACACTAATAACTGAGACGGCTCTCACTCTGGCAAACTAAAATGAAAACATTTGTTGATGTGAAACCTCATGAGTCATAGTAAGAAACTGAGATAGAAAATTTTAGAAAGTTTTCTGGATCTTTAAAACTTAAAGGAAACCACATTTTGATCCTTTTCTAGCTTCAGTAGTCAGAGTGAAGCGGGAAAGGCAGGCTGGACATAAAGTTTGATTTGCATGTTGACAAATGCACATAATCTAGAGCTGACGCTGATACCACTTTGTTAAAAGTGAGTTTATTTTAGTGAGCTGGTCTGCAACCCTGATATCAAAACGGAACAAGACGTATCATGCTTTTGCTTGCTAGCTAACTCATGAATCTTTGCTCTGTGCTGCCAGATTTTAAAGATTGAGTCATGGGTGAATGTTGTGATAGTTTTGGTTGACATGAGTTGGTTTAAGCCTTCGTTGCATTTTGTTTTACATGAAGCAAACTTGGATTTTGATATGAGAACATAAAGAAATGTTGGGGTACATTGTTAAATAGAGACACAGACTGAGCTTGGATGTTTTCTAAAAAGGTCGACACTCGTTTGTTCCCCTGTTCCTCGTTCAGATCCTGCCGCTGTACAATAAGCTGAACCCCGAGGCCTCCGCCACGCCCTGCTGCGTTCCTCAGGACCTGGAGCCCCTCACCATCATGTACTTCATAGGCCGCACGCCTCGCGTCGAGCAACTCTCCAACATGGTCGTCAAATCCTGCAAGTGCCGCTGAGCTCAGAGGAAGAGGTGAGCGAGGCCGAGAGGAGGAGAACGATCACAGGACCGAAACTACAGACGGGGAAAATAAAAGACGAGAGGACATTAATCTTCTGTTTGATCACCTTTAGCAGACTCTTGACCTGTCATGTTTTTACACGTAGCAGGATTTTGCTCCCATTCTTTACAGGCATGATCCTCTTTCTTCATTCTCTGGAGCTTTCTGTGTGATATAGGACAGTGTAAATATGACACCATAGCTGTATTAAACCTGTACCTGGATATTAAAGGGGGTGTTGTGTGATTTGGCCGCATGCGCTCCGCATAAAAAGGATTCTTTTTTATCAGGATTCTCGATGCACCCCTGCGGCCGCAGGCGAAGCGGAGCGAGCCAGACGTCGTGTGTTTGTTTGCTTTAGGTTTGAGGGTGTTGATGGGAGGGAGGCGGCGCGGAAAGGTTTGCAGACTCGAGATCTTTCAGGGCGAGGGAGGCAGATAGAAAAGAGAGAGAGGAGCTGTGTCCAGGCCGAGGGCCGTGCCAGCTCTCTGCGGTCCCGGGGCTGAAATCTGCCCGGCGTAAACAGGATGTGAAAGATTTCCAGACACCGACCCGACCACTCACGGAACGCTAGATTTAAACGCTCCCCCTCATCTCCTCTGTCTCTCCCTCTCTCTCTCTCTCCCTCGCTCGCTCTCCCTCTGTGCTGCTCGAGGTTCTGGGATTTGTGGTGGGAGGAGAGAGGGAGAGAAAAGAGAGGCTTTGAAAATGAGACGTGGGATGATAGGGCTGTATTTGGAACGGCTACAAGTTTGGAAGGTGGTATTTTGCAGCCTTAGCAAATTTGTAACTATTTGGGTCTGACTCAAACATTCAGTAATCTCTCTCATGGCTCATTTTCCGAATGTGCATTCATCATCTTATTTTGAAAAGCTGTCGACTCATTCCTGTTCCTACGCCGTGACCCTATTTTGTCCTACCTGTTTTTTGACTTACTATCCACACACACACACACACACACGCTTTCTCTCTCTACACCCAAGTATCCACATTGACCACTTTTGATAGAATGTCTAAATGCTGAAAATAAAAAACATCCCCAGGGCGAATTTTAAATATAGGCTCTCTGGTATGCCAGTGGTTTGTATGTGTGTGTCTGTAAGAGACAGAGAGCAACTGGGTGTGTTTTGTGTGTGTGTGTGTGTGTGTGTGTGTGTGTGTGTGTGTGTGTGTGGCTGGTGAGGTCATGCGTGATAGCACAGCATTTTTGTTCACCCTGGCTTTTTTTATTGTGAATTTTATTGTGGTCGTGACTGTGGATTTATGTATTTTATTATGTTTTCAGGCGGAGCGTGAGTTAGGATTTGAAAACGTGGTCGGCAATAAAGTTTTAGTTGAAGACAAACACCAGATCGTCTCAATAACATCCGGTCGTGCGTGTATTAACGGATCTGCTGGTTTTCATGCGTTAACTCAAGTAGTAAAGGAATGCTCATTTCTGATTGGCTGGTGAGGGAGTGGGCGGGGCTCCGGGAGTGTTTTCCTTCATTCACTCCTTTTCTTTTAATAAAAATCGTCGATGTTGCTCAAACGAAACCCTCTTGGATAACGACACGATCACATATTTTGTTTAATCCGTCAGTTTAGCATGTTGGACAGATCTAACTACTATAATTTCATATGATGTCACCATGTTGATGTTGGTTCCAGAACATCATAATTAATGTTTTCCCAGAACCGTCATTGTACCAATCATGCTGCTGTGATGGCATATCTTCACAACTCGTGTTGGCGTTGTTCCTGGAACATCATAATTAATGTTAGTCCATCATTTTCAGCCTCAACACATCTGGGATGAGCCGTCCTGGCTGAGTGGGAACGTTCACTTTTAATTTTTGGTTTTCTGTCGCTGTCTGGTTTAGGCAACAAAGACGCTTCACAAGGTTTGGGGCGAAATCGACACCTTTGACAACATGATTGAAAGGATATCATCACTCAGTCATAACGGCAGAGTTTGTGTTGACCTCTGCTTTGTCAGGACACAGCTGATACCTGTACTCACCTGTCGCTATTTCTTTGGCCATTTGCACACCGGCTTTGTTTTTTAAATCTTTATCTTAAAAGGTCAAATATGCAGGATTTGAGAGGATCCTTCAGCAGACATGGAATAAAACATTCATAATTATGTTTTTATCCACGTATAATTACATGAAACTGAGAATCGTAGCGTTTTTTGTTTTCTTAGAAGGAGCCTTTCACGTCTGCAGAGGGAGCAGGTCCTCTTCAACAGAGTCCGTCTACAGACAAACCAAACAGCGGTTTTAAAATAGGACCTTCTGCGATTTTTTTAGGGGCCATCGTGGGTTCTCAAGAGCACTTCAAGGGAGAGGGTGAGGGGAGTTTTCCAAAAAAAGAGAAAGGTGGTTGCAATCTGCAACCTCACTGCTAGTAAACCACGAAATCCTACACACTGGACCTTTAACACCAGAGAGTTGTTGTCACTCTTAAAGGGCCAGTTGTAAAAAAACAAAAAAACCAACTCAAATCAAAACAGGTGAGCTGTTATTTTTAAGGATTATTATTCACAGAGATGCCAAATAATGAAGTACAAATACTTCCTCCTCCTTCATAACTCTGAGACGAAACAGCGTGAAAGATGTAAACAGACAGAGAGAAGGAGACTAAAACGGGGAGAAAAGGTGTGTTAGTGTCTCGAATCTGCAGAGAATCTGAGTCACCAACCCACGATGTCGGTATTTGAGGTCCTGGAAACAAGACTCAACAATCAATCATCGTTCTGGTGTGTTTGCGAACAGCTTGGACAAATCCTGCTGATTCTACCTTCTAGTCTTTGAATTATGTTAATGTGACGTGAGGTTCGGTTGGAGCTTTGCAAAAGAACGGCCAGTAGGAATATCTTACAGGGGGAAACCTTTTACTTTTTGTACAGATGTCCTTTCTATCTTTTACTTGAGTGAAGAAGTTGAATCAGTACTTCTACTTTTACCAGAGTCTTCTTTTACAGCAGTATCTGAACTTGACTGTGTGCACTTTTGTCACTTCTGATGATTCAGCTCTTTACGGACCACAGACAAAACTTGTATGGATGAAGCGCGTACAGGTATATTAGTTTGTTTGTTTTTCCTTTTTTTTTGTACATTTTGGTGAAATGTCCCTTTTATTGTCCCGAAATTGCATTCCACAGCGGGTGATCCGTCTGTCTCCACCGACGAGAGGGTTTTTTATCCGAGCTACTTCTGCTGTGAAAATAGCTTAAAGAGATACAAACTGTTCTCCAGCCATCGCAGTAAAAATTGTTTTTTCTAAGCCGCAGTGAGAATGCAGCCTCACTCTGCGTGTGTGTCTGTGTGTGTGTGTGTGTGTTTGTCGGGGTGCTAGTGCTCGAGCTGTGGTGAGGCTCCCTCCCCCTGAGTAAACTAGCCCCAGCATCTGTTAGTCTTTTCCACTTAACTACCCCTTGCTATATCCAACCTGTACTTATCCCACGGTAGAGCGCCTTGTCTGTCTCACACTGGGTCCCACTGTCCTTGGAAGAGGGGAAGTCTGCTGTGGATATCGACCCCCGCTCACACACACACACACACCTCTGTAAAAACCATGTCCATGCATTTGACCCTGAGCGGGAGTGTTCACATACACCCTGAAGGCAACACACACACACACACACATCCGGCTTGTAGCGCCTCCGTAAAGCAGAATATGTCATGATTCATGTCTCTGGCTCTTCACACACTCGCTCATTCTTCTCAAACTGACCCAAACTGTAAGAGAGCCTTTGATGACGGCTGCACCTTTTGGTCCGAGTCAAATATAACTCACATTACAGGTCTGGATGAGACTTTATTCGTCAGGACTGGATTGAAATTGCTCCCATTTAATTCTGGCAGTTAAATGAAAATGCAGCTCTCGGGGCAACAGGACACCGTAAACACAGAATTAAAAAAAAGTTATACAAGCAGCAGAGCGGTAATGACACACGGGAGTAAACAGAAGATACCGATCTGCGGCCTCAGCGTTATTGAAGACATATTCTTTGAGCAGTCAAACTCGCAGACCACAGCTGTACTTGAGGCCCTGCTGGGACTAAACAGCTGGGAGGCCAAACCCACACGAGGCCCCGGCTGTTCTCTCCTGAGACAGACGAGGGCGACATTTCTACGGTTTCTCTTCAGGTTCACGGCAGCCTGATTGGATTTAAGATCAAGAGTGACACTCGGCAGGTCAAACTGTGTTGAGTTGAACTAACTGGGATATCAAACAAAGAAGAGTCTTCCACATTATAATGTCACAGGCCCCTGAACATGCTCAAATTAAAAGCATCAAGAATGCAATCTTAAATTTGTAAGTCACTAATCTGCAAGAATTAAAACCTTTTCATTCAAGAATTATTCAATCACAAAGTCGTTTTTTTGCCAATGTTTGTTTTTACTCTTTATCAAGTCAAAAATCATGTCGATGAGAAGTTACCTAAATGCACCAGCGTGACCACTACGCATCGACAGTATAAAAACGGACTCCAGAATCATTCTTAAAGGGTAACGCCACCAATTTTTCACATTAAAGTGTGTATACAGGTCTTAGGGAGTATTGCTGCAAATGTGAAAAATATTGTAATTGTTTAAAGCCTTTTGTGGCTCCAGAGAAAGCTGCATGTAATCTGATAAATTGCCTCCAGTGGTGTCACTCAGTGGCTAAGTTGCATTGTGGGTAATGTAGGCACCAGGTTTTGAAAAGCAGCCCACTAATCTAACATTTATCATTTTTAATACGGCAGTACCAGAGATATCTTCTTTTTTTATTATTCCACTCGTTCTTCTTCACTTATAAAATCTGGTGCCTACATGCATGAGAGGGTTGAAGTGAGAGTTTCCAAAACGTAAATGTAAAATATAAAACTTTAATCTAAATGTTAAAGTTGGATGATAATACTAAAAGTTACAGTCTGCATTTCTAGTACGATCTTCCTCTGCTCAGTTGAGTTATGTCATCTAAACACTTGATGTTTTCCTTTGTCCTTTTCAATGGGAACAATGCAAATGTCCAATCAATAAAATAAAGACGGAAATTGATTTTAATGCAGAATGACTGACTTGACTGTTCATCTCTGACACATTTAAGTTAATGGCTAAATAAAAACACACTTTTATTCTGATGTTCTGTGCAGAATTTACTTAGAGAAATTAGCACGAGCAGCATATTTTAAAGTATGCAGGTGTTACATAAGATACTTAATATCATTATTAATGTTTTTCTTTAGGTTTTATGAGTGTTATTATCAAAAGATGTCTGTTTATTTACAATGTTTAATACAAAGGTGGGTCTTTGGCCCAACATGGAAGAAAAACTCATCTAGATTGAGAGTAAAACATCATGTCTCTTATTTAGATATTTAGACTTAAAGCTGACATTCAAATCGTGATTTAATACTTTTATAAATGTATTAAAAATGAGCATTTAGTAACACATAACTGAACAGGCATTTAGAGCAGCTTTAAAAGAATAAATAGATATGAAAATGTTTGCAAATCACACTTTAAATTTTGGAAGTTAGAGACTTTAAAAGGTTCAGTTTGCTGTTTTTTGGGGATCAATCTGCTACAAACGGATCACAAATTTGAGCATGTTACAGTTTACAGACAGCAGAGAGAGTTTGAAGCCAAATATTTAGTCTGAAACTAAGTCATCAGCGAGGCACGAGTCAAACATCCCGACTCTCCACCTTCTTTTTTTATTGTGTATAAAGAATAATTAAACATCTAGGGAGCAGCTCCTTCAAAAGGTCAGGAGTCAGACTCACAATGACAATATTGCTGCCGGAGGGTCGTGGTCAGCACAGCATGAGAATATCTTTCTCCTTCCAACTCTGTCAACATGACAAAATATGCGGGAGCCTGAATGTGAGTGTGGATTCAGTCAGTTACTTATTTTGGTTCTGGCGGAAGGCATCGTGCCACCATAGCCTCTTGTCATGGTTCCGGATTCTGAGTAAGCAGGAACTGACTGTTTATCCACATCCAGCAGAGCCGAGTTCATTCAGGACTTTGAGAGTTCAGGACCCGGGGCAGCACACACCTCCTGCCCGCCAGTGTATTTAAGTATTTAAGTATTTAAGCCTGATATTTTTATACTGTAAGGGAAGAAGATTACCAACAGAAAGTGAGACGTCTTTCTAGAGACTTTTTTATTTATTTGTTTTCTGAGATCTTTCTGGAGTTTTTCTCCCGCTGCAAACAAAGTATTTTTCTTTATTAATCAATTAGTTGTTTGGTGAATAAAATGTCGATCGGTGTTTCCCCAAAGCCAGAGAGGACGTCCTTAAATGTCTTGTTTTGTCCACAACTTCAAGTAATATTTAAAAAAAATGGCAAATTCTCACATTTAAGAAGTTGAAATTAGAGACTTTTGCTTTTTTTTCTTAAAAAAAAATAAAAAAAATAAAAAATCACTCAAACCGGTTAAGTGATATCAAATAACTGCTGATTTATTCATTAACTAATCATGGCAGCTGTATAGTAAATTGTATGAAGTCCGGACACAGGTTCAGTTTTACATCACTCAGCATCACTTAACAGGCACGACAGGCGTTTAATGTAAAGGAGACCTATTATGCTTTTTCGTTTTGTTTTTTCCTTCCTTCACTGTTTTACATTTTGAGGTTCGTGTGCATGTAAATGTTGCAGATCAACAGAAGCTCCTCTCTCCCACAGAAGTCACACATTTGTTTAAATTCAAACTTTTTTATTTAAATTATGCCTCGCGGGTAGTTTGGGCACGTAAGAATCAGATTTAGCCCAGCTGTGTCGTTGTAAGTGGTGCTGGCTCAGGCGTGTGTGAGCTGACCAATCAGAAGACACTGGGTATTTGGGAGGGAGGGGCCTTAAAGAGACAGGAGCTCAAACAGTGTTTCAAACAGAGGGAATACAGAGCTGCAGCACAGCATGTAAACTTATTCTAGTAGTTACCCAAAATAACATTAAGAATCTGACATCGAGCATAATATGTCTCCTTTAAAGGCACTTTAAAGAAACAAAAGTTTCTGTTTACATTCAATATTACAAAAACACATTGTGTCCTGGAGGTCTAACAAACTTGTCGTCCTCAAAAACACTTGCAAAGACAATTTCACTGCTTTTTCAGGCACAATCAGTGTTTTTCTCGACATACAACCATCACCTGTCGATCAGTGGAAAGGCTAAGACTCACTCGTAAAAAAACATTTCTCCATTAATGCTGGGCAAAGACTCCAGATGGAAAAGAAAAATCACAAAGACATCATCAATTATCAGCGTGTGTCCGATAGTCATCATGTGTCACTTTAAGACATACCGAGGCCTCTGGCAGGGTTCGCCCGAGGACAAACCATACAGTACATGAAAAGGTGTTTACATACACAAGTGGACAAACCTGCACGGTTTATGTATGTGGCCGAGGGGTGGAGTCTTTAAAAATAATAAAACGCTAACAAACAGCATCAGCCAAGAGGGAAAGTGGCCACAAGCAGAATCTTGCCAACGGCGACTTTGGGCCACTTGATAGTATAGTTGGTAAACACCACAAACTTAAAAATAACCTTAATGTTGCTTTAATAGCCCGCTGACCACCCAAATCCAAGGCGAGCACACAAAGATGCTTATCATGGTGTCAGGAGGTTTAACACGCGGCAGTGGACAGTAACTCAGTCTGACTTTGTAACTTTTTAACCCTTCGGGAACATTCATGAGCCGTTTTGTGAACCAGCAGATCACGCAACCTTTAGGAGGAAGAAGTTCGCCGCCTGCGTCATCAGTTTCAGAGGGTTCGTTCAAAAGTCGGGACTTGTGTGACTGCATTGCACAGAGGACAGACGTTTATCAGAGCGTGAATGATGGCCCTGCCGTGCTTTCATACTATTGTACTGCTGCTGTGGTTCAGGTTCTCCACCCACTGCTGGATTTTCCCCTGGGTTTTATTTAGCAGAGGTGGTATGCCACCCAGATGCAGACAGACGCATCATGTCCTGTGTTTTGTTAGTTTATGATATCCTAAACAAGTGACACATCTTAAATCTATGACGTTTGCTTTGTAAAATACCTCCCCTGCGGTTCTTTTTTCCCTTTTAATGTTGTAAAAGCGCTTTTTCAAGCGAGGTGGTCCACCTCAGCTATAAATCACTGCACTGAATTTGAAGCTCTTAGTTGCCTCACAGAGCCACTAAGATCTGAGATTTAGTGTTGATTAGATTTCCGAGCACTGATTGAGCTCGGCGGCTGAAGGACAGATCAACAGAGTGGATAATTACCCATAATGATGGATAATGATGCGACTCAGTCTATTTAAAGCAGGCGTGTTTCCCTCATTTATCTTTAGATTTATTTCAAAATCATTTGTTGAGAAATTTGTAGGAGTTTAGTCCCCGACTGAAATATCTCAACAACTGTTTGCTTCATGTCTCCCTTTAGAATGAACTGAAAGCTCTGCCTCAATACGCGCACTTGTGGTATTTGCCAGAATATAAAATGTCTGATTGTGTGACAAGTTCTACGTTACATTTTAATGATGTTCAAACCCGGAAAAAATATGTTATTTTTATTCAAGGTTTCGTTGTGTTCAGTTGGACGCCTGTTAGAAGTTATTTAGAAGTAAACATCCGATGACACGTCAGAGAGCGGGGAAGAAAGTCGGCAAGTGTAGCCAAACATAACGGGAATAAAACTTTACAACATTATCACGTCCATGAACATTGCGGTACAGTACAGTACGGTGACTGTTCAACGCTGAGGACAACAACTCCTGTGATCCCACCTAATTTTATCTTTTGTTTTGATTGAGATTTGACTGGGATTGTGCACTTAATACCACAGTGTAGGTGTTGGGACAGACCTGTAATGACCTTAATGACTCCCTGACTTTTCATCTGATAGTGAAAATGGTGAATATCATACCGGATAAACATCAGGGGCCTTATTCATAAAGCTCATGAATACTAAGAGTTGCATGAGTGACAAAATTCTAAGAAAATCCTTCGAATGATGACGTCTTCTAATAGTTTCCTCTTAACAGCCCCGACAATGACAGACGGCCTGTTGTGTCGAGGCCTTTAGACTGCAACGCAACCAGAAGGAATAAGACGTTTATCTGCTGTGTTACGTTCTTCTACACCTGCCTGTTGGTTTGTACTAAAATCACCAGCATGGTAAATAAATATAAGCAAATAAATCCAACAACTATCAGCCTGTGAACAGGTTACAGTGCACACAGGCCTGTGCTTTCTAACATTGTGTAGACTTCTTCTAAGTTCAGGCTTAAAATTTTGTTTTTATCAGCAACAAACCGCAGCTTTCAAATGGTCAACCGCGCCTCTTCACCGAGATAGTCAGGAAGATTGACGCCTCGTTGTTTAGAAGTTTCTTAAATCGCTCCAAAGCAAAAAGACTCCTTGTTAGAAAAGTTTCCGCTGTGTTAGGAGCTCCGGACCCAGACTGACAGATCACAAGCAAAATGACTCTGTGAGGCTCAAGCATAAATTTGAAAAGTTATCCTGAAACATCACCTACATTCACGATAGTGAGAGCTGCATGTGTTATAAACAGTTTATGTTCTGAGCGGCAGAAGTGTCAGTCTGCTGTAAACCAGCAGCTTTGCTGTGAACGTGTTCCGTCACGTGTTGACTTTGTGGCTGTCAGAGCGTCGGACCTTTCTGGTTCTCTGACGAGAGAGAAGAGTCCGGAGGCGGCGTGGGCGGGTTTGAAGGCGGCTGCATCTCGCTGCTGAGCCTCCTCACTTGCAGGGGGCTCCACTTGTGTGACAGCTGCCTCCTCATGCTCTTCCTCTTGGGTTTCCGCGGCCGTCTCCTCCTCTCCATGCTGTCTTTAGGCTGACCGCGGTCGCTCAGAGTGTCTGAGGACTCGTCGATGTACGCCAGGTTCTCTCCAAAGAAATCCAGCAGCTGGCAGCTGTTTGCGGACGCGATGTTGAGAGGAAAAGAGGGAAGGAGAACCGGGTGGCGGGAGGAAGAAATAAAAGGGGAGGGAGGCAGCAGACTAGGGGCGCGTGGGCAATTGTAGCTATTGTTAGGTTCATATTTCTCTGCTGGAATCGGATTGTTTTTCTCCTGCGCTGTGTTCGTGCCGGCAGCTCCTCCCTCCTCCATGCTGCTGACTGTGCGACAGGGCTGGTACCTGCGGAGAGCCAAGCCAGAAGAGGAGACCGAGGAGACGTCTGATCCGGAGTCAAAGGGAGACTCAGACCCAGAGATGTATTCTCCCTCCAAGGCAGCACCTGCTGAGTCTAGCTCTGAGGCGGAGCGGGCCACCGGGAGGGACAAAGAGCGGGCCAGCAGGTGGTGAAATGACCTGCCCTCCACCTGCACGGCCACAGCAGGGTCCACCCTCAATCGAGGCCCCACTCTGGGGACCGTTGTGACTCCAGGAACACTGACCCGCGGCCTGGACTTGGCCACCGCCGCCCTCTCAAGAGAGGAATGGGCCTCCAGCTGGCTCATGGAGCTGGAGAGCCCGGCCCAGCGGTTCGGCAGGTGTCCGTTCTCAGATCCCCCTCGGGCCCAGTGTCCCAGAGTGCCCGTGGCTCCCCGGCGGATGCGGCGACGCTCGCTGCGTTTCCAGCGCCGGCGTTGCAGGAGGAATGGGTCGTTGAACTCCAGGGGGTTTGGGATGCGGAAGTCCATGGACATGTTCTGGATGTTCTGGGTCCAGTCTGTGGCGTGGGCCCTCAACTCCTCCATCTGAGAGTGAGAGAGCGACAGTGCAGCAGAAAAGATGAGCCAGTGTTAAGCGCAGCTCCTCCTGCTCCACATTTGTGTCACGTGTGTCGCTCACCTCAGCGCGGGTCCTCTTAGACAGCACCCTCAGCCAGTTGCCTATCATGGTGAGAATGGAGGCAAAGTAGGCGAGACCGAACACAATCCACAACAACACCAGCAGCTTGAAGAGCGTGCTCTCGCGACCACCGCCTGGGCACAGAGAGATAGTGGATTTAAGAGGGTTTTTAATGTGTTGCGATGTTTCACTGACCCTTAACAGAGATACAGTCGTCCCCTTTCTGTTGCATCTCACAGTGGTGTCGATACAGAAGAGTCCTGGAGTCGGCAGGGAGACGGTTTCCTGATCATGACACCTCATCTTTACTTTAACATAACCAAAACCCAAAGATTTATATACCAGATTTGTACAACTTTGACCTAAGACTGCTGCAATCAAACAAGACAATTATTATATTTTTTTTTTAATCTAATATCTAGATTTTATGACTTGCTTGTATTTGGTCCCCTGAGTCTTCCAAGGCTAAGTTTAAAGTTTGGAGAGCGGATTTACAGGAAGATATTTAATCTTCTAAAATGGCGAGCTGCTTTCAAGAAAGTTCAAACACAAACAGCAAATACACATCTCAAGCCTCTACAACATAATTGGCTCATGTAAACACAGCCCCAGAAAAGTTCAACACATTTGATAATAATATCCCTGATTTGCATTTTAAAAGCGGATGTTTGTCACGGGCAACACAGATGATCGCACTGTGACAGGAAAATGTAAATAGAGCAAGTGCTGCTAAACAGATAACCGAGGTGTCAACAGCTAAATCCTTAGAAAAGATATTTGTTCTATTCAGGCAGAACAAGAGTTTTTAAAGAAAGTTTGGTGGCCTTTTATTAATTATCTTGAGCACACAGACCTGCAAAGCATATACTGGATATTGGTGAATTTGGAGATGATTGATTTGCTCCTCTGTTACAAACAGGATGGAAGCCGATCATTCCTCTCATTATGTTGACTGTACAGTGGGAGGAGATTGGACGGTGGTATTAACAGCTGTAAGAGAAGCATTTCTTAAATCTATTTTATTTGTGATGTATTTTTCTCTTGTTGTTCTTATTATTTGTCTCTAACTATGCTTGATGTGTTTTTATGTGCATCTGATCAACGATAATCAAACTCTGATACAGTCATAAACACAAACACAGTTTCCGGGTGTCAGCGGTTCACTTTGTGACAGAAAGGCTGTTTGTGTATTTTCAAAGCTCGCCGGTTTCTGAGAAAGTGATTTTCTCCTGGTACTCAGAACAGATGATGGTAGGTTATAAAACTGTAATGAAATTTTAAAAAAATGATATTGACAATGAGTCACCTCTTGCGGATTCATCTCCACACTCCACCACTAGAGTCCTGCACTGAGCGAAGCAGCACACGAAGCACAATAACCTCGTTTCCAATGTCAGTACAACTTAAAAACAAAGACACGTTTATTCCCAAATTACAAGCTCTCTTCACAGGGTCCATGTCTTTAAAAGAAGCAGACGATTTATTTCCAGTTATCAGATTGTTTAATTTGAATTGTTTCTAAAGGCTCCACGAGATAAAAGAAGGAAGACACAAGAAAGATTTTTTAAAAAGTAAAATAGTAATCGTGGTCCTGGTAATCATCAGGAATCACCTCCAAGACATGAGGTTGAGTCAGTACCTGGTACGTAGTCTCCGAAGCCAACAGTGGTGAGAGTGATGACCACAAAGTAGAGCGACTCCAGGAACGACCAGCTCTCCACTTTCCAGAACACGACTGTTGGCACGGCGAGGAAGATCAGACAACCAATCAGGATGGAGAGAACCGCTGAGATCACACGCACAGTTGTTGGTCTGACCTTACGTTTCTGAGAGGGAGAGAGAGAGAGAACCGCAAATACAGTGGTGGAATTAATGATGACTAATACTTGAGACTGTTCTAATATTTACATATTAAATTGGATCTAATGAAACAATGTTCAGATTTTTTAGACTAGTCGTGGTTTTGAAAGGTTTCAGGTCAAAACATCAGGTTTTTTTACGTGAACAGAACATGGTGAGTCTATAATGTCCCCTTTTTCGATTTTGAGTCAATCAATGCTGCATAATATCTTTAATAATATACTTATATTCGCCTCGGAGACCGGCAGGTTTAATGCCACTCCAGAGGACTTTGTTTGCTGTTTGCTGAGGTTCATTTCTTGCTTTCTTGCCCTAAAATGTCCTCCATTTATGTTGATTTCTTTTGGTTGGATTATTATGAAAAACTGTAGCTGTGCTTGAGGAATGGAGCCATTTTTCTATCAGGTTTTCTTTGTCAAGCTTTGGAGAGAAGACAGAATATTTTGCTGAAGACTGAGCTGCAAAATGATTTGTAATTTTGAAATGAACTTTTTGAAAATTAAAAACAAATCAGTCAGTCAGTCAGTCATCTAAATTTAAGTTTGTGTTTGCCGTTTCTAATTATCGCCTGCAGAAACATTTAGCAGCTTCTTCTTCTTCTTTATTTACTACAGAAATATTCATTTACACTAATAAAGTTGACTCACATCCAGTCAGGAAGCTCTAGCTCAATTATTCACTTCCAAAACAGCCATAAAAAACAGAAGTCTGGGCCTTCGCAGGTGTAAATCTAACTGGGCTTTTCGTCCTGGCAGGACAGACCATTCTCACCAGGAAGAGGGTCTCAATTTTGGCCACCGCTCTCCGCAGCACTGTGCCCATGTGGTCGCCCACCCCAGCCAGCAGAATGCCAAACATAGGTATGCCCACCAGAGCGTAGCACACACAGAACAACTGGCCGTACCACGTCCGAGGAGAAAGGTTCCCAAAACCTGTTAAGAAGTGAAAGGAACACGAGGACTTTTAGCTATGCAGTCAAAGTTCTCAGGAGCTGTAGGCTACATATATTTTTAATTAAGGTGAGTGTTAAGTAGCTCTGCATTTCATCAGTAATCACTGTTAAGGAGTGTTTGGTCAGTAACTAATGTCTCTCCTCCGGCTTTAGGCAATAAAGGAGAAATTAAATGTTATAGCATCCCTGCCCAATTTATCCAATCAGGACAGAGAACTCCTAAACGAGGCGGTCCTGTTTGTTTGCTGCAGGTGATTACTGGTGCGACTCCATGCAAGAACAGAAGATGTTTTCAAAACACTTCACATATTCACTCTAATGATTGTCATGTCATCAACATGAGAGGCTGTTGAAAGGATCAAGTATGTTCAGAATTAACTTTCCACAATATTTCAGCCAGGCAAGTTTTTCCCACAGGCTTCTTCACTTCAAAGCGCATTTTCTATTTGTAGGATGCTCAAAGAGTGCCCACCTACCTATGGTGGTAATGATGGTACCACAGAAGAAGAAGGCAGAGACCAGGTCCCAGCGGCTGGTGAAGTTGGCAGGAAGGTTGCTCACATCCAGGCCTGCATCCATTGCAGACACCACCCCCTGCAGGGAAGAGAGGGGATCTGATTTATTTAACTGCACATCCACCATCTGACACAAACTGTCTTTCACAACTGCAAGTAGCTTTTTTATCTTACAGTGAGAATGTAAAACGAATAAGCAACTATGTGTGTCAAATAAATGTGGCATTTATTTTTAACATTTTCTTTTAAAACATATTTTAGAAGTATGGAGTAGGAAATGTTACATTGTTTGTGTAATGATACCAATATACCAACTTACTTACCTTCACCAGCTTGTAGAATTCGCGCTCAGTGACACACGACTTGTTCTTGAGGAAAGTGTTCTTGGTAGCGAGCAGTTGTTTGTACGCCAAATCCTCGTTGGAGGCCTCCAGGGTGCGGAAAACAAGTGCTCCCATCACCAGGTAGAGCACGACCCCCGTCAGCAGGGCCAAGAGGGTGGTGCACCGCATTTTCTCCCCGTTGACCCCCCGCCCCCCCCAGGGTTAGGGGTCAGAGTTTGGAGGCCAGGATCTGGTCGGGCTCTCAGTCAGGATACGGGGCACAGCTGGCCGTAAACAGGAAGTTCCTTTAGAGAGGCACTGTACGTGTGAGGACGGAAATGTGTAAACGAGCAACACAAGGCTGACAGACATTAATAACCTTTTGTTTATACGTCAGTGCGTCAAACCAGAGAGACGGTGCGCGGCAGGAAAAGTGACAAGTTGGGACGTAAATGACGTAAATTATGTACACTTAAAGCAACATTATGTAACTTTGACCTTAAGATGACGGCTTCAAAATCCCTTTGATGGTTCAAGGTCTTGTTATAGGATGAATGGTGTCGCTTGTTTCTGCACTACGTAACGTCAGTGAGACGGCAGGATCGCAGCGTTACACACTTCAAGAAACAAGTTTACAACACATCACACTGTTATGACGTGATGAGTTTCGTTTGTAGTTAGCGCCTAACATTACGTCTGACGAATTGTTACAGACCTGGTGTTTTTTTCTGTTTTATCTATGACAGAGGTGTTGCACTCTGTGTGCAAACTGTGGGGGGCGCCAAATCACACAAAGTGCCAATTTCTGCATAATGTTGCTTTAAATGTGTAAAAGGCTGATTGGTCGATGTAACAATTCATCCAGTCCAGACAGCCATAAGTGGAGCTCTTTCTGATTCCAGTTTAAGAAGTTGTGGACACGAGACTTCAGTCACATGCGTTCACACAACAGAGTGGGACTTTCCTCAGATACATACAAAAAAAATAAGTACATTTATTGATGAATGGAGGACTGTAGGTTTGTGTTTCAGAGAGATGGGGTACAAGAAGGCATTCACAATGGAAACATTTTTTGTTTAATCTTAGTAACATGGCACTATGGCTGTTATGTACTGGTGCCTTAGAGAATGCCTCAAGGAAAACAAAGAATCCAGTGAGACAGAAACTTTAAGATGCTTTACGGTCAGACGAGGATACGAAGTCAAACCAAGCAGAAGATCGGAGCAGATCAACACTAAACTACACTAGAGTTGCAGCAGTTTCGAAGTATACCGTAACGTGAAAATGGACAATTATCATACGGTGTACATTTGCTTATCTACTGTAATAATTTCCACCGTATTTGCATGTTTTTGTGTTGTAAAGCTCCGTCACCAGCTAGGTGGTCGTAGACACCGCTGTTGTTACCGCAGCAACCCGCGCTGGTACGTTAGTGTTGTCTGGACACAACAATCTGATCGTTAATGCTTAAATATCAAAGGTGCGGATGCTCAGTCTTTCAGATCTGATTTGAGAAACAAATCTTATTTGCCTGCTGTCTGAACAAAGACCCTGAACCACAAAGTGCTCCTAGGCCAACACCTTACATGGTAGCCGGCTGCCAGCGGGGTCTGAGTGTGTACGTGAAACAGATGAATTGCAGAGTCCTCTAGATAAAAAACGCTACATGCAATCCATCGACCATAAATCTGCTGCTGTCCTGTTCTGTTTTTAACACCTCACTTCATAATCAAAGTAAAATGTGCTTTAACATTTCCAGCCATGGACAGCAGAAGCAGCCGAGGCTGAGGTACCCTCACTTTCAGTCCCTTTTTGTGGCTCAAGCTCCAAAACAGTGGATTGTACTACATTTCCCACAATGCATCTTGACCACTGACAGTTCCGTCCCTGCATGCAAGTTCTCCTCAGATAGTCCGATTTCTAAAAAAGCCCTAAACAGTCTTGGGTATTGCTTTATTTGACTTGTTAATCTAGTTCACTTTATTCAGACAGCAACTAACAGTTACACCCTAATATTAGATTACAAACTGCGTGTGAGCAAAAAATTGACTTGTGAATTAACTAAAAGTTTTTGCCTGCCGTGCTTCGGCGTCAGCAAGTCGTGTTCATAAATTTTTTTGGATTATTCCGACACTACATGAACACACAAGGAAATTCACCCCAAGTTGTTAGTCGCTGCTAATGCAGCCTCAAGCTTTTGGCCTCCATAGACCTGTTAGATTCACTTCCTTCCATCTCCAGCCTTTGTTTTGTTCTTCTAGCGCTGACGTAGTGTGTGACGCGACTGAAGCTGAGGCCTGTTTAACTTTGACTGTGTTGGGAATCGTTCTAAAAACAAACCATATCAAAAAGTTCAGCCTCATTCAGAAGAAACAAGCTTCTTTCACAGTCTACAAAATAACTGGAAAATAATCTTCAGTGTGTTTAGAATTACATCCAGTGTGATCACAGCTAAATGGGGCAATATTGTAAAATTGAAAGGAACTATTCTTTACTTCGAGATGATGTACGTGATTTATTTCATGGAAGTTTCATAATGGATAAAGACATTTTCATATATGAGAGGCGGACTGAGAAAGTACCTGCTGACGATGACGTCAGGAGCTCATCCCATGTTAAACCTCCACAAATCAGGTGATGGAGAAATCTTTCCGCTGTTCCACAGTTCTGCTTTCTCTCCACCGGCTCAGCGTTCAGGAGTTGAGGACTGCTGGTCCATTTCTGTCTCCTTCAAGCCAGAGGAAGACTTAAGACGATGACGAACGAACAGGTAAACACAGGTAGATTAGAGCATAAAGGAGCAGACCAGCCTCAAGTTGGCACATTTCCTTGTTTCTCGCTGTGTTTTAGGCGGGTACGAGTTGCATTAAATAAGTGTTCACGTTGCAGACTTTGTCATAATAACCTTGGAGGTACTGACGCACACCAGGCCACCCTGCCAGCGCTCTCACAAACGATTAGACGCTGCCAAAACTCCAAACATACATCTTGACATTAATCGAAAACATGTTTATCGCTTATCTTCATTTGGCTTCTAATGTTTTCTTTGAACTGTGTTTACCTTTAATACACACACACACGCAGGACTGGGGTTCAGGAGCTTCTTGCTCGAGGTCAGCCGGCCCCGGTCGTCTCCACACGAACCTTGACAATGTTCTGAGATTTCCCAGAGTCTGGCCGACTGTTAGCATTCTGCGCTAATGGACTGTTGGCTTTGGTTTGCGAGGACAGTCTCGCTCTCTACCCCTGGCTTCAACTACTGACAGACATTATTAGTTATCACTGTCTAAACCCACGCTGGCATATTTTGATATTTTGCTAAGATATTGAGTGAGGGGGGCTTAGACAAGAGCAGCACTGTGGCTGATGGCCGGTGAGCTAATCTTAAGTTAAACAGCGGGGCAGGTGGGGAAATAAATCATGAGGAGGACTGTTTGAAAAGAAGCACATGGCTGGAATAAGATGTACATGAGCTATTCTTAGGTTTACATTTAAGGCAGGTGTATGAGACAAATCTAAGAGGAACTACTCAAAAAAGAAAAACCTCTAAAAACAGCTGCAAACATTACTCTCACCATGATTAGTCCCTGTTTAAATGTCAAATTTGGGGGTTCTCTTCCACTGAAAAACGTGTTTCTCATTGCTATTTTATTTGGACGGTGGAGAATGATGTAAGTTTCAAATTGATCCGCTGAAGAGGGAAAGTTTTGTTGCTCACTTTAAACCTCAGCGAAAAACGTGTGTGTAAACGGTGTGACTTGTGACATCACAACTACTTAGGAGCCAATCGTGGCTCCCGGTTTAGAAATGTAAAGGCTAAGTTTCTGTAGTCCACAAAACAATTCTGGAGCTTCACAAGCCGTCTGAGGGTGCACAAACTCAGCTGAACATTAAGGGTGTGTTCAAATCAATTTAGGATCTGGGATTCTGTTGACTTGGATTATGCCGGATGAATCCCAATCTACTTCAGTAGTTTAGTAGAATGCTGCAACGCTGTTTTGCTGTGAAGCTCCACAAAATGTTTTGCAGGCTGCGCAACTTCACTTGACTTTGCGTTAGAGTTGTTCCGATTTCGATACCAGTATCGGTATCGGGAGGGAAAAAATGGTATTGGAACATCTCTACTTGTATCTAAATTATGCCTGAAATTACATTTTTTGTTGAACTTAACCTTTGAGAGCTTTCATGCTGTAAAATAACACATCTCACTATATTAACCTGATAGCTGCAGTGACTGTACAGCTCCGATGAAGATGAACCCTGAACTAACCCTTAAATAAGATAAGATAAAATAAATAAATAAATAAATAAGCTATTTCAACCATTAAACAGAGAAGTGGGGTCTGTGAGACTAGTAAGGTAAGTTACTGAAGTGCCAACAGCACACTGCTGGATTTGAATGAATGTATTGTTTCTACTGTACGACAACAAAAAGAGGCCTGTCTGTTAACGCAACAGTCACACACAGCTCGAGAAACAAATGTTTCGTCCCACCCCTTTATCTGTGCTAACAAACCTCGAGGGATGAATGATTGTCTGTGGATGAGGATGTAGTGTTTACTGAAGAATTTACAGCGCTGGGAGAAAATAAAGCCCCTTTAAATGCAACTACCCCCCAAAGTATGTGTCTTTTTTTCAAAGTCGGACATCACTGACGTCAGAAGGAAATCACATGTTACAACTCTGCTCCACTGGTTTCATGGTCTGGGAAAGAATTACCCTTAAAAATAATGACAGGACTGTTTTGCGTTACTGAAGTTTCACAGTAAAATATGTATTTGTTGACATTTTCTTCTGGATTGTACAAAATGAAAATACGGATGAGCTTATCAAATGCTGAAGCGACACAAAAGTTTGAAGCTCAGTTACTTTCGAAACGTTGCGGTTGTCGGCAGTGACGGGGTTGAGAGATACTGGCAGGAAGAGACAGAGCAGGGGATGGATCATCTTTGTATACATCAGTGACAGTCTGCTACTATACTTGGTAACTTTTGATTAAAAAGAAATAAACACACTTTGGGTAAAAAGGCCAAAGAGCCACACGTGCAAACTGGATCTCAACCGAGCAGCATGCATGATAAAAATACACATTTCTAATTCTGAAGGGACAATAAACAACAGAATCGTTCTCTTCTTAGAAATACTGATATTCTAACTCTCAATAACTCTCTTAAAACAAACTATTTTGACATGTCTTACCTTCAGTTTGAAGAAATGTTGCTATCCAAGTTTATCTCCTGCAGCATGTGCTGTTCTCTCAGCACTCAGCACTCAGCAAGGAGCTCTGTGTGTGTGTGTGTGTGTGTGTGTATGTTGTCAAAGTGCATGTGTTCATGTGTGTTTTCTCCTTGGAAGGTGTTTCCCCATTCTCGTGACCCTACATCACTCTGACAGAGAGGAGAAGATCGAAGGAGGAGGATCAGGAGGAGGAGGAGGAGGAGCATTACTCTGCTGCCGAGTGTGATTAAGTGCCGTCACCACAGAGGAAGAGCAGAGGGCCCGGAGTTTCCTGAGGTGGACGTGGGGGGGCTTAGCTCTCTAAATCCTCGCCTTCCCAACCTCTGTCTTTTTGGGAAGTAAAAAGAGACACTTGTTTCTTTAAAGTCAGAGTTATGCTCCACACAATTTTTCTTGCACTTGAGGAGATGTTGCACCGTGAAGGAAAACAGACTCTCAAGTTGGAAAGCCTGACCCTTCAATTCACTCTTTAATTTTCTTTTATCCGAGTCTGCGCCTTTAAAGCCCTCCGCACCTTCTCAATGATGCGTTCATGACCGAGAGGCAAAGGAAGAGGACTTCGATAATTGCGGAAATACTTATGTGATTAAACAGATATTCCACTTAAAACACTTTGAGGCTCTCTTCATTGGACCGGGCCGATCATTTAGACTTAATTGTACGCCAGCAGTTTAAAAAAAACAAAACAAAAAAACCTCCTCGCACACAGCTGACAGCGGATCAAACACACCGAACATCATGACACGGAATACAATAGCCAGACTTCTCAGCCTCAAAGGCGCTCAACAATAAATGAATCCAAAAGAGACAGGAGTTAAATTAAGAGCAAGCCTTTTATTCTAGCCGCAAACACAGATACATTCACATCAAAGTGTCCAAAACAAGGCAACAAATACACAGTGAGTTAATCAGTGAGCGTCTGTGCTCAGAGTCCGACAATCCCACCTCACTGCCAAAAGACTACAGATCCCAGAGATATGAAGGCAGCTGAAAGGGAGGGACAGTGAGTGTGTGTGTGTGTGTGTGTGTGTGTGTGTCAACATGGCAAATGAATGGCAATGGCATCTAGTCGGGGCAGTAACAGTCCACACTGTTCTGACTCAGTCAACAAACCGAGGCCGAGAGAGAACGACTCTACATCTAAATAAATGTTAACAGAAGAAAATCAAATCAGTCCACACTCTTAACATAAATATGTCAAAAACTTTAAATATCAAAAGTTACTGAAAGAGAGCTCAGCAAGGTTTCAAAGGATACGTACACATTTTGTTCATGTCTTACAACAATACTCACATGCTTCCATTTATATTGAAAGAAGTAAAGGTTTCTTAAAATGTTCCCCCGTCCATACTGGCCACAAAGACAACATTTCTGAAGGTTATTACTGTGTAATTAATGGGGGACAAAACTAACGGTCCTATTTTAGAAGCTAATATCAAGCTTAGCAGGTCTCTTTCAAAATGTACTGTCTGAGTAGTATGAAATTCCCTCTTTTTGTCAGCGGTCCTACACCAGAACTCAGCAAGCAAATACTGCGGTGAAAACATAAGATTAAGATTTCAATTTATTCCAATGAAACTGCCACATTAGTGGATTCACTGAGACGTATTTTTCAAATTGAGATAAATTTACAAACGTAGGGATACACAATGATATCAGCATGTCATCCGTATCAGAAGATAAAAGCTTTAAAATGATTTATCGACACCCTGAAATGAACACTTCTGCCCAGATGACATGCTGATAAAATGGCACTTTAATAAGGCGGACGTGATGCAAACCGTTCACAAAGTTGTTTCTCCTATTTTGTGTATCTCGCATATCAGTTGCATCAATTGCACGTATCACTATTGACAATCTGCTTAAATGCAATGGGAAAACACTGTGCATTCCAAGTAAATCTTGACCCGTGAATTCACGTGGTTGACCAATAACAAGCTCTGCTGACCTTTGAGGAGACGGAGAGCCCACAATGGTTAAAGGAATTGTAGCTTATTAGCTGTGTTTCTTTATTCAGTTTAATTTTTTTCTCCTCTGACGTTTAAATAAAGTTCACGTGGACATCAGCATATTAAAGCCGACCCAAAGAATAATAGTTTGCAGACAGTTATGAGACAAGAGTTGATGGTGCATTTTGAGTCTTTTGAATAAACTGTGTGAAGTTCTTGTCCCATTAGCGACTGAGCTAAGCTAGAGATAAAAGAGAAATTCTCCATGCGGTATGAGGACTGACTGGCATCAAGTTTATTCAGCAAGCCCTGCGAGTATATTCATTACATCATCTAGCTGCTAGACCAGAAATGTTGCATAGCAGCATCTATTAAACCTTTACACTGATGAACAGAGTGGATTTTGCCCCCTCCCTTACATTAAAACTACTTTAGTGAATGAGTATGGACAAGAGAAACCATTACGACATTTAACTCTTTCATTGTGGGCTTGTGAGTTTTGTTCTAGACTTGAAAAATGTGAACCTATCTTTAATAAACTGTACAAACCTTGTAAGCAGGCAAAGTGGTGAGATCCTCTATTATAGGGCATCATACAAACTGTACATCAACTATCTACAAAATCTACAGTGTACATACATGTTGGCTACTGTTGGCTACAACACTGTAACTAATGTGCAAAAACCAAAAACATCAAATAAATAATATCTGATCAAATATAAGAAACCAATTGAATCATTTTTCTGAAAGCTCCGTAAATAAAAGTAAAGCTTCAAATGTTAGTTTTTGGTGAATGCATCACAGAGCTGACCAGTAACTGCTCGTTAGTGTGCGACAGAGAAGCAAAGCAGCAGCAGGAGGAGAGAGGGAGCGCAGTGTGCATCACCATACATGGAGCGGAAACCATCGCAGGTTCGACTGAGTCATAAGACGTGCTCGGCCCTCGCTTTCTCTCTCACACACACGCACGCACGCACACACACATATATACAAACAGTAACATCAAGATGAGGACACACATGTTCATATTCACAGCTAATGTCTCACACACGCTCACTGTGCTTTCACACAATTCCTGTAAACACTTGCCCTCACTAAAACACATTCAAGTGTCCATAAATAAGCCACCTCGAGGATTAAAAAGAAGACAATATAATATATCATCACAACAGGCCTCCCTTGGCTTCACCCTTTTTGGAAAACAAGTCAAACTTATCTTGATAAGCGTTTGTTTGGAAAAACATCAACTAGGCACTGATTCATTCAAAGAAGGCTGGACCCATAAGTTGCTGAAAACTAAACAGTCCCTTTGGAAGAGTGGTTGTTGCCTCAACAAACATCAACAAACATCAGTTAATCACTACGTCTGTTCCTAAATATACAGGTGGGTGTAAAGTCTCCACACAGCAATTAGAGGATGAAACCAGTGACCGTTAAGACATTTTAGCTCCACAGTGGAGGCGTTCATTCTGCCAGTGCAGGCCCAGTTACCTGCACATATGCACAGAAGTCCATGAGTGATTGCAGCTCTATTTAAACTGGCCCTGTGTCAGTCTGAAGTGCTTCAGGCTGCTGGTGAGTGGAGAATCCCTGTACAGCTGCTGTCGTCCATCACTGGTGTTCATCGTCAAGCCACAGTCATCAGGTCTTTCCACCGCTTCTGCAGACAGATAGCAGTTTATTAGTCTTGGTTAATTAAGTACAATAAACACTTAAAATTGTTAACAGTATTTTGTTTTCACTTGATTCCAAGTGACTATCTTTTACTGGTGAGTGGTGATGTTCTTATTTTTCTGATTGTCAACAACTCCTTTAAAATCCAAGTATCAATATGCCACATTATTGTATTTGGAGACATGCTTTTGATTATGATGAACATGGGCAACTAATGACTATTTTCTTCATCAATCTGCAGATTATTTGTTCAATTGAAGTTTATTGTTTAGTGAGAATTTCAAACGTCTTGAACTGGCCGTTTCATTCCGAGCTCGTCAAATACTGACGCTTTAGGTTGGCCGATGTCCTGACCAGCGTTGGCCAACATCCCGACCCAAAGCACCGGTATCTGACAACCTAGGAATGAGACTCAGTAATCAACTATCTTTCTCTTTGTTGTCTACTCTTGGAATTAAAAGCTACATTAGTTCTCCCTGTGTTTAGGAATAGTCTCTGGAGGTTACCTGTCGCTTTGTTTTAATCAGTCTCCTCCTCTTTTTGGTTTTTCTGAAGGACGGGTACGACACTTGTTCCCAACAAACCTCTTCTCACAATGTAGGGGCATGAGGGACCACTGGGGATGTCTGCAAAACCTGCATGACAGGAGGAGAAGGCGACAGGAATAAATAAGAGGATTATGGGACAGCAGATGATGGTCAGAGTGTAAAGCACAATAGAAACAGCAGGAACACTTGCTGTTTGTTAATCACACAGTCATAAAGTCACAAGTTCACCAAGATTCAGAAATTCAGTGACACGTGAAAATTATTAATGTTACACAACCAAACTCTAATGCAACATTTATTTCGTCTGGGAAGAATTTGAACTCTGACGTTGGTGTCGGTATTAGGCAATTTCTGGGAACACAAATGGAGATTTGCCATATTGCTTATTTTTTGTTGTCCCAACAAACTTCTGACCCTAAACTTTTGTTAGTTTTGGCTTTCACAGCAGGGCTCAGATTTTAACGGTGACTGTCAAATAATATTCTCTCCCAATAAACAAATATTCTGACATTTTGGGAAAATGTCAACACTTGTTTGCTGCCAGACGTACATTGAGATGACATACAAAATCATATCTATGGATCCAGCATTAAGATGGGATTGGGGAAAAAAGTTCACATGAGCTAAAAACTAAATATGAAAGTGAGGAGAAAGTCTAATAGCTAATAAAGACAAAATATGTATAAAGACACAAGGAGACAAGAGACAGTATCTTGTTTACAGTCAAGAAGGGATCTAGACTGTAGGTATGGTGCTTCTTTTCAGTGAAGATTTGAGAAAAGAACAACAAATGTTAAAGGGATTTTCTAACTGGGGATAATGCAATTTCACACAAAACAAATTAGTATTTGATTTCCAATTTTCCTTGTTTTCATACCACAATCTTTCAGCTAATAGAGTTACCTTTCATGACGACTTCTGGCAGTCCGTAAGGTTCATACTCGGTGTCGTCAAAGGCAGCGGAAAGCTGCGTCCTGTTACGGCGAATTCTTTCAGCCAGACGGGCCGGGTCAGCTGGGATAGGGAAGGAACCTGAAAACAAGATCTTGTCAGCTGACACAGGCTCCTCACGTAACGGGACAGGAGAGACCGGAGGTGATTCCACTGACTCGTCTTCATTATCGTCCTCCTCCTCCTCAGTCTGTGTGTATGCACAGTGGAGTTCGGGTGCTGGCAGAGAGCTGCGAGGATACAAACTCTCCTCTGTTTGACTGCTGACACTTTTAATTTCTGTCCTGGCATCTCCTTTTGAGTAGTCAATGTTGGTTTTTATTTCATTGGTCAGTCTGGAAGCATCTGGATTCCCCATGTGACACTCGGCTGTTTTGGTCTGCTTTGGTCCTGAAACTTTGTGAGAATCTTTGGTGACTTGTTGTTGACCCGTTTTCTCAGATGACATTTGGATAACCTCACTCTCCGTTTTCTGTTTTTGCTGCGTTTGACAGATATTTGACTGATGTGAAAGGGTAATTTCTTGGTTTTCTTTTTCAGAATCCTGAACAAGAGAAAAACATAACAGTTAAAGGCCTCATCCTATAAGTTAACAAAGATGTGTGCCCAATAATTGTAAGTATAATAAACCTGTAAAATGAAGTGTACCCCTTCTAAATTCACCTCAAATATTCTACAAAACCTTGATATAAAAGGCCTAAAAACACATTCCATGGTATTAAATGTAAGAGAGTGATGTTTGAGAAAAATCACCTTGTCGATTTCAGCAGTGTTGTGAATATACTCCTGAGGGGATGCGGTCTTTTTAGAGGGTTGGAAACTCTTTGGTCCAGGAAGGTTGCTGTGCTGCAGTCTTAAGGTACAACAAGCAAAAAAAAAAATATTTTCAAAGCCTACACAATAAAAGAAGCGCATACACACTCAAACAATAAACTGAACCTGATTACCAACATAACTTTAACTGTTAGTTATTTCAGATATCTCATTACTTCCTGCTATTAGTGTGTTACCTGGAGAACAACATGCGGCCCTGCAGTTTGCTGGAGGAGCAGGAGAGGAGTAACTCGTCCTCCCTGATGAGGGTGATATTACCATGGCTCTCCTCAACATCCAGATGAGGTGCCTGAACCTGAGCTTGCATCATCGCATCAGTCTGCTGCTGGTTTGATGGTCTTAGAGCAGAGATCTTGTCTTGGGTCTCAGACTGGTTGTCTGTGTTGGTTAGGTCAAAAGTTGGAGCTGGCTGGGAGGCAAGTCTCCACACAGCAAGCTCCTCGGTCTGCTGCTGGGTCTCCTCAGAGAGAGCCCGAACCTTCATGTTCAGCTCCACCACCTGGACAGAACGGGAAGGACAGTTCCCAAATCAAACTCAGTCCAGAGAAATACACATGGCTATAAACACAAGTAAATTCAAGACAAGGATGTGAATTCAGTTTCCAGGGAAGATATATATTCAGTTTCCCTTCTCTATGTGATTAACTTGACAAGTAGCTCTCCTTTTCAGTAAAATGTCACATCTGTGATAGAGGTAGTACACAATCGCTACCTGTTGCTGAAGGCGCTGAATCTGAAGCGGACATGCTTCCTCCAGTGCTTCTTCAGTCGCTGTAGTCTTCCCATCTTCCCTTTCGAAATCTCCTCCTCCACCTTCAATCCTTTTCACATTCTGAGGCGCTGACTGTTGTACTCCATTGCTGATGTCATTCAGCACGCTTGGTGACTTCTGCTCCACTGAGCAGGACAGAGAAGCATTTCCTGTGTTTTGGCTTTGGTTAACTGGGTCTTCTTGGTTCTCAACATCATTGTGTAACACTGGAGTGCTGCTGTCTGAGACAGTCAAGCTGGATATTCTCTCTTTCAGCAGCTGATTCTCCTGCCGCAGAGCGAGCAGTTCCGGGACCACGTCTGCTGTTCCTCCATCTTGACTGCACTCTTTCTCTCCCATAACACAAGTAAAGTCATGGTTACTCTGAGTCGTGTCTGGATGCTGCTCCTCTGACCTCAGTGCTTCATTGTCAGTAATTGGTGTTGGTGTTTCAGATGTAATAATCTCTGCTGACTGCTGACCTGCATCTCCCTGTGCATTAGAAACACTGTCTGCTTGTGAGTTTGTAGTAAGGGAAGAGACAGAACTCCCTTTTTCCTGGTTTGGCTGAAGTCCTGAGATCTCCACTGAACTCTCATCTCGTGCCCCTTCTTTTTGTTCCCCATCCTCAACATCTTTAACCGTCATCTCCTCTTCCTGTTTTTGGGCCTTGAGTGCATCCACTTCTTGCTTGTAGCGCTGCAGTTCCTCTCCCTGGCTGAGGAGGGAGCGCTCTTTCTCTTGCAGCTCAGCCAGGAGACCAGAGATGTGCTGACTCTGTTTCTCAAAGGCCATAGTTAGCTGCTGGGTCTGACGTGTCACCTGAGAAAAGAGGAAAAAAAGAAAAAAGAAAAGAGAAAACACAGCCAAAGCTTTACTTTTTGTCTCAGTTCTAACATTTGCTAATATCTGTGGTAATTTCAATCTAAAAACGAAGCCAACTAGGGAAAGATGCAAATGCATGCAGTCAAGGAATTCCTTTATAATTAAATTATCTTAAAAGTCAACTTGTAAGTCAGGGTCACACAGAAAGCTCAGGTCATCTTACTGGACTAACAGCACCATTTGTACAGTTTTATTTTCTACCTTAAAAGGTGGCAATAACAGATATATGAGCTCTTTTATTCTATCTGCTATTGGCTTTGTAAGCTATGTGTAATTTGACCTGGTCTCTTGGTTTCTGGCTTCTTTCTCTTGCTGCTTACTCAGGTTGTTTTGGGGGCAAGTAACAATGACAACAGTGATGTTGGCATTAATCTATGTTCTTGTCTACTTTTACATTGTCCTTGTTTTAATTAACTGTGACAGTTTCTCTGATTTTTTTATTGACTGCTATCTAAAAGGAACATTAAAATTCACCTTTACTTTAGAGCAGTAATAAACAACTATGGATAAAAACTTATTTTACTAATATATTACTTAATTATTCAACATGTAAGCAGTGACCCGTGATGATCTATGTGTTATAATTAAATGTATCAGTTTTCTTTGTATCTTATCCATATCAGAACAGTTATAAATTGTCTGACGGAGACTAGACAAACTTAATGTGCTAATCTGTACATGCACCGCAATTACCTGGCTCTGCAGGGCCTCCAGTTTAACCTGATACTGGTTAGCACGTTCTGTCTCCTTTGCCTTCTCCTTCTGCAGATGTTTCACCTCCTTCACCAAATCTGAGGAGCAAGACTCATCCTTCCGGGCACCAGAACTTATCACCCTGTTGTCTGACAGGGAAGATCCAACCAGATAGTTTTGTCTCGTGTCTTCCAGGTCAGACGCCACTTCAGGTTTTATGACCGTTCGATCTTCCTGGATGAGATCTGCTGTTGCCTGAGATACAAGCGCGTTGTGTTGATTGGTGGACTGACAGAAGAGAAGGTGCTGCTCTGGCGATGTGAGGAACTCGTCACAGTGAACATTGTTAGAGTTGAGCTCATCGTCATGGAGAGTCAAGTACGTCAGCGGGCTGTTGGCAACTGAGAGTTTCTCATCTTCCAGCGAGTCTTCTGTTCTGCCACGCTTTAGTTCTTCCAATTCTTTTTTAAGTTCTTCCAGTTTCATGCTCAGCTCCTTCTTTTCATCTATATCTGTGTTTGTTATTTGGTTTCTCTCATCTTCCTCTCTTTTTCTTTCTTCTCGTTCTAAAGCCAGCTGGGCCTTCACGTCCGCTAGCTGTTTCTTTAGCTGCATATTAAGCTCAATCATTTCACTCTCCCGGTCTTCTCGTGCTTTGTTTTTCTCCTCCGCCTCCTCTCTCTCATTCTTTTCACTTTTCTCCTTTCCTTGCTTCATTTCTGTCTCCAAAGCAGCAATGGTCTTCCTCAACCTCTCTGTCTCAGCCTTCTCACTCTCCAGCTGGGCCCTCCACTGTTTGTCCTGCTCGTTCTTCTCCACCGACTGACTGGCATGTTTTCGGCTGAGCTGTTTGAGCCTGGTCCGTGCTTCTGCCTCAGCTCGTCGTTGGGATTCCAGGTCCTCGAGTCGCCTCTGCAGTTCTTCACGTACATCATGAAGCTCTGAACGCAATCCAGCATTCTCCTTCTTGAGGTCTTCAGAGGCCTTAGCCTGCTCAGACTTACAAGGTGTCTTTTCAGCAGAACGCATTAAATCGCAATGATCACCATCCATATTCGTGGGCCTGCCAGCAGCAGAATGAGACAAAGTCGAGGGTGCATTATCAAACGTGGAGGGTTTGTTTCTCCCAGAGCTGTCACTCTCTATCGCCTCATTTTCCCTCTTATTCTCCTCCTCACTTCTTTTTCTGTGTCCTTCCCTTTGCAAGCATTCAGTGTCTGACGAGAGAAGAACATTGATGTGTTCTGAGTCAATGCCTTCCCCTGGCTCTCTGTCAGAGGGGTAAGATGCGGTAATCTCTGCCCTTCTCTTACCCACATCCTCTTCCCTTTTCTGCTCAGCGAGGGTAGCAGCGCTGGACCTCCTGGTGTGAGTTGATTGCCGAGAATTGAGGGAGTAAGAAGGTTGAGGAGAGAAACCCTGTCCCACAGGGCAAAACTGGACAGGTTGTAAAAGTGGTGCCGGGGCATCTTTTTGTTCTGGAGAGACACAAACAGAAGAATAAAAGATTATGTTTTTTAAGACCACATATGTGCTAAGAAATAACAGGCTGGTGGAACAGCAGTAAAGATCCTTTTAAATGATTATGTGTATTACTATCAGAAAATGGATGTGGTGTCAATGACCAGCAGGGGGCAGCACAACAATAAGAGGGGAATTAATGTGGCAGGTAGTGGACAGCAGACATGAATGTCATGCACCTAGTCATTAAAACTCATCCACTTTTATAATAATTTTCCTTTTTTTTCCCCTTAAAAATTTGACCTGGTCGGCCTAATTATATGGAGTCCGCCAGAGGACACTGGTTCAAGCCCGTGTCAACAAGTATTTGCCCTGCTGCTATAAGCAAAACACTGAACCTGGGCATACAAACTGATGACCTCTGACCTCCCTGTGATGGAAAGAAAGAGAAAAGAAAATCTCTCTAGTTCAAAAACATAAAACATTAGCATAATAATTATCGGCACATATCCGATTATTCTTGGGGATTAGTCCTGTCTGCCGCCCGCAGCTCGGTCCTCACCCTGCAGTTCTTTGAGGAGACGAAGGGCGTCGGCTCGCTCCTCTGCCAGTCTCCTCCCCTCCTCCTCCAAAGCTCGCTCTTTCTTCCTGCTCTGTTCCAGACTCACTGCCACACCCTCGGCCTCACGCACCGCTTCCTAAAGTGAGGAGAAAATATACAAATGAGGTGAATCCGGTCAGATGGAACTAAATTTTATTTGTGCAACAGGACACCCATAAAAGTAATAACTGTGTATGAGCAATATCTTCACAGCTATGTACAAACATACTGTCACAATAGCAACAAAACACAGACAAGCCATTGCTAAAAGCAGCAGTCCAGATGTTGCAAGCTGGTATACAAGTTATGAACTGCCAAAAACGAATTACTCAAGGGTGTTAAACATCCTCTGCAGTGTGGGTGTATTGAGCTTTGGTTAGTTTTAGTGAAGGCTTTCCGATGCAAACGGACAATAGCTTTTCTTGTGTGCAAATTAAGCAGTTCACCATCCAGATTTAGTATTTTACAGGTCTCAAAGTGTGGTATGACATAAAGGCTCATCATTTTGTGCCAAGGTGACTGATAGGGGAGGGAATCTAAGAAATTAATATCAGACAACTTATTGCTTTAGGTCTGTGAAATACTCTCTGATGCTTCATCTTTAATAATACACAATAAATCTGGATGATTGAAGAAGCCAAAATGTACTTATAATCATTTACAGCTCACTTGTTAGCATAACCTTAGACTGACATATGGCACATCAAGATGTTGTTTAAAAATTCATTATGTGTCCTGCTCAGCAAATGAATAATTAACACAAGCAGACAAGACTCAGGGCCATTGGTAAGGTGTGTGTGTGTGTGTGTGTGTGTGTGTGTGTGTGTGTGTGTGTGTGTGTGTGTGTGTGTGTGTGTGTGTGTGTGTGTGTGTGTGTGTGTGTGTGTGTGTGTGTTACCGTCAGTTTGGCTTGTGTCTGTGCTTCTTTCTTCTGGCTCTCCCGCAGCTGTCCTTCCGTCCACTTCAGTTTCTCTTTCAGAGTGTCCAACTCTTTCTCCAAAGCCTGCTTCTGTAGAGACAACTGATGGAGGATATTTTTACTTAGTAGCTGCTACAAAATAGGGAAAATGAAATCAAAGAGGACTGGAGGGAAAATAAAAAATAGAAGAAAATAAGAAGTAAAAACAACAAAGAAGGAATGAAGTTGTTGTAGGAAAAGGAATTGGGACCAGTGATGGGAACAGGACGCAGGAGAGCAATCAGTGATCAACAGTGAGCTTAAGTTGTTTCTAATGTATTGACTACCTCTCTGGGGAAAGTAATGAAGCCTAAAACAAGCTGATCGGCTTCCCACCAGTGCTCATTCCGCACACTTCACTGCACTCTTTATCAAGTCTGCACGTTATCTCATGTCATGCATGTAAAAGGTCATTTCACTGTACGAGATTACTGTCCCCGTTTTAGTAGTCACATTACATTTACCAATCCAACAAATGGTTTATCATTTTCTTCAGCCTTTAGTCTTGTGTCTAATGCTACCTTTCAGTCAGTGTCTGAAACAGTAACAGGCTTTTTCTTTAAATGCAAACTGTAGAAATTGGGGGTAATTTGTTTACTGTATTTCCTGCAACAACTTGCCACCGCTCATGAATTTTGTCTACATGCAAATCAAATCAGCAAATCATTTTCAGTTTTCTGTGACAGCACACTTCATTGAGATTGCCGGTTCTTCCAGTTTTATTTTCCAGTTTAATTTATGCAAACGTTCCCTCTGCACACAAGGCTGCAATGACATGCACTATCAGCAGCTGAATGTCCCTGATTTTGTATGTGATTCTATTCAATACAACCGTGCCTCTTCTGTGTTTACTCGCTGTAGCCTTATCAGATATAACAAGATAACATCTGTATGGTTTATTAATGGCTTACAGTGAGGTTTCAAGGGACACTGTGTGTAGAATGAATGCTCATTGTTAAGAATTTTTACACCATGTCTAAAAGCAAAGGAATTAAGGTCAAGGCAATATTTATTTTATATGTGTCAACAGGTGTAACATTGAGCTGAGATAAAAATGTGTTTTATTGTGCTGCTGATAAGAAATGAATACCACAGCATTCTGTCACGTAATAAAAAAAAGTTAGCAAAAACACACTCAACCTTCTTTACATTCATGCAACTTGCCTCAACACACCAATCTTCCACATAATTTCACCCTCATCCCGCAGCCTTCATGCCTCTCTTGCTACAAACTCTTTCTCACAAACAAGTCATGAGTTTATTTCACGCCCTCATAACCAAAGCATTCTGCACCGTCAGACGGAGTCACACGGTCATTACCTTCGCTTCTTAACTTTTCCACTGGGGAGAAACCGAGAGGAGAGGAGGAAGAAGTGGAGAGGAGAGCAGGTGGGGGAAAAAGGAAAACAGAAACACTGAGAGCGAGACAGTGAAAGAGAGAGTGAGAGAAAAACAACAAGGGCTAGAAGCGAGCGTGGGAGAAGACGTGAGATAAGTTTATTGACCTTTGGTACAAATAATACAAGTCCCAAGAGAAAGAGTGATGAGGGGATAGAGACAGAGAAAGCAGGAAAAAGAAACAGGAAATAGCTGAAAAAACATGGCAGACATATGAAACAATATATAAACAATATGTTCAGAATATCACTTTGTTCCTCCGTTTCCAGTGTTGATAGTGATCTGATTTAAAGGCTTTATCTTGGCAAATGTGTTTGAACATGCACATTAGAGAGCTAGTCAGCCTTGTTCATGTGTAGGATTTTGTGACCTTGTGTAAGTATGTACCTTGTCAGCCTGGGCCTGCAGGGCATTGTGGAGCGTCCTGGCCTGCTGGATCTCCTGGTTGAGCTTATTAACCTCCTGTTGATGCTGCTTCTCTAGACACTGCCTCTCCTTCTGAAGCTCTGTCAGATCCTGGAGGTAACACACAACAACAATCTTAACCTCCATCTTCAACTGTACTGTGGAATAAATTATCAATATTATTTTAGATTGGATGGCACAAAAATTAAGTTCTGAAAAATCTGAAATTTCCTCAGTTGTTTCTCCGTGTTTCTCGTAAATCTTTCATCCCTCTCTGTCTCACCCTCTGGTGTTGTTTCTCCAGCTCCTTGGAGCGCTGTTGGTGTTGCAGTCGGCTGCTCTCTGCATTTTGCCTCTGACACTTCAGCTCCTCCTGTAGCTGCTTCACCCTTTGCTCAGCTCCCGATGCCTGCGAAAGCACACAAAAAATATTCCTTTTAATATTGACAACATAATGACAATATTGAAATTAGTCAAATAATCAATTGCTCTAAAGTGTAAATTGTCAAATTTGCAGCCAAGTTTGTGTCTTTGAGTATGTAAGTTGCTTCTATAACCCTGTTTTATCATCTTGCTTTATTGTAATGAGTTTTAACACAATTGTTTTCACTTTGTTTACTTTGTTTTAATCTTGCTATGCTGATTAAGGTTCTGTATTTGGCATTGTAACATCAGGAAAGCATTAACACTTTGAGAGCTTAGCTTAACAAACAAGACAATAAATGGGAGATTTGGCAGCCACTCCCCAGTCTGTCCTCTACACTGTACGCTGTTTGCCTAAAGGTTAGATTTCACAAAATATCAGTTGGATTGTTTTACAGCTCAGAGCAGAACAAGGGCACGGCTTTTCCACTTCAACCTTTTTCAGTGCTGCTGATAATAACCGATTGTGACTGCAGTAAAATACTCCCAACATGTTTGTAATTTTCAGGGAAGTCAAAGAAAAAATGTTTTAACAAACGGGGCCAACACCCATTCTGTGAAAAACAACAGGGCTTTAGGGAAACAGAGAACATTAGCACTGGAATGAAACACTTCTTTTCAATAGTAGTAGTACAACCAGTTGTATCAGTAGTAGTAGTAGTGTGTCTTTTTACCCGTTCACCCTCCCGGGCTATGCTTGCGTGCGCCAGGCTGAGCTCGTCACGGGATTTCTGAACGACGAGCTCCCTGGCAGTGAGCTCCTTTTTGGATTGTGTCAGTTCATTCTGAATTGACTTCAACATTGTGGCCTTCGAACACAGCTCCCCCTCCAGAGCAGACAGACGACTCCGCAATGCTGACAGAGAAACAAGTGAGTGAATGGATCAGACACAGTGTTTAAAGCCACTTCTTAGTTCACCAAAACAAGTACACCACTAAGATGATTGTTTTTACGGCCTTAAAAGGACCTCATCAGTTTGTGAACATTTAACCTTATTTACTACAGATCATAAACAGTTTGCATTTCTATCCAACATTACCCAGAAGAAAACAACAATCACAACTATTGATGTCCAAATCTTGGATGGAAATGAAAGTTACAAAATATTTTAATCCTCTCAAGAGGATTTCAACTTTAAATGGGAGAAAGGCGGATGAGTGGGTGGAAAGCAGTGGGGACAACAAGGGAAAGGAAAGCACATATTTTTATCTATCTGGTTCCTTATAACTGACCAACAGTCAACGACACAGCTGCAACACACAGTCTGGGTCTTCACAAAGGAGGTCAGTCCATACCAACCGGTTTATTGACAACCACAGCTGTTGCCTTTGGATGTCAGGCTGCTGATTTCCAAAGCCAGGAATTAAATCAATTCACTGTCCGTCCAATATGTTTCTCTGTATCTTTTTCTTGTTCCTATACTTTCACAACACTGCTTCACACATGCACACACATATTTACAATTATTACTATCATCACTATCTTCTCTTGACTAAACCAAATATTCAAACTAACATTCAAACTAGAAATGTTTGATGTTTTTTTAACATCTTCTGTGACACACTTAAAGACATATGTTTGATATGTTTGTATTTTTTCTATCGTATTATGTATTTATTTAGAAAGTTTCTTTTTATAATTCTAACTTTTACCATACACAAAAGGAGGTAGCAATTCTGAATACAATCCTAGTAGGACTTGATAAAATGACAACAGTGGAGAAGAGCAAGATAAAAACACAGCAGTAAAAAGGCACACCTAGTGTAAACACTGCTCCGCCTCTCTTCATCTGTGTCGCAGCAGCTAAAAGAAGCATTTTTTTTATGTCACACTGACCTATCCCCCTCCTCCTCTAAGCAAACATGCACACATACAGCCCAGCTGAGAGGAGTGTTATGTCACAACTATACGGTGTACTAAGAGCCACTCTCCATCATAAAGCTGGCCTGCGAGCAAGAGTCTCCAGCTGAGCCAATGATTTCTACACAACCTCTTATGTAACAGGTGTTGTTGAGGTTAAATAGACTACATGAGATTCAGGATTGTCACAATGCTTCACTTATGCTGAGGTAGAACATCACAGCTAAACAGATAACATTTCATCATTTGGCCTTATTGCTCTGTCCGATATCACAACTTCACTCCAGCAAATCTAAAATAGCTGAATAAGTTGAATTTGGAAACTGCATTTGAAAACCTATTTGTACTGACACTGTTTTGGTCTGTAAGACCCTTCAAAATTCAAGGCTGAATTATTAAAATAGGGTCTGAGTGTCACAAAGCAGGGCTTAATGGTAAGTTAAATGAATAAAAGTGTTGACTAAAACCAAGAATTTCTGATTAGTTTAGTCCATGCTGTGGTCTTACTTTGTACAGTTGTCCAGCTAGCTTTATCATTCCTGCTTTAAGAGACAGGCTGCCATGCTGAGCTGTGTCTGTGTTTAAGTGGGCGACACCCAGTCGTGCCATATCACCAAGGTGACAATTTGACATCCCCACTCACTGTCTGTCTCTGCCCTGTAGTCCTTCTCCTTCCCACAAATCCCCTGCTCCGACTGGCCTTGACTGATGACCTCTGCGCAGGGCATCTTGGGAGAAGGCGGGGATCGTCTCCTGGCTGCTGGCCTCGAGTCATCCCGTTCCCACGGAAATGCGCCCAAGGGAGTGGAGAAGGAGTCAGATTGGTCAGATGGATTGCGGCTGGGCGTGTTCCTAAGCTGTTGTCTGGGTAACGAGGCTGTGGCCACTTCAGAGAACTGGAGGCGCTGCTGCAGGAGGCAGATTAGATAAAGAGACAAAGGAGGGTGTCAGGATGAGTAGAAAGCACATTCTAGCAGAATTTACAGACAGCAGGGCTCTACAGATCAAGCAATTTCACTTTGGCTATGACTCATTATTGCTATATTCATACAAATACAAATTTGACTCTGTACAGCCCCACCATATGTTTCTGATTATGACACAATACTTTCTGAATAAAACAGAAAAAGCAGTGTGACTTTCTATATTTTTTGTCATTGTGAACTAATACCAAGAAAAAAAACCCAGAAAAACAACATTTATGACACATCCCTAACCTTTGTTTGTAAAGCATGATTCTTCTGTTCCACAGACCTCCATTGTTTACAAAAAAATATCAATGAGCCATATTGTTGAACTGGTTGACATACTCCTTCATTAACAAAAATGCCGTTTTACCACTTTCACATTTAGCCGAACAGAAAGTCCACAGCTTAAAATAGTCAGAATAGTTCGAAACAGGATCACTATAGTTTATTTTAACACTTAAGCCCCAACAAATACTCTTCTTTTCCCCGTGCTTGAGTAACATTTGCCCTGCTGTTTTGAGAATATATTTCTGACTTTTTAAAAAGATTTATGTCTTCATTATGAACCAATGAGCTTTGGACTGAGAGCCACAGACAGGCAGCAGCAGTCAGACAATACTATCACATTGCTGGTTCTGGTCTTTTTACTGGAATTTATGACACTTATGACACCAAGAAAAACAGAGAATAGTGTCATAATGTCAATAATGCATGTTAAACAGGGAGACATGACAACAGCACTGTTGTTAATTAATAAATCAAGGAACAAAATGAAGAAGAGAAGAATCTCTGTTGGAACTGAAGTGAGTCAATTCCTGCACTTACAGAATCAGAGCTTAAGCTAAAACCCAAATTGTTTTTGAACTAGTCTAAGCATAACTAAGCATAAAAAACATACTGGTACTTACTCGGCTGTTAATCGACCGGCTCTGTCCTTCATCTTGATGTGCCGACCTCTCCTCCTTTCTGCTTCCTATAGGGCAGAGGCACAGCATATGGAGTATGCTCAGAAGCTAAAATCAATCATCAAAGCTGAACAGAAACAGCAGAAGTGAAGAACCTAACCGGTTTACAGACAAGAGAGGAAAGAGAAATACAACAGTCCCCAGAGAGTTAAGGGTTGGGAGAGGACAGGAGCTCAAGGGAGTTTATTTATAACCTCTCTGCTCAGATGGGAGCCTTGCCGTTTTTCCGTTTAATTGACCAAACTGTACAGTGCATTAATAAAAAGACACAAGGAAGAAACCAGCAGAGAGAATAAACACAAAGTTACGGGACTGTACCATTGTGTTCCCAGGGCGAGGTTGTATTCCAGCAGGGTGTAGAAAACAGAGTGGTGTCTGCTGACCTGCTGCTGTTCTGCAGTTTCTCCAGCTCTGCCTCCAGCCTGCCAGAGAGAGGAGAAGACTTTAGTGTGGGCAAGGAAACACTGGAAGTCCAGGAAGAAGCAAGTATGATCCAATGAAACACATAAAGGATTTGTCTTTTAATATGGCACCATTATCATCAACCCATTTTACAGCTACAGCAAGGTTATAGTCAAGGAACAAAACTCTGCTGACCTTTAAAAGAATGTAAAACCCCACAAAAAAGACAGCTAACACAGGACACATTAATAGAGCAACTGACAGAGAAGTTTATTGTCCCAAATTATTTCCACAAGTCCTAACCTTTTCACTTCCTGGGTGAGTTTGTTGTTGAGGGTGCGAGCAGCATCTAGCTGGCCTTCGAAAGAGCACACTTGAGCCTGCTTGGTCTGAAGCTCCTGGGTCAGACGTTCCCCGCTGGTCACTGCCGCCTTGGCCTCATCTTGAACCCTCTGCAGCTCCCTCTGCACCGACTGGAGCTCCCCACGCACTTCTTCATACTTGGCA
Source organism: Diplodus sargus (assembly GCA_903131615.1). Taxonomy (NCBI): domain Eukaryota; kingdom Metazoa; phylum Chordata; class Actinopteri; order Spariformes; family Sparidae; genus Diplodus; species Diplodus sargus. Next base: position 652,830 of record CAEMYA010002106.1, read on the forward strand.
GGGGAGGGCAGAGAAAAAGGTCCATATTTTAGAATTACAAGAACTGAAATAACAAATCCTCACAGACTGACAATGCCAATGTGCGGCAGAATTATACATGTTATCAGAAATGTACACCAAATATTGCAAGCAAACATTATTGCATGATTACCGTCTTGTACACAATACAATATATCTATTTTTGCAAGTCAGGCAGTATGCAGGAGTCTGCTTGCAGCTTTTGGTCAACGTGTCCCTCTCCTGCGCACCTGGCTCATTAAATAGATGTGTGTTTTTATGTATCAAACATTGATACAGCATAATATCTACAAATGTCTGCCGTCTTTCAGTGCAGGCTAAACATATGTACTATAGAGCATAACCTTCTAAACACAAATTCTCCATTCCTGTGCAAACTCGATCACACTTTTACATCGGGGCACTAACAATATACGATGATGTTTTTGTCACACTAATTGATTTTGAGGGAAATTGCACCATGTGAGTTGTACCTTCACAGTCTGTTTTTCAAGGCTAGTATGGATGTTGTCCAGCTGCAGCTGTTTCTGCTTGTTCTCTCTGGACAGTCGCTCCTGGTGGACCTGCAGCTCCTTCACCTTCTGCAGGACCCGTCCAGACAGCCCCACTGTCCAGTCCTCCTCTGCCCAGCTCATCTCTCTCTGCCTGGGCCTACCAGGGTCAGAAAGCAGGGGGAAAAAAAAGCTATTTTCAGTTTGCCTGCATTATAAGACACTCTGGAGAAAACACTTCCTTCATAATTATAAGAGAACTTCTGAGAGGCTGTGTTGGCTGATTGTGTATTTGCATCCATGAGAGAATGTGCCAGCTGACCTGTCCTATTCCTGCTCCACAGATCCAGAATCAGACAGTTCCTGGAGGCATGGGAGTCGGTTACTGGAGTTAAGAAGCTGGCAGCACACACAGTCTGAAACAAAGAGGAAGTACAGGCCTGTTAAGTTAAGGTGCAGGTTGTTCTATGTCAATTTGTGTTGTGACAAACGCTCCAGACCATACCACGTGTATCTAAACACTTTTCAATCATCTGTGCCTCTAGCTGTGTGTCCTCTCTTGAATATGTTATGTTGCTAAGGCTTTGATCCCTCAGGGAGACACTGGTTGTCACCACTGGGCAGCTGTGACTCACTGTTTTCCAACACAAACTGCCACGTTCTAAGAGCACTTCAAGCTGAAAATAAATCACTTCTCTCTCAAACTTCTGCAAAAACAGCAACATGTTCACATATATAAATGAACATTTTTGCTCAAATTAGATTATATCTGTAATGGCAACTGTTAATCTACAAACACTGATTTAAATAGCACAGTATACATATACACATATACATACAGGGCTTAATACTGACAAATGAGAGTGTTGGAATGAAGAAAACCTGACAAAACACGAAGAGGTTATCAAGGAACTCAGTTTTGACATGCACTCCAGCCTCAAGGCTATTAACACCGTAACTCCAGTCAGATAGTTTCTGTCATTGCTCACAGGTAATGTCACTGAGATCACCTGATCCTGAATACAAGGATGACAGAAATACTCAACTGAACAGACAGGTGTAACACGCACCTCATATCACTAACAAAGTGGCAACAAAGGCTGTTCAGAGAGACTTCTACTAAGTGAGTATGTGTGTGTGATTAGGTTGACATACTTAGTCTTACATTTATGACAACAAGGTGCTGGTTAACCAACTGTGTTTGGTTTAGAACTGTGACTACTACTATTTGGGCTGTAACTAATCATTATTTTCATTATCGATTGATGTGCCAAGAATTTTCACGATTGATCGGTTTCTTCTATGAAAAATGTAAAAAATGATGACAAATATTAAATCACACAATTTCCAGAGCTACATGTGGCTTCTTATGTCCAACTAACAGTCACTCAAAGATTCTTTATTTACATTCATTAATAACAAAGAATGAATCAAATTCTCATATTCAAGTGTGTTTTTACTTGTGACATCCCTCACTGGATTCCAGCTGGTGACCTCTGATGCATGTCATCCCCCCCGCTTTATCCCCATGTTTCCTGTTTATCTGCTGTTAATTTAAATAAAAGGCAAAATGCCAAAAAAAGATCTTTACTAAAAGACAGAGAAAGGTATTCAATATCTGACCAAAGAGATATAAGAATATAGGCACTAAAGCTAGCAAAATTGCCATATATACTCTAAATAGTCTTTAACCACATCATAATGACAACAGCTGTGGGACATAGTTGAACATGTTGACACAAAAAACAAACTGACCCTAAAGTACAACATAATGTCATACATTTTACTTTGTTTATATGTGGCGGACCCTGCCAGCTTTCTAGCTTCAAACAGTGTTCTGGGGACCTTATTTTCGTCTGAGCACAGCTTGTTTATTCAGTCGTGGGACAAATATTAGAGCCTGCATTAGTACCTCATTATATTGTAAATATTAAAAGTGCCTTTGAATTTCTTCTCCAAAACTACACAGTGCTCCTTTAAAGACAGGAGAACGTGTCACACCAACATACAGAAAATGATTGTTATTCATCTTTATGTTAGTCTCTTACTCTTGATTTGTGTTTGTCAGAAATGGCCACACTGGTTCTAGTATGATGGGCACGGACACCTTTTATCTTTACGCCAACTACAGAAACAGTCTTCCCTTCTTACTGAATGTTCTTGGAGCAGGTTAACTGAGAGCAGCTTTAGTTTTAGTAGTCGGAGGAGGCACAGATCCAGCAGCTGGACCCTGGCCTGCGGTCTAAAAACGTCCGATCACGAGGTTCAAACAAGAGACAACTGACAACCTCCAGAGAACAAGTTACACTCAACGTGCTGTCCGTCATGAACAGCGTGCCATGACCAGAGACGGACAGACATGTTTAACCCGTGTTAGTGACTGACAACTAACCTAGCTAACCATGTTGCTACAAGCTAACCCCACACCACAGCTACTTACCATTCACTTTAGAGTTACAAAGGGCGCCAGCCGCCCGGGAGCTTCACTTCAGAGCTGCGGCGGTTCTCTGTTACCGCTGTTTAAAAGTGAAAGCCGCCTTTTCTACACACAACGAACGAACGACCGCTTTAAACAAAGCCGAAGATAACAAAAGACGCTAACTAGCTGACAGCCTCCACAACCTGTCAGTTAACTAAACACAATCTGCCGCGCGTCTCGTGCTGCTGACAAGCCAACCGAAACAGAGTCGTTGTGGCACGAGGCGGAGCGGGGGATTAGTGACGTAGCAGGGGAATGTTTTGGGAAAAGTCCTCGCGGCGGCAGATGAACCTCTGATGACCTCTAGCGACAACACGTCGATTGATTGATTGACTGATTGATAGATTGAAATGTTTATTTCCGATATGTAAAGAACAAGAAACGACAGACAAGAGTAACAGTTCATGAAGAAGTAACACAGAATACAGCGGACGGTGACAAATGTAATATTTACAGACAATGAAAAGCATAAAGCAAAATAAATTCATGACTTTGTTGACATATATTCAAAAAGGAGTGAAAAGAAGTATAAACGTATTTAATAATGTAATTTATTCAATCCCACCCCTTCTCCATAAGTCACTTAATGATAATAAATCAGCTTCCTTAATTGTCTAAACTTTTCCCAAAACTTGTCTAATGTATTTTATAATAATGATAATGATCATGATAATTAATAATAATAACTTTAATTTATACAGCCCTTTTCATGGAACTCAAGGTCGCTTTACAGATAGAATAAAAGTAAACAACAGAAGCAACAACACACAACAAAGCAAAAAACACCAACAGCACATACCAAAAAAAACAAAAAAGGATATAGATTACTTCATTACTTCATTACTGGTATACTACCCCTATAAAAAACGTAAATTCATCACTTGCATATTCTTATCAATGACAATAATCTTAATCCTGTTGACCAGTTTACTTCACCACAAATAATATCTGTCGTCTCAGTGAAACATGTAATTTTTTCCAATTCTTTATTGACGAAAGCACAACAAATAGAGCAATTAATACAAACAAGTTAAGAACAGAGCCAGGGGGAGTTCTCAAATACATACCTTAAACAAGAAGCACAAATTAAACAGATTTTTTTGTTTCTAAATCAGAAATAGTTTCAACGTACTTCTTAGTTTCCTTTTCAAAAACTATAAACAGAGGCTTTGAGTGTCTATTTATGACTTGTGGATATACTAACAAACTGATAAGATATAATTCTTTCTGTTTATAACGAGGATTCAGAGTCAATGTTGTCAACAATATACAACAATATAACTGGATACAGACATTCAGAGAGTTCACACAGACATGTGAGATTTGTAGTGAGGTTAGTTTTTATTAGTTAGTGCAACTTTTGCTCAGTTAACACATGTTTATCATTCTTTAAGAGATTTTAACTAGATGTTGATCCCATATAAGAGGATTACCCCAACCAAATCCGTTTCCCAAGCAGAATTCCTAAAAAGTGTAAGTGTAAAGGATACTTTTCAAAATAAGAATGATTGTGAGGATACTTTATAAAAACTGTACCAAAAAGACGACCTAATATTATCTTATTTAAAAAAAAAAAAAACACCCACACATTTCAAGTTTCCAGTTTTCTCATTTGAGGCTCTCACCAGAAAAATAATGGATGCAATTTGGCAAGACAGATGTTCACAGGTCACCTTTGAACCAATAGTTATTTATCTACTTTTCCACTTTGGACTGTCAGTGCAGTATCTATCTTAGTGACGCAGTCTACTTCTTAATCCACTGGGTGACACTGCAGAAAGACTCTGGAGTGATTTCTGTTTCAGGGTAAATAATTGGAGTAAATGGGACATTATGTCAAGTAACAAGTAATGAGTGAGGACTCCTGCAGGGTGGCATATTGCATCCTCATGTCTTTTGAATGTATCCCACTGATTTCAAGACATTTTTTTCAGATGATTGTGCTTTACTACAGTGTCTCATAAAGATAAAACGTGAGTCCAACAGTCCCTCTGTAAGGCTCTTTAAGATTTAACCTCCTCCATCTCTGAAAGATAGAATCTGAATCTTCTGAATCTGTATAGGGAAACTCAGACGTCAGACAGAAATAGGCAAATCTTCAATTACCAATAAAAAAGAAGTTAAACTTATCAAGAGAGTTTTTTGCACTGATATGTATCTGTTAATCTTTTTTTCTTTTTTAAATGGAACCTAAGGATTTGCAAGGAAAATCATATTTTTAGATCAACTGCACATGTTCTTTCTGAAACTCTGGTTCAAGGTCATGTTGATTATGCTGCCACCCTCTGGTATTTAAGGAAGTTATGAGAAGAACAAAAAAAAATGAATGAGGGTTATTTTAAAACTTCATCCATATACATATAGTCAACTGTACCCCTTCTGGAAGCTAAATGCTGAGAAGACGCTCATCTCTATTTGAGCGAAATGTTGCTGATGTTTAAAATTAATTAAACAAATCTCTGCCAGCGTATGAAGTGTAGTGACACAGATTCTCTGATAAAAGATAAGATGTCTTGATAAAACCACTATTTTATCAATCGCATGATGTAGTACACTGTTTAATTGTAAGAGTTACAAAAGGAGAAAAGTCAAAGAGGAAGAGTGCATCTTCAAAATAGCCTTTAGAAGATGGTTTGTAATATTAGCCACTTTACATGTATGATGTGTTGTATGTGTGTTTTACTTTGCACTGTTTTGTTTGTTGGATGTTGGAGGAACATGATAGAAATTATCTCTTAGCGTTTTTCAATCCCTGATGATTGTAGCTACTGTTGTACAGAATACTATCAGATTAAACATATTTTATTTTGTTTATTTATTTGGATTCCCTGTTAGCTACTACCATGGTTGGGATTATTCTACCTGAGGTCCACACAAATAAAAAAAATACGCTATAATATGAAAACAAATAATGTACAAATACCAAAACAAACAACAACATTCAGATACATTAAATGAATCAGTCAGCGCTTGTTGCTCGCTCAAAACACAAACATTCCTGTTTAGTTACAGCAGCGACAGCCTTCACTGTATAGGCAACCGTAATTAGATTATAATAGTCCTTACAATCACTCATTCTTCCAGGTAGGCTCTGGATTTGAAAGTAATCTGGGATTTGGTAGCTCAGTGCTGAGTTGTGCAGAAACCCAATAACTAGTCTGCAGATTCCTTACACACAATACAATACAATATCAGGCTGCTAATACCTGAGAGTGTAGAAGTGAGGAAAAAGAACAATCATGTGGGCAGTTGTGTAATCTTAGTGCAATGCTTGACCATAACAGACAGGTGATTACAAGTGTGCCTAAGGGATTATCGTCTGGGAACTATAGGAGATCATTTTCAGACGTACTCTGTTATTTTCAAGGGGTGTTGATGGGTGTTATGGCAGTTTAAAACCAGAAAGGTTACTGTTTAAACTTTCATGGCTGCCCAGGAAAATCTCTGTCTGACACAGTGGAGGAGGTTTGAGCAAAGTGTCTGGTCTGCTTTTATGCACAAACTGAAACCTTCTTCATAAAAAAGGGGGCTGACATTCAGTTAAATAAAATTACATTGATTAACCAACAACCTAATGCTATTGTATAAATACCTCATCCGGTAGTCTCTCACTCTCTCACACACACACACTCCTCTCCCAGGTGTCCACTCATGTGCGGTAAGCTCATCTCGTCAGTCGCTCTTTATTAATACAGGATTACATGCATTGTCAATCCCAAACTCACATCGCACTCCACGGGCTCCTCAAAAAGCACATGTACCGCCTGTCAGGGACCGTCAAAGGTAGCGAGGCGGTCAGGTAGCTGCGTGCCTCCAGCTGGAGTCTGAGGAGTTTCATCCTTTGTGAATGTCCATGGAGGCCTGTTGCTCAGCTGGCTGCTAACTGGGGCTCGAAAACAGACAACAAGTGGATTTCTGTCGGAGGAGGACACACTACAGATTTGTAAATCCTGTTTCCTGAAGGTAAGACAATAATTAAACTCTTTTGAAAGCATCTAGAACAGGAGAATAACAAGCGATGTTATGGTTTGTATTGGTCAGACATGAAAGTTTTTGACATTTATATGTACACTATTATACCTATTATGAGTCAGGTTTACTTGAACAGACTGACAGTATATTTCAATGCTTCTGTCTGAGGATGGAAGCTTTAATGATCTAAACATCTACATTGGCTATAATATGGTGACTACAAAACAGATCCTCTGCAAAAGACTGCTGAGATTTCTATGACTTTATTCTCCAATATAACTCTCAAACAACCCAAAATATGAAGTTAAATGAAGAATATTGTTTTTAGTTTTCTTCCTTGAACTCTGACATTACTCCCCACCAATTCTGTCCATCTTTCCCAGATGTTTCCTTGGTCTGCTGTCTTCTCCCTTGAGCCCAAAGTGCCGGGTCAACGCAGCACTGAGGAGCTGGTCACCAACACTCTCATGCTGGAGCTGGGGGCCATGGTGAAACGCACGGAGCGCATCCGTTTGGAGCGGGCCACAGAGGGCCGTCGCCGCCGTCGCAGCTCCTCCTCCACAGCTGATTACAGCTGGCTGGCCACCGCCCCGACCCCGCAACCCTACGAGCTGACGCCCAACGACCTGCTGGAGCTGCAGGACCTCTGTGCCAAGATCCCTCCTGCACAATGTGGCCCTTTAATCGTCAGGTGAGAAAAACAACGGGAAGACGGGGAGATGTGTTGAGAAACAGACAGACTGCCACGTAACTCTCACTAAAAATAAAACCGAAGCAGAACGATGCTGAGAAATAAGAGCGAGAGACAGGCAGGTTAAATGGACGTCAACATGAACATAGAATATGAAGAAGAATCAGAAGAAGAGATAGCTGCAGGATTTCAATCTAATCCCTTTAACACCCTTAACTATAACCTAGAAAGTAAGTAAGTAAGTAAGCTGATACTCTCAGATCTCCATTTCTTCTCCAGGAGACTTCATATAAACAATATATTATACTACATAATATACTGTAAATAATATACAATATGATACTATAAAATATACTGCAAAATTACAATAAACAATCTTAGATATTATCCACCTTCCAGCACTTTAATGTCCTGTGGTCCTCTGCAGGTTCAGGAGGCTGGTGTCACAGATGGAGCCCGAGGTTCATGAGGTCCCCCGACTGTTTCGCTCAGTGCTGAACGACTTTGTGGACGAGAGTAACGCGCCCGAGGAAGTGCAGGAGACCTTTGAGAAGCAGCAGCGCAGCAAGAGCCTCTCTTTCGACACTTTCCGCAGCAAGTTCCGCACAGGCCAGCTCTTCAGGGGCTCCATGAGAGGCTCCAGGGGTAATCTGCAGCAGGACCTGGACTGGTCCGACGAGGAGGATGCAGAGGCCGAGGAGGAGGCCATCAAGGCCAGGGCGAGGAAGGGAAGGAGCAGGAGCATGCCAGAGATCAGCCCTATGGAGCAGAGTGCCAGTGCATGAGAGAAGGGAGGGAGTCAAGGGGAGAGAGACAGTGCAGAGTTTAGGGTTTAGGGGTAAGAGCAGGAGGGAAAGTGAGCACAAAACATAGATGGATTGTAATATTGTAAATATGTGGAGGAAGGAGGGAGGGTATCATTTAGAGAAAGGGGGGGATAGATTTAAAAAAGGTGGAGAGAGTTTTAGACTATAGTTTTTAAACACCTTCTTGATTTTCAGGAAACCATCTAATTTCTAAAGGAACTCTTTAGTCCAGCGTTCTGTTGTGCTGATGAGTACAAACTGGTTAAAAACTGTTCACCTGTGCTGAGGAACTGTGTTGCTTTGAGCTAAATGCTAATGTCAACACAGTAATGATCCTAGCTCGCATGGCATCCTGGGCTAAACTCACCTTCAAGAAGTGTCAGAGCATCAACTAAATCATTAGGAAACAACATCTGGGGATCATGAATGTCTGTATAAAGCTTCACGGCAATAGTTGGGTCAGTCTGGACCAAAGTGGTGGACTTACCAACCATCCATAGAGCCACACCGCTAGCACGGCTAAAAGATAAAGTCCACAGCATTGGATTTTGTTGACAGTCTTCCTTATCTTCACATGCTTCAGGTAACAAAACATGCAAGGACTATCTGAACAACAGGTTTTGATGAATCATACAGGAGTCATGAAAAACATGTTACGCAACAGACAGGACAGCTGTCTTCTGCAGCCCAGATAGCATCAAGGAACTGCTTTCAGTTCGGAGACATACATTCACAATGTTCTCATCACCTCTGTGTTTAACATAGCTTTCCTTTTTACAAAGATCTCTGTGTTTTTTGGGTTTAAATGTAGATAGTGTTTACGTAACGTTAGAGACTAAACGCGTCTCTTGGATTTTGGCTTGTTCATATCTGTAAGTGTACATTTTTAAGTCTAGCAGCCTTCAAGCTTTTCTACAAACTGAATGAAAGATACGTGGACTTTCATTAACAATTGTGGGTTGAAAAAGCGAAATGTTTTTATGTAAATCTGTCTGGGGCCTGTACCGTGATAAATAAATAACTACCATACATTGTCGTGTAAATGTGTTGAATATGTTGCACAAAACTGCTTAGCACTTCTCTGTTGACCTGACATAGCATCCCCGCCGAGCATGGCTAATTATAACGCTGCTGACTAATCCTCTTAACCCAAGAAAATCTCAGTCGTGAATGCCAGCACCCCATTATTATTTTATTAATATGCACTTTCTTCTTATCAATACATCATTATCACTATTTGCACTTTATACATTGAAGTCAAGGCATTTGGCTAAAAAAAAAAAAAAAAGACAGGGAAAAAATAGGAAGAATGTTTTTCTTTCTTCTTAAAAAGCTGTGGTCATTTAAATAACATTGGTACATTAGAGAGATAAAGAGGAGAAGCGACTACAACAGTGACATCAAACCAAACACTTCAGGGAATCTGGCTGATTGGGTCACTTCATCAGTGGGCCTTCACAACCAGCCTCGCCCCTTCATAAGCACTGATGTCAAACCTGGATCCTGTTCACTTGACTTCTATGCCGAAGTCTCTCCGCAGCACTGAATGTGCAAAGTTAACACCTTTTTCAACCATTCAACCTGCCTGACGGCTGGTAACCAAACAGTATCGATTAAAACAGCCTTGTTATATAACGTATCACCATCATTTCGCGTGAATTATGCCTGTAAAGTTCCCTTCAACTGGCTGTAACTGCCCTCTTGTGCCTTCAGGACACAAAATGCATCGAGTGTCTGTGTATTGTGTTACAGTTCTTCTATAAGGAGCACCCATTTGGCAAGTAAATTTTGCAAGCAAAAACAGAAATTTAATGAATAAAAAAATATTTCACATCATTACCGAGGGGTGGTGAATTGTTGATAAACAAGTGACACAGTCATGCTCTTCAATAAAAAGTAAATGAGAAGAAAGAATATCAGAGGATAAACTCCAGTTCTGTGGTTTGGCTTTGAAGTAATAATGGATGACGTGGTCAACAAGGGGAACCAAGAAAAAAAAAATCAAAATTAAAAAGACAGTTTGCAGAATCAAACCATTAAATTATAGCCATTTTGATTAAATGTGTACGAATAATTGGTCAAAGAACAATACAGAGCACCTTTATGCTCTCTCTCTCTATACAAAGTGGGGATTTTAGATAATTTATTCTTTCATTTGAGTTCGACATCTTCTTTCTTCACTGAACTGTCGAACTAAGATTAAGAGTCCGCGGTTTGGGAATTACCGGAAAGTCTGTGTTAATCGAAAAGTCTCCCAAACATCTGTCAAACTGTCACTTCGACAGGGAAGTTTGTCCTTCAAATGTGTCGCCTGGACGTGTCAGTCCAGCTTTACTTCCCCTCCCCTCTGCCGCTCTACTTTTCTTTAAGCGAAGAAGACGACAAAGATGATGAAGAAGACGACGAGGACCAGAAAGATCTTGATCATCAGCCAGCGGTTGGAGGAGACTGACTGGAAGTATTTGAGGATCTCTGTGTGGGCGGCCTCCACGTTCAGCTGGGTGTCCTCCACGTTGGCGTCGATCCTGTGAGAGACACGTGAAAAGCATCTCAGTGAGACACGACTTTAGAGATGCGTATAATACATTTACCTTCAAATGAGTCAGTTCAGAAGATAACTGGCAAGATGTTCACGTGATTAAACGTTTGTATACTACAGTCGATAAACTGAAAGATATTAATGTTAACTGAAATAATTTAAGATTAAGCCACCACCCAAATGCTATCAGCACTTGTTTGGTCTCCATTTCTCTTTTTATTTGTTTCTACTTCTAACATTTCCCTAATTCTTGTTGTTTCTTTAAGAATGATTCCATATTTTGGACAATATTCTCAATTTCGCTTGATTACTGATAGTTAGATGAGAAGATCGAAGATGATCATTCCGCTATCATGTCTGTATGGCAAAACATAAAACTACAGTAAGCAGCCAGTTGGCTAACCTGGTTCTATCTCAAGGCTAACAAAATCTGCCTTCCAGCATCGCCAACCCTCAATCTGTCATACTCGGTTTAATCAACACAACTCAAAGTCTAAGAATGACTCAGTTCCTCTTCAGACTAGTGATATCCTGATAATCTGCAACATTACTGGAACCCATCAGCTTTCCTCTGACGATGATTTGGCCTCAATATCTCAGCGTAGCCAGCGGATATCCGGAAAGTGTTCCTATTCCTTGTGAGTCTTTGTGCTAATCCAAGGTAACGTGGCTCAAGCTTCATATTAACTGCACAAAGACGAGAGTGGTATCAATCATTCCTCCACCCTCCCTCCATTTGAAACTCCATCTTACCTCTGAACGGTCTCTTCCTGCTCTCTGACCATGTGTGCCAGCTGCTGGAATATGGAGCCTAGTTCCACGATGGTGCTCTCAATATTCTGCATAGTGTCTGCACGGCTCTGGATGTATGAGTCCTGTAACGGCACAACCAGAAAGATTTTAAAAAGGGTCATGTTCACGCACATAAATGGACAGTTTATATGTTTGGTCAAATTTTAGGGTGGACATGTTTCCTTCATAGAGTGGGAAAAAAGACACTGCAGACCAACTGACAAATATACACCAGCAGTGTATATACCTGCTCATCAATAAGCTGGAGCTGCAGGGGGTTGGTCTGTGAGTCCATATTGATGGCTACATCCCCCAGACTCCTGGACTCATCCTGCATCAGGACCGAGCTCTCTGAAGGGAGACAACAAGCAAAAACACACACAAACGTTCGACAAGATCAGACAGAAATCCTCGGTGTTAGAGGGGAAAAGCAGAAAGAACAGCGGGCACATACAGTAGCTAGTTATACCCGCTGGGAGAGTCAAACGTTCCAGGGAAATACCTTTTAAATTTGAGGTTGTATTGCCCTGGTAGTCATAGCGCGGCTCACGACCTGCATGCGGCTCCTGGGCCCCTTTTTTGCGGCTCCCTAAAATATTTTTTAATTTTTGCATTATAGATGACCAAATACAGTAATAATAATCATATTCACAAGGAGTTCGAGCAGCTGATCGAAAAATACACTGCCAGTCCAAATGTTTCTGTACATCGAGGGCAATCTGCTCATTTTAAATCCGCTAATGTCAGGAAACATACATTTAAAAAGGTATCCAATCTAACACAAACAAATGTGTTAAATTATACACCTTACACAATAAGCTTGTCCTCTCTTTGTCATGATCCAATTTGCTTTGCTTCCGTGTTCGAAAGATGTAAAACTTTTTATAAGTACACATTTCTGGCAAACACTTTGATTACAAATTGTACAATTACTGAAAGGCAGTTATACTCAATGTTATCTGCTGCTGGGGCCTAATTACAACAATAATTAAATAAATTTTCAAATACTAAACGAATGAATAAATATTATATTACCATTTGTTAGCTATATTTTCTTAATGTAGGCTGTCAAGTGTGATCTCAATGTTTGAGAGTTAACAAAAAAGCTTAAATTACAGGCTGTTCATAAACATTTGACTGGCAGTGTAAATGTCTTCACAGGAATCATCTAAGTTAACCGTGCTAGTTAGAGGGTCTCTGGTAAACAGCCTGTTTAGCACGTTTAGCTATTTGTTCAGCAAAGTGAGCAGGAGCCAGACATGTCGAATATTGCCTCAGAGAAACAATAAAAGGTGTGTTCACTCTATTACACTTTCTGAAACTACCAGCAAAAGTTTTATGTTGGATGCAAAAAGCAAGAGGAGATGAGGAGGGAGGAGGGGTTTCTAAAGTTGGATTGATCAGGAGATAATTTGTGAGAGTTGAGTTTGTGCTGCAGAACAAGACTAAGAAGCTCATGACAGAAATTTAAGGTTACCTTTTAACCTTGTCTGTGCTACAGGGGATATTTTTTGGTTGTGATTTAAATGCCATACAGCTGCTTGGGGACATTAATACAGTGAAACAGAGTGAGCCAGTTGAAAATAGAGTGAACACACCCCTATAAAAGCCACAACAACATGCTATGTTCACCTCTTGGTGCCATTACTTACACGCGAGACCCCTATAAAAATCACAGTGAGAACAAGCCTGAAGCTAAGATGTGGACAGACTTACTGAAGTTGTTGGCGACCAGAGGAGACGTTGGGACCGGGGGCTGGGAGAACTGCTCTCTCCTGCTGCGCTGCTGCTTCAGGTTCTGCAGAAAAAAAAGAGACAAATGATGGAGGAGGTGAATATGACTGAGAAGAAACCTGTGACCCATTAAGTGTCACCAAAGTTTAGTCTTCGATGTTTTCTGCCTTTTAATGATAAAGTAAACCAATATACGTTTCTCACCTCTGTTCTGACTTCTAGGACTGATTTAAAGTCATTGGACATTGAAGCCAGTTTGGACTGTGGACAATGAAAGATACAGTGAAGTTAAACAGAGTGCAGCTGTATACAAAGCAAATGTATGAACCAGAATTCTACAAAGAGTTTCTACTGTCATTATATATTAAATACAAAACTACTTCAGCTGAAATGTTTTACTCTGCTCTACTTTTTTTCTCATGAAGGAAAGCACAACTTGATTCAAAGAGTTCAGGAAACAAAATGTTAATAGTAAGGACATTTCTAAATGAAAATCAAATGAGACCTTATTGAATATAATCATAATTACTGAGTAAAATATACCTGTAATGACACCACTATAGTGTTGGAGTGGGTCTGGATGTGTTTGCCACCCGGAGCTCCGCGAGACCTCACCAAGTCCTGCAGCTGTGCTATCTGTTTGTTTAGACTGTTGATGTCCTAAAAACATTAACACAAGGACAGGAGACGTTACTAGATATTCATGGGATTAAAGACAGCTGTTCCACTCATAAATGACACACAGTATGTTTCCAAAAACACATTTCCTGGGATGTTAAAACTGCAACTCACTTGTTTAATGATGTATGTTAGTTCCTCGATCTCCACCGCCTTGTCGTCAAATAGAGATTTTCTTTTTGCCACTACAACATCAAAATAAAAGCATGTAAGATAAGCAACTTGGACCTCAGGACATTTTAAATGATGCTAAAGTTATGCTAAAGGAACACTTACAAATGGTGAGCTTTTCCAGTTTGGCAAACGTGTTGCTCAAGTCTTTTCCAATTCTCCTACAAGGAAACAAACAAAATTGTAGCTTTCATTGTCATGCACTTGTTCAAGGAGTAACCCAACATTTTGTTCACATTCCTACAAAAAGTTAGATGATATCAATAGTATTTCTGCGCTCTGTGTTTCCCAGATAAGAGTCTTTGAGTTGTGAAATGCAAAACATATCCAGGACCGATCGTTTCAATACAAGATGAAAAACTCAACCGCTTTGTTTAATTTACGGTAAGGCAATACATTAATAAAGATATTGTATGCCATAAAAGTACAATAATATAAGGATGAAAAGGATGATAATGTGTAAATACAAATAATGCAACACCCAACATCAGCATAAAATAACAAGCACAAATTTAAGAAGTGATGAAAAACAGAGTATGAGGAACCTACTTGGCCATAACTGTGAAGTCACTGCGCTGCCTGAGGGCGCTGAGCGTTGGTTTACTGGGCTGGACTCCATTCTGCCAGGAGAAGTCAAAGAAGAGCATGAGAGAGATGAAAAGATGAATTTCAAAATAAAAGAGGTAATTGTGACAACAAGATGAAATTCTTCTACATCTACTTAGAACTCTCAAGTTGATAAAGGAACTCACTGAGTCCATTTTTTGTTGACCTAGAGTATACAAAATATATCCTGGTTGAACACTTTCTTTGTTTACTTTATTATTAGTTAAAAATTAAAACCAATAGCATTTGAGCTGTTGGTTTAAACATTTGATGTTGTCTCTACGAGCGCTGGTTACTTCTGATGATGATGATGATGATGATGATGATGATGATGATGAGTCCACCAAATATATTCTCTTGGAAAATGGGAGTACTTCAAATCCATCACATTTATCTTCTAAAGAACTGTGACCAGAGTGTGGGACATTTTACAGATGAACAATAAACTTGTTAGTGGTCTCTGGTGGACAAAATTTAGCATTTCTGTTTTCTAAATAACACTAAATGTTTGGTATATCTTTACAAGTACACAAGCTTAGTCAAATTCCAATCTGATTATATTTAAGTTAAGAGAGGTTTGGAGGAAGATTTCAATTCAGTTTCATATTTTGTCTAATTGTCTCCCCAAGATGTTGCTCTTTTGTCAGTGTTTTATGTTCATTTGGTAAAAAGAAAATGAAGTCTTCAGTAAAGAAGTGAAAATAAAACACCAAAATACAGGTTACTTTTGGTGCCTTCATACTTTCAAGTGTTAATTGTAAAGAGAAAAAAGGAGAAGTCATATAAACATATAAACTCACTCTCAATAAGGCGTACTACCATTAACTGCTAGTTATGAGACTAGGAATCACCAGGTGTCATTACAGTTTGCTTTTCTGTTTGTAGTCTTTACTTATTAAAACTTAATAAAACTGGTCTGAGTATGGCAACCCTCTGTCAAACCAAAACTAGAAGCAGAGAGGTAAACAAGGAACCAAAACAAAAAGGAACCAAAACCAAAAGCGTATCAGCGCAACAAGAAAACTGTGAAAACACGTCATCACTTCTGTACTTTTAAAAAAACATGTTATGAAGTCGGAGGCAAATGCCTGATGTAATAATTATGAGTGATATCGTAATTACAATGGTGTGATGTGAGGTGTTACTGTGCCAAACATACCGGTCTGCCCTGGAGAGATTTACAGGCCGACTGGAACTCGAGGGTCCGGTCTCGGCACGTCATCCTGCCGCCGGTAAACGGTCACCAGCCCGCTGTAGACCACAAGCCACCCGCTGCCGTGTGTACCTCTGCTGTGTGGCGGATAAACAACAAGACCTCCCTGTGTGTGGGCTAACTCACATCCAAGGTGGAGTATCCTTCATGGGCATATGGACACACATGCCTGTGTTAACAGAGACAGAGAGAGAGGATGTGTCAAAGCTTTTTAGGCTGTTACGAACTCACAACACACAGTCAAATCAAAAAACGCTAGCTTAGGTGGAGAAATGCAACCGGTACCGTTAGCTAACTGTTAACGTCGACTCAAGCACAACGACGCGGCAACATGTAGAAAATAACAGCCACAGCCCACAAATAAAGCCACAGTTGAGCTAAATCTAAATATCATTAGGTAACGATGCTTATCTCTAGACTGTTACCAGCTCTGTGTGTACAGACGACACACAGCTGATCACGGCCTGACCGGCTAACCACAGGCTAACGTTAGCTTCAGAATGCTAACCGGGCTTTCCATACGGTATCTCCCTCTTCAGCTCGATAGAACTCGACCTCAGCTAACCTCGTCTGGTTTAAGCGCGTTTAAAAGACACACATCGATCAGTTCCAACTCACTTGAATCGATATTACATCATATGTCGAGAGCCCTCGATGTTTCTGGGAGAAAACTAATCAACCCAGGAGTTAAAGTTCCGATCCGGGTCATTTCCGGCATCGACGTCACTGCCACGTCTACTTTACCGTTGGGGAAAACCCGCGCAGGCGCGTTGCTTCGCCACCAGAGGTCGCCACATCTCCTGTTTACTGCACAGTTCCATCCCATAGGAGAGGTTGTATTAATAGTAATGGGGACAGTTTGGTTTATAAGGTTCATCATGAGAAGGAAGAGAACAAATCAGTCAGTTTACCAACAGCAGAATCACTCCTCACCCTCTGAGCCCAAACATATCCAATAATGGTCCATTCAACGTCCACTGGAGAGCCAGAATTAATGTTTTATTCATATTTTTTAGACGTCTTTTCTGAGACTGAGGCGTGAACTTTACCAGGACAGCTTTATTTATTAGTTTAGTTACATGCCATGTTTTTGGTCATCCAACCTTCATCATGTAGCCTGATGTTCCGAGCTGGATGGCACCAAAACATGACGTAATAAAGTTGATAAACAGCTCACCTAGTAAAGTACATCCCTCATTCAGGCTACTGAGGCTGAGAGGAAGGGATCAAATCCTCAAATTTGTCCGTCATAAACACATTAGTTTAGAACCACAAGATGTCTCAAATTATTTCCTTTGTGGTTCTTGATGTAAAGGAAGTAAAGATGCAGAGAGAGAGAGAAAAAAAAGACTTATTAGCAATAAAATCACTCAAACTCAAACAGAAAGTTTAGTGTTATTCTAAATCTTAGGACCCATGGCCAGGTTATCCTGCAAGACTTCTCCCAGAGTAAAGATGAGCAGCTAGGCTCCCTCCCTGTGCATTGTGCTGGACTATCACATAACCACAGGTTTGTAATTTGATTAAACAGGAGCTAATATCTGGAGCACTTGCTGCCATTCCCCGGGTGGTGATCCGGTCTTGCCAGAACCACAAAAGCCTAAAAGAACAAGTTCTCATGGTACACTAGAAGGTGTAGTTTGTTTCTGTCGGTGCATCCTACAGCTAATTTCTTCTTCAAACAGGGAGGACTGGGATGTAATTAGAGATGCAAGGTCTCCCACTGTATGCAGAGTCAGCGCCTAAATTTCAGGAGTTGTCAATATGTACTTAAGTTTTGTCTACATAGATGAAGATACATCAGTCTAAACAAAATCAGTGTGCTGCTAAATAAGATCTTCATCTGTATCGTGTAAGTATAACCTCTGAGTACATTTCTTAAACTGAACTAGATGCTAAATTAATTTCAGTGTACACTGACAAAAAGGTAGTAATCATATCAAATCATGTCAGATCCCATTGTATTGTATTGTATTTAGCACTGATGACTACTTCTGTGGGTTTTTTTATTCGTATTTGTATTCAAAATAGACCAATTCGGTTGTGAAGCGATCGGCTGCATGACAGTGATGGTGTGTGATATGAACCCTGCTAAGTCACAATATTGTGAAACCATAAATGAGTCACTTCAGACTGCTGCAACCAAACTGTGATGTGTCATTAGCGATTTTATGCCGATGTAGAAGAAGTGAACCATCAAGTTTGATGGAGCGGAGGAGGAATAGGGAGACAGACAGACGGACGGAGAACGTGATTGGCTGCTGCCTCAGGTGAGCCGACCTGCAGGTACGGTATGGAACGGGGAGATAACATCCAGCAGGCTCTCTGATCTCCTATCGCTCCTACTGGTACCCGCATCCTCCGCCTGACAGGATCCAGCAGGCCCAGACCACAGCTATGCCCCGGCCCCTCCAGCCCTCGTCTACGCTCCCCTTCACCTTTTAAACCTCGCTATGATCCTCCAAGCTTATCTCCTTCTCTTAAAACACTCCCCTTTGTGCTTTTTTACACATTATTTGATGTTTTAATCTGTTTTGCTGAACAAAGTTGCCCACATCAGGACAGAAGAGTTTCTCCTTCAACATCTCCCTTTTCTCTTTGATTCGTATCTCTACAGCATGAATTACAATAAATTGTGTATTTAATGTTGTTTTTTTACATTCTGAATTAATACACTAATATTGTAAACATTACACAATATGCTTTATCACCGTCATGCCAACAGGGAAAAACATTCAAATTTGGATAGAGGGTCTCATTCAGGCTTTTGCACTCGCTCCAAATTCTCAACCCGTTGACTTTTTTTCCCCCATGTAGTAACAAGAACTGTAAATCTTTTATCAAGGTTGATGTCCTTCAGTGGACAGAGACAGACGAGGCCTGTGGATCCACGTTTCTGCCGGAGATAACGCTGTTTGTTTGTTCTGTAGAATAAAAAAATAAAAAGTTCTTTGTATTCACAGCAGACGATAAAAACACTCACTTTCCTGTCAGTTTAACAGAAACCAGCAAACACACACATGACTCTTCTCTACTCTGCACATATTGAAGTCTTTTATCTCTGTCTCTCTCTCACACACACACACACACATACAGGAGAGCTGATACCATCTAACATAACACACTTGCGGGCCAGATAGCGTCCAGTACCTGCTTCAACACAGCTGCGGCTACAGCAGCAGGCAGGAAACCACGGCTGGAGCTATTAGACAAACACGACTCTGAACGCAGGGACAGCAAGGTGGGAAAATACAGGAAGTCCTGATACAAGTGCAAAGACCGAGAGAGAGAAAGAGAGAGATGGATGAAGTGGGGGGGAGCTGAGGGATGGAGGGAGGCAGACTAGTAGCTGGAGATACACATGGGAAGTCAAATGGATGCATGAAATGTGTGAGAAAATACAGAGAGTCAGAGTGAAACAGCGATGGTGGCTCAGCTTCTTTATTATTAATATTCGCTCCGGCGATGACGCTCATTTGGGGGTTTCTGACGAGTGCAGAGCTGTTGGAAGAAAGCAGGTTTTGGAGTAAAGGCGTCTCGACTGTACCGAGATGCATGACTCACACTGTCCTTTTTCTGCCTCTCTTTCTGTCTCCCTAATCTTGCAGCTATATTTAGTGCTGGCATTATGCCCTTCCAGACAGATAAGTTGGCAGCAGCATTTAGCTCATCTCCTCTTTCATCCTCTCCTCTCATCCTTCATCCTCTCCTTCACACTCTGTAAAGACTAATGATGGGCAAATTAAACCGCAGCTACCTGCCATCAATCATTGGTAATTGAGTCACGCATGCTTATTGATTAACAGCCAGTGGCTGCGATACAAAAATCATTAACTTCAGCCTCAAAGTTTGCTCTGCGACGTGAGATGATGACGAGGGAACTGAACATTTAGATTAGAGGAGCTGTCATCATCATTGTCGTCATACTTACTGATGACGTCAGGGGGAGGAGAGGAGCAGTGCTGACAGGTGCTGGATAGACAACATCTCCTCTCTCCTTTAAGACACAAACACAAACTACATGACAACGTGGCTGCTGAAACACACTGGAACAGCAGCACAAGTGTAGAAAGGTCTAGATCTGATCTTAGCTAACATTAGACAGCATTAGCATCGCAGGCTGCTGGTCTTGGCCGAGTGAGGCTGTAGCAGAAAAAAAAACGCCCTCTGTGAGTGTGTCCAAGTGAGAAAAGATGCATTTTATTCCCTCTACCAAAGAGGTCGTGTTTTCACCCGTGTCCGTTTGTCTGTTTGTTGGTTTGTCAGCAGGATTACACAAAAAAACTCTGCAACGGATTTCCACGAAACCTTGTTTTGGAATGGATCCAGATAAAGGGATTGATCTGGGGGCCTTGGCAAAGGCATGCGCTCTACAGAGTGCCATGGGAGTTAGTATTGTAACAGGTCAAGGTGGAGCCAATCTTTAACTTTCACATGCATTTGGGTAGCTTAAAGCTGCTACGAGGAACTTTTCTTTTGGTGACACTGGCAGCTCCTGTTGGTTAAAGCTGACGGCAGTGAAGCAAAGTGAACTCTGCTGCAGAGACTTTAACTGTGAGACTCCTCATCCACAGCTTCACTTGATGACTTATCAAACCCTGCCGATGTATTATAATATAATAATAAAGCAATTATTTTATTTGGGAATGACGATAATGTTGTTTTTAACTTCTGGTGATCAGGTTGGACAATAAAGGCTCGATGGGCTCCAGATTTTTAAGCAATACTTTGTCTTATCATACATTGTTTCATGTTTTAGCATTTGCTTCACATGGTTTTACAGTCTGTGATCATGTTTTAACCGGTCACATGTTCTGTCCTTATTTACAAGGTAACAGTGAATTACAGCTCCTATTTGCACAATATTTGCCTAAAGTACAAGTGCGTCATAAATGTACTTGAGTAAATGAACTTGGTAATTTTCCGTCACACAGCGTCGGGCTGCACACCTTTGTACTCGACCGGCCTCTGACTCAGCAGCACAAATGAGAGGAGGAGAGGGAACAATATTATGTCTCATAACACCACCTCACATCACACACACACACGCTCGCTGTACCCAACTCCCTCTGTAATCAAAAGTGTCTGTTTACCTTTCATTACCGTCAAATGAGAGATTAAAACAAAGCAGAAGGACATCAGACGGGGGGACAGCGGGGTGGATCAACAGCGACAGGAAGAAAACGAGAGGTTTATATGAAAAATAAGACATTTCCTTTAATAACATCTGTAACATCACGGTTGTATCCTGGTATCATTTTTCAATATACTTCACGATGCAGTATACACTTTTATGGGGACATTGAATCGACTAGTTGGCATTTATATACTAATACAACATTGTTTTCTACAAAGACATCATAAAAGGGCACAAATGGTGTAGCAGCAAAAAAAGAGTGTCGTTTTTTTTTTCTTTATACATAGGCTACAGTAGTACAATGTGTTAGCAGAGTACAGCTGCTAAAATGAATTTACAAATACATCTCTAAAGTATGCATTACGTCATAGACAAGGTCACGGCTGGATATTAGAGATTATAAAATGTTATATAGTTTAGTAAGGGGTCTCTATAGGCTAAGACACTGGAGGCTAGAACAGAGCTACCTTTACAGTACGATGTAGACTGTGTCGATACAAAGCACACTGATGTTTCATACTGACTCAGGACGTTTGAATATTAGCGTGTCCAAGCTGTTTATCCTAATGTTTTTATCTTGATCTAATGTTTTTCTGATGGAATGCTTACTTAAACTGTTTAATATAAGTACTGTAAAATAAAGAAAAATTTGGTCACAAGAAGAAACAAGTCGAGCCCCAGAGGCCCCGAAAGAAAAAGGTATCGGTGCGCCTTAACTCTTTTAGGTGGAATGTATTTGAGAGGTCGTACACGTCTACGTGAGTGTGGAGCTTTTCCGATCTAAGTCCGTTTGCTCCTTAAGTTCTGTCTTCAACAGAAGTCTTTATTTTTTCCAGTGGACTGACGGACAGTATGTGCTTTGCAATCTCAAACACCAGTGCAATCTGTACTGAGGTTCAGGGACTATTAGGGTTTCCCAAAACATTTGTTTGCATGTTCCCAAAATGGAATATCATCGAAGAATGCAGGTTAGAACATAAGGGAATCATAAAAATGAAAGGGAATCGTTTAGATATTTGGGAATAATGCTTGTTGGCTTTCTTGCAGAAGCTCAGAAGAGAGGATTGATACTAATCTCATGTCATGTCTAGTAAATACTCTGGCTAAATCCACAGCTGGTTAGCTTAGCTTTGCATAAAGCCTGGAAACAAGGAGAAACAGTTAGCCTGGCTCCGTCCAAAAGTAACAAAAGCTGCCGACATGCACCTCGAAATCTCAGTATATGCTGCTTGTTAAATCCATATAAAAACCGAGCTGTCAAATTGACTATTTGCCATTTTAAGGGGGGGTTTATGTGCCAGACTATATCGCGACTGACAGCAGTGACTTCTTGGAGTGTCTGCTGGTTACAAACATTCAGAGCCAGCAAATACTTCAGCACATAAACACCCACAAAACCACAACTTGTCGTTTTCACACTCGTTTCAACAAAGAAAATGAACAAGTTAGTTTAAAGGCCCAGGACTATGTCCACTACGACCAAATACATCAATTGTTCTTAACCTTCAGAGCCTCCTTAGCTGTTACCCCCTGTTTCCAGTGTTTATGCAAAGCTAAGCTAACTGGCTGCCAACTCCAGCGTCTCTTATACTGTACAGACATGACATCTCTATCAATTCACTCATGTGACTCTCAGCAAGAAAGTTGCAAAATGTTAACTCTCTTCCTTTAAAGCCAAAAACGGTCACCAGGACTTTGAGGCTACAAACGCTTTGAGAAACTGTTTCCTGTTCCACATTATCACACAGTGTCTAGGTCTGTACGCAGAAGACCAGTTAGTTCAGTTCTCCTCTTATGAAAAATGCTTCCCTTCGGATTTACTAAAAACACACACATAAAACTCCTATAGGATCCTCTAAACCAGTGACGATCACTACAGATCTGCTGCAGCTCCACATCTCTACACCGGAGACTATGCTTATTGCCAAATGTAAATGAAATACATCGTTATCACAAAAGAGGTCTGAAATAACACAGAGAAAGTAACAACAATGCTCTAATACTTGGCCATTAATATGTTATGATATAGAGGTAGTGATTGAAGCATTGATTGACAATAATACCAAACACTGAACAAAGGACTCGAGCGTGGAAAATAATAATCTCATCTCACGGGAGTATAAATACAGAGCTTATCACACCAGCCGCCGAAAACAAAGTTCTGTTGCTCGCGGCTGGCACACAAATAATTCAGACTCTAGACTGCGGGGAAAGTACAGACATGAATCATGGCATTTCAAAGCTACTATTTGTCATGAAGCTAAGACGTCACTGGCAAAATATTCTCGGTAAATTTAGCATGGGACAAAGGACTCCGTGACCCGCCATTAGGGCTCCTCTGAGCTCTGGCTTCAGCCCGTCACGCTGACTGACAAGCTGCTCGAAAAACCTCGTCCTTTTCTGAAACAGTCACAGTTCAAATCCCCCGGTCCCACCCGGCAGCCAAGCAGTCATGAACTAACATGGAGTTAAACCGTGAGATCCAGTCAGAATATAAACACGTTATGTTCCAAATGAATAATGCTCTTTCTGTCCCGCCTCTAACACGCAACAAAAACAGCCATGTTTTCCTTTCGCTGCGCTGGGACGGCTATTTGCTTGGTTTGTGTGTGCTGCGGACAACACTGCCCCACTGATTGTTTGAATTACACATTATAATGTATATAGTCTCCCATCGGTGGCCTGTGTGAGCCGTCTCTGTTTGAATTCAATACATTTGGGTATCGGTTTGGATGGCGAGTGCGCGCATAGCCGGCCACCCAGCGTGACTCTTTATGCGGACGGATTAAAGATGAACAGAAACAAAACAAAGAACACATTCTGCAATATAGAATATCGTTTCAATCAGCTGGACAGAATTATAATAAAATATAAAACAGCGGCGTGTAATACAACACTAAATGAAGACTTTGCAGTAAATTGCAAATATAAACAACAGACATATTTGCACACTTGGTGTGGCACAAACAAAAGCTTATGGCTACCTGCATTCATTTCACATTGCATGTGTGTGTAAATAAGCGTGTGTGTGTGTGTGTGTGTGTGTGCCTGCTATAGCACAGAGCGAGTGTGTGTCTGCCTTCGCAGTGTCGTCTGTGTTCCTGGTATTATAAGTGTGAATGTTTGTGTGTGAAGCAGTGGACAGCCGCCAGGCCTCATTATTGTCATTCTCCTCACTGCCGAAAAGAGAGGCAAAGAGAGGCAAAGCGGCTGCTTTCAATCGAGGAGCCGAGGAAGGATGGAGACAAAAGGCCCAAATTAAACAAATGCTGGAAAGCGGCTTGGAGAGCCAGCCCGTGGTCATGCACTCTGAATGAGAGAGAACGGCTGCAGGGATAACCCATCTGGTTCTTTCAGTGGGGAGACCACACAGATCTCGCTCCATCCCGGCATTCAGCTCAACTATAGGTCCACGCACACTGGGGTGCCAGTTCATGTGCATGTCCTGTGTCCTTCTGGGATGTCTGAGTGTGGATGTCTCCATCTGTAATCTGTAGTGGTTGTTTTTTTTAAATCCTTCGCACTTGTTCTTGACTTCCCCACGGAATCTGTCTCCATGTGCAGTTTGCCTGCGAGTAACAAATCACAACTTCCAGTGAGGCATCAGTATGTATGACGTCTGCGCATGACTGATCCACTTCACGTCAATTGTTTCTACTGACTTATTGTATTTAGAAGTTCAACGCAGACCAACAGAACTTCTCACAGCAAAGCGGGTCTCTCGAATTGCCATTTCATCCCTCCACTCATGGAGATGTGTTTTGTGAGTCGACGTGTCTGAACACGCATGTGCATGTGGACTGACAGAAGCTCTGCTACAGAATCAAAGAGGTGGTGAGATGTTTGTCTGCACACACACAAGCAGAGGCTGTAATTCTGAACTTTGCTGCTAAACTAGAGCGCTACATCAAGTTCTTGCACGTGCTTCCGTTAATATTTCCTTCAGTCTGAGGTACTGGCTGTCCGAGAGTCCGTATGTTCCATGGCACTGATGCTGGGAGTGGGCGATGAATCAGCAGGGTATGTAGGACACAAGGAGGTGAAAAGAAAGTGGGAGGACACATCAAGTTCTCATGGCATCACACCTGGAACAATAAACCATATAGAGAGAGGGTTTCAGTGTGAATTCTTGTTTGACAGTTACAGGAATGATTCTCACACGTATGATGGATTCTTTGTGCCGTGACAAAGTGAGCATGTACTTTTTCTTGGCAGAATCTCTTTTCCAAAACAACTTACATTATGAGCCATACCTGCCATATGAGACACACCTGCTCCCAGAAAACCAACAGATCTTTATTGTAACGGCCGTGTGTGGACTGACCTGCAGCGTTGAGGGTTGAGCCTTCGGTTCTTCCGGCTGCAGCTCTCAGCGCTGATGGTGCAGCGGCACTGGCAAGACGTCTCATCCAGAACCCACTTCCTCCCTCTGCAAGAGCGGCAACGAGGCCTCGTGGATGGCGTCGGAGGGGGAGACGGAGAGGGAGAGACACTGGTAGGAGGAGGTGATGGAGGAGGAGGAGGAGGAGAGGATGGTGGAGGGAGAGTTGGGGCAACATGGGTCCTGGAAGTAAGAGGGGTTTAAGAACGGTGTGGTTAGCTGCAGAATTCATAAATTATTGATTAAGATTGAGTTTAAACTAAAAGCAATTATTCTGTCAACGCTGGTTACCAATAAATAAAGTTATATACATATAAAAAAAAGAGTCTACAGCCATGTAAGCAGCTCTGTGAGGCTGAGACGCCAGAATGCTAACATGAATTATATGTTCGCCAATCTTAGTTTAGTGTGTTACCATGCTAACATTTGCTAATTGTCACTAAACTCAAAGAAGTGCTGAGGCTGATGGGAATGCCATTAGATTGGGCAAAGTTTTTACTGTATCTTAAGGGAGGCATGAATATCTGAACCAACATTCATGACAATCTGTCCAGTCAGGTCAGAGGTCGTCTTATTGTGCAGACTTCAACCTCAGGTAATCATGAATGTTTGTGCAAAACGGTCAATATTTCAGTCTGTGCGAGTGGCGGTGAGCCGACAGACTATCGTAGCATGAGTCACATTATGGGATCAATACAAGGTCTACAAGATTTTGCTATTAATTCCAAACCACGTCACCAGCATGGTTAAAATAAAATGCTTTGTTTAAACATTTCCACAGTGCCAGTCTGAGACAAGCCCACACAATGCAGTGTGTGGGAGATGTGTGACTAATGTGGGATACTGTTTCCTTTTCTGCTAACAAACTTTCTGCTCTTTCTCGTCGGTCTGTCTCATGTCCGTTACCATGACTATGGTCACTCGGCTGCCTTTGAGGCCGTCAGTTTCTCCTACAGACTCTCTGTACTTTCTGAGTCTGAGAAAGTTCTCTACGTCACTTGGTCCATTAACTGGAGCTGGTTCTGCCCCAGTCTTCCCGGGAGGCTGGCAGTCTTAATGAAGTAACTTAATGAGGCAGAGAGGGGCCATCTTTGTTCACGTCCTGATGACCACGCCTGCCGCTGGCACAGACAGAGAAGGTGGCATTTGGGAGCAAATTACACAGATTTCACCCCTGCCAGCGTCTGAATAAAGCCTGTTCTGAGTGATGGATGGGTGTTGAGGGACATCACACCCAGACCAAGCCACCTCTGGCCCCCAGAGGCCGGAAAAGACTGACAGCAAAGTGAAGGGGAAGCAGATGGAAAGAGAGAGCGCTAACTCTGGCTGAATCAGCTCACCTGATCTGTGTAACAGGTTAAAGGGTGACTTCAGTATTGTTGTGTCTAAATGACTAATAGAAACAACGATATTCAAATTGGTCCGCAATTGAGCAAGAGCACTAAAGTCAGCAGCCGTGAAACGAGCTGCAATGAAATAAACCCTTAATTCACATGAGATGAAAATACGCTGGCTCTGTCTTCTCTGCCGCCTAACATTTGCACATCTACCTCAGTTAGTTTGGAGTTTCAACCAGACCAGAGTTGGTGATTGTTGGAGCACTGCAAAAACAAACCAAGATGGCCTTGGTGGGTTTTACAGTGATAAAATGAACATTAAGCAAATGGAGTCAGGTCACCGGGATCACTGGGATTAACGGGATCACCGGGATCAAAACGATGGCTGATTTTGGCTAAACAAAATGGATCTGAGGCAAAAACAAGCAACTATACTGGACATTCGTCGACCGCAGGGACGCAGAGAATAACCATTGAGGACCAACTGTTGTCCCCATTAGGCACAAAAACATGATAACATGATAAGTTTAATAGTTTCAAAATGTTGTTTTTGTCCTTGTATATTTCTTACTGACCTTTTTAATAGCCAGAGTTGTGAATTATAGGAAAAATAAAAGTCATATAACTGAACAGTGACTATCAAATAAATATGACTAGATGAAATACAGTGTTGTTGTTGTTATTATCCACCTTTTGTCTTTTCTATTACACAGAGGTAAGTCCCAGAGGTGGTGTGTGTATGTGTGTGTGTGTGTGTGTGTGTGTGTGTGTGTGAGACCTTGACTGCTGTGCCTGTAAAAACAAACTGTCCTTCAGAAATAATACAGACTAGATAACCCAGTTTTTTTTTTTTTTCTAATCCAAACACTCTAAAGCTTTGTAACTGGGTCAAAACAAATTTGAATATGTGAACTTATTATTGTACATACGCAGCTCCGATGGCTCCGGCTGTCTTCTGTCCGGACTTTACCCTCTCCTTCTTCTTGCCTTTTCTTGTTGGCTTCGGATGCGGCCTGGAAATATAAGACACACAAAATGAAACAAAAGTTAAAACTGAGTGAATATACTTAATGAACCCTACAGTATACATCCCTGTTGAATGATTGTATTTCCTCACTGACTCTTTGATATGCCGTTTTTTATTTAAATCATCATTAAGTCTGTTTTCTACTCAGGCGAATCCCTGTACAGCTGTTTTTAACACTTGAAAATGAAGTCAGCTTCTTTTTTTAAAGCATTAAAAGGGCTTGAAAAAGAAAAACAAGTTTATATCACGTTTTGTGTCTACGCTTCATTTTCATCCTCTACATCCTCTTGTATATAATTTCTAACATCAATGCAATCATTTTTAAAAAGTAACTTTTGATATTTGTCCGTATCTGTTTTCCTCTTTTGTAACTTTATCCAGCTTTGCATTACGTTTCTTATGTATCAGTGATACGGATTCTGTTACTCAGAGGCTTTTTAAGATTTTCTCACATGATATACTTCCTAAATATCAGTTGTAACATGAGGAAATTTCTCAAAGATTGTTTGGTCTTTATTGAGACAGGAGGAGATTGACCAGAACCATAACAAATATAAGAAAATGAATAATAAATAGGAAAAATCATTCAAATGCAAAACACAAATACTCTAAAACAATGACCGTTAATTACATACAATAGTCCGGAGGGCACAAACGCTCCAGAAGAGGTTCTGAGTTGAGATTTAAATGAGTTTAGGGAATGTGCTGATCGAAGGGAGGGTGGGAGATTGTTCCAAAGTTTATGGGCCTTGACTGCGAAGGCGCGGCCACCACTGAGTTTGCATTTGGATCATGGAGGAAAGATGACGACGGGAAGGCTGCAATAATTGTTGATTCCTATTTAATGACATTTTGGGGCGATGTCCAGCTCTCCATCCTCTTTATCTTTTTAAGTTTCCAGCCTCTCCTGAGCAAAATCTATTTTACTTTGATAAATGCTGGTGTCCTCAACAGCAAAGTACATCTGCAAACTGTATTAAACTATATCAAATTATGGGCACAGTGTTAACCAGCTTAGCTCTGACATTATTAACTGCTGCTGTTGTCTTTGGAGCACTAATTTACAATCATGGATGCGTGACTCGGCTCCATGACTCTGTGAGACAGCACATGGCAGCGGAGATAAAATCATCACTATGGTGACAACAGGATGCGGGCTGTCCCAGGGGATGCTGGGAAAGAGTCACACAGATGCTAACTCACTGAGGGGCACACACATAAACACGCAGAAACAAATATTCAAACACACACAGATGAAAAACTTTCACACAGATTTTACACTAAAACATAGAGAACGTACACATGCGGACAAACAGTATGTGTAGAGATTCAGCAAAACCAAACAGTCATATAGACACATAAAGCCTAAACAGAAACTGTGCACACACATACACACACATACATCGGAATCCTTTATTTATGTCCGCACACTAACAGGAAGCAGGGGACATAAACATTAAAGATGCGATCATATGATTGTCTGGTTGGACCTGCCAGTATGAGGTACACAAACAAACATCAGGGATCCAACAGAAATGTTCCCTTCACAGCGTACAGCTGTTGGTCCCAGCTGACCGTCAACCAGACCTGCACAGCAGGGTGTCTACAGCACGAACGAGGATGTTTCATTGTCCAGAACTAGAACAACAAAATCACAATTCTATCCTGTTTTAGTCCACACAGTGTGCCTGGTTTGAGTCAGCCTTTACGTGCCTTGTCTCCATCTCATAAAGGCATAAAAGTATGATTTTACTTGTGCTGTAATGCAGTGGTTAGCACTGCTGCCTCACATCAAGACGGTTAGTGACTCAAAATTGCCGGTCAGTGTGATTGTGAGCATGAATCATTGTTTTCTTTATGTGTTGGCCCTGCGATCTGTCCAGGCTGTACTCCACCTCTTGCCCAATGTCAGCAGGAAGTCCCCAGTTGCTGCCCTCTATAGCGGCGGAGCCCTAACTTTTTCTCTTCGGGGGCCAAAACTGACATGGCAAACTTCCTGCACATGGCGTCAGAAACACACGATTATAAAATAATGTATTGATGGTAATGCCGTTGCAACAAGTGACTGTTTCAGAAATCTGTTGACAGTTGCCTGAAGAAAAGCATTGTATTAACTCACGTTTGAGCTTTTGCTGTTTAAACGCACCACTCAAACAAAGTTGAGCACATCTATTCTTCACTGTGCTTAATCATCATTAAACCTGGAAAGCAAACACTGACATTTAATGTGTTGATTTTGTGTGTTCCTGCATTTAAAAGGTGAGGAAGAGTTTTCAAAATCGCCCAAACAACCAGCATGACAAAACATTTGAAACGGATGAAAGCTGCTTGCCGCGGATAATAAATACGAGAAAAAGTATCCTTTTTCCGCACTATTAAGCCATTCGAGGCTCTGTGGGCTTCATCGGGCCTGTTTTTGACTGAAACTCTCCTCAGATTACCTCTGCCGCATCAACAACATCAGCCGCAGAATAATAAGAGCATCATTAGCAACATTAGTGGACACAGACAGGGTTTAATAAAGTCATTAAAGATGACAGAATGTGAGATTTTACGACAACAACTTGCCCACACGCAATTAAACATGACCAGAAAAAGAGAGATTAACATCCAGAACTGTTACCTTGTGGTTGGTGTCGGCTGAAACTGTTCTTTTAACCTGCACACAGATAAAACAGGTGGTGTCAGTGGGAGGTGCAGTGAGGTCAGGAAACAACAGGTAAATCATATGACGTCAGTTGTGTGTTTTATTACCTGCACTCACACTGGCTGTGCTCGACGAAGGGCAGCTCGATGAGCTCATGTTTCATGAAGGAAGTTCTCATCAGCTTTACACAGATGAGAAAAAATGTCATGTTAAACAGCGAACATCCTCTCACTGTTTTCATGAATCATCTGCTGTTCTACACTGGGGCTGGTTGGGGTTTAGAGTGTGTCTTGTGCGTCTATACCTCCATGGTGAGTGTGTGTGTGAGCAAGGGAACACACTCCAGGGCCTCGTCAGCACAGCAGCCACCACATCGCCTCACCGACACGCACGACGGGACAAAAAGATGGTGCGTCTCCCCCGGCAACTCCCGCCAAACCTCCACCAGGGTGTCCCGAGGCTCACAGCCGCTCCGCGAATAAACCTCCAGCCACCGCCGCACTGGTGGAGAAAGCAGAGCCACAGACAAATCAGTACAGTCATCATCTTATCGATCACCTCCATGAAGTCGTGCAGGACTCTTTGTAGACACAGCGTACCTTCTCGACCTTCCCTGGATTTTGGGGAGTCTGCCGGCCGCCAGTGAGCAAGCTGATGGGAGACAAGAAAGTCATGGAAGAGTTAGTGTGAGTGCTCTCTTTCGATAAGTTAAGTGTTTCGCGGTCGAGCTGACCTGTTTTATAGCGTTCAGCATTGTACTTTAGAGCCATGAGTGTGTGGAAGAGTCAAACAAGGATGCAGTGAACAGCCAAACAGTGGGTGATTAAGAAATGTGGTAGGTCCCCATCAAAGAGAAACAAAATCATCTTCTATATCATAAAAAGTATCCTCAAGTAGTCTCTGGGCAGTACTTGAGTAAATGAGTTAGTTACATTCCATCACTATCTATATCTAGTATTTTGAATTTATCTGAGTTTATGTATTCAAGTTTTATTCTGTTGCCCACTTCCTTCCTAACTCTCTGACATATCATCTGATGTGTCCCAGAAGTTATAGCACCAGGCAAACGTATTAAATGCACAGTTGCCTTAAGTATATATTGTAATTTATCTAAATTAAGTAAAATCTATCTTACACATTTTATAATATTGGAAATACCTGCTGCTATTGATCAATCAAACTATGATTTTTTTTCTTGCTGTTGCCAGAAATCGAACTCCTGACCTTCCGCCTGCAGCTGCCTGTTTGACATTGTTGTAAAATTGTAAAAAGCTGCTGATGCACAACAACGGATCAAAGCATTTCCTGTTAATGAATACCACAATACTTCACACCTGGCATCCTAACATGAAAAGCTCAATACTGCATCAGGAGGAAAGAGAAAACTCTGAACTTTGATACATGTTAGAAAGTATGAGTGGGCCGACAGCAGGAGGACGACTGCATCATGTGCTTCATTTTAGGCTGTATTATGACACATTTCCTGTGTATGAGGGAGCTCATTGGTCCATTTGAGCATGTAACTGAAAATGTCTGTGTTCTATGTTTTTGAATGTGTTCCACCTGCTACCTTTGCCCTCGAGTCTATCACCTGATTACAGCGTCTGAAACACTTTCAGTAGCCTCACAGTGGGACATAGTGAGAGCGTCTGCCACCAAATTTCTCAACAACAAAGTATTACAGTCACGATTACAGCTTGAGGAAAGACACCTAATGGTATTATATAAAGTTAGCTGACGGTTTAACTTCTTCAGCTGTTTTTATGTCACTTTGTGTTGTCTGTATGTAGTTTTACTCTCACATGTAGTTCCCTGCATTCACCTCTGGGAGGTAAAAAAAACCCTGGTGCTGAAAAATAACAGCATATCTAATCAAGATAGAATTTTGTAGTAAATATTTTACTCTTCTACTCTAGAACATCGCAGAGGCAAGTCGTGTACTTTTCACTCCACTACACGTATTTTACAGCTATGGTTAGCTTGCAGATTAAAGTGGATGCAGACAACTCCTCCTCCACCCCGAGCATTCCCAAGTGTATTATTGTTGGGGTCAAAGTTGCAAAGAACACCAGCTCAATCTCTGTTTTTTCTCACAGTAGCAACTACCAACAACAGACGGTAAGACATGAGTTCATTCACAACATTCAGTCGAAAGTGAAGACAGAATAATCTTTTCCTGAGAGATTTTGTGCCCGATGACAGACAAAATTGCAAAGTTAAAGTGAGGTTTAGTGAAACAAGGAAATGCCGTTGGTGCCAAAATACTACAGCCATTACATTGTGCAGTTCACTTTTATTTCATAATGATTACTGTAAGCGTAACTCTATATCTCAGATTTATGATATTTTACTGTAGCCTCGCCCTCGTTGAACCATCTTTAATCAAATGGGAGGATGACTTTGTGAGATGATTTCAGGTGAAGCCTGGAAGTCATTCAGCTCTAGGATCCACTCAACCTACATGTGTGTCATATAATATGATTCGATACTTCACAGACTCCACCTGTCTAGAAAAAGGCTCACACAATTTTTTCCAGAATTTAACCCAACCTGTCAGCAACTAACCAAGACCCAGCGACCCTTTTCCAGTTATATCAGACATGCCTTTGGGACAAAAATCTTTGAAACATTCTCATACATAAGTAATGAGGCGATAGACCGAGAGCCCAATTTCCCAATATTCGGCTTGACTCACAGAGATCTGAGACTCTCCTGAGCCCAGGACCAAGCTCTGGCCTTTTCGTCACTGTAAGAAAGACGCCTCATTTTGCACAACTGGAAATCTAACCTCTGTCCTTTGCATAGCCACTGGGTTGATGAGGTAATGGCTCACTTGAAGCTGGAAAAGCTTAAGATTTGCTACTCAGGGACCAGCCAATGAATTGAATGCATGGCAACCATTCCTGGATTTTTAAAACTATTTTTTAAAATTTAAAACATTTAATTTAATGCCTTTATCTGACCCCTGACAAAAAACATTGTATGATTGGGACCTCTTGTTGTGTTTCAGATTAAACTTCTTAGATGGTTTCAATAAGAAAAAAAGAACCAATATCTCACAAATAACAGCAACAGAAGTTCAAAGATTAAAACATTTGTGTTTAACTTCCGTCTCTCCTCTCTTATTAATCATCTAAGAGC
This sequence comes from Diplodus sargus, assembly GCA_903131615.1. Lineage (NCBI taxonomy): Eukaryota > Metazoa > Chordata > Actinopteri > Spariformes > Sparidae > Diplodus > Diplodus sargus. Next base: position 686,690 of record CAEMYA010002106.1, read on the forward strand.
TGTCAAAATCATCTTATGACCCATTGGAAGGGCCCAGACCTCAGGTTGGGATCCAAACCACTAAACCTAACCGTCTATAAACTAGTTAAAACCAACTTCACCTGAGCAGCCAGGACAGCAAGAATGCTGCTTACACATTAATTAGTAATAACAATCAAATAATGTCACATACTGTACTTTAATTTGCTTATTCAATTTGAATGCATGACATTATATACATTATATATATTACTTTTAAGTATTTTTTCATTGTTGTATTGTTCTACTAACGTAAAGGATTCCTTTTGAATAGTTCCACTCCTGGCAGAACACACAGAACAAGAACCTCAACTTTATAGCTCTGTCTCTCTCTAACCACACACACACACACACACACACACACACACACACACACACACACACACACACACAATGCCGTTACTGGACCTATGTGTGTGAAGACCAAGGCCACTTGCAAGGGAATGTAGACTTTGTCCAGTTACCCCCCTTTGACTGCTCCACCCCCTTCTGCCCACACACACACACACACACACACACACACACACACACACACACACACACACACACACACTGATTTGGCCCACATTGATTCTGAGTTAAGCTGGGACTGAGGCCATTTTGTGACTGGTAGGATGTAAGCTTGAGTAAGTGTGTCTTTTCTGTATCACTCTTTGAGACGAGGATAAGATTACCTCCGTTTGGCAGCTATCTATGAGGAGCTGGCA
>CAEMYA010002106.1:687531-744857 GCA_903131615.1 Diplodus sargus
ACACACACACACACACATACACTGATTTGGCCCACATTGATTCTGAGTTAAGCTGGGACTGAGGCCATTTTGTGACTGGTAGGATGTAAGCTTGAGTAAGTGTGTCTTTTATGTATCACTCTTTGAGACGAGGATAAGATTACCTCCGTTTGGCAGCTATCTGTGAGGAGGTGGCACACACACACACACACACACACACACACACACACACACTCCTGAGTGCCATCCCAGTGCCATCTGCACTGGTATTGATGTCCGTCTACCATGTCTAACATGTCTAACTCCCGACCACTCCCAGAGCACACTGTACTGTACAGATGGGCCAAGTGTGTGTGTCCTACACTGTCTCTCCCACACTGCGCTTCATCACAACAGGAGGAAACGAATGACCCCTTTTTTTTCCAATTAGCAGTCAGAGTAGCAGACAGCTTGAAAGCAGAGAGTCTCAGGTGAAAGGAAGCAGCTGCGAGCAGGTGAGGAGGCCTTCTAGTGCACACTGCTGTGTGTCATGTCGTGTCTAGGATGATGCATCACTAAAACCCACAGTCACGAGCGGCGCAAAGTCAGGGCTGGATCCCACACAGCAGCACAGTACTGCCTGTTCCTGATAGAAGTCTCCAGACATAAATAAAAAACCAGCACATGCAGGTCTCTCCATGTATGTGTGCCTGAAGGTGTGTGTGTGTGTGTGTGAGTGTGGGAGAAAAATGAGCCCATTCCACATCAAGGACCATATCAGTACAATCATTTTATCATCACTTATGACTGATAGCTATAATAAAGCTGTTTTTAAAAGGACACAAAGCAAAACATCAAGTCCATAAAGAATTACTGGTAGGCCACAACTTTCTAATGAGGTACTCTTTATAACTGCCTTTTTTGTAGGCTATTTTCATTATTTTCAGATAGAATAAATTAATAAAAATGATCCACAATCCATAACAAAAACAAGGGAGTCATTGGCTCCATTACATTCTAATAATGCATGTGCTAATGCTTTATATATCAGTTATAAGTCATTACTCAGAACTTTTGGGGTGTCAGTCATCTGTATCTGTGTTTTTGGTTTCCGATTGGTGATAAAATCAATTGTTTTTAAAAAGCAGTACTTTGGCTCTGATGTCACATCCCTTCCAGTTTGTAGTCTCCACCATGTGGTCTTGCGCAACATCCCGCCCACAACACTATTTGATTGGTTACAAGTCACAAGTAACAGCCTATCAACACAAAACAATCTGAATCTGCAAAATAACTGCTAACTAAAATTATCGAATTAAGAGAGGTAGAAATATAAAGTGGCAGAAAATGGAGATGAGCAAGTAAAGTAACTCAAAATTGAATTGAAGTTGAAATACAGTACTTGAGTAAATTGTAGTTACTTACATTTCATCATTAGTTATTCTCAACAACACTAAGATTTGTATTTTTACTGCTAATTTATATGGGTTCCAAATATTGCTAATTAGTCCGTTTAATTACTAATCATCAGGATCCATACAGGCGCTGATTAAACCATATTGGTTGACCCCTTTTTAAAAGAATAGTTCAATTCATTGAATATATTTGTTTACCTTAATTGCTTTCTTACCTAGATTAGGTGAGAAGATTGATTCCACTCTCATGTCTTCCATTTTAAATATGAAGCTACAGAAACGCAGCCTGTTAGCTTAGCCTAGCTTAGGTTAGCACAAAACCTTGAAACAGCTAAATTAAAGTTAAAATCTGCCTAACAGTTCCTCTAAATCCCAATAATTAACACGTTTTGTCCTATTATTCTAAAGCTCATGAAAACGATGTGTAAAAAGGACAATTCGCAGTTTTATGGGGTTTTTATTCCAGAGTTTCTTTGGGCAACCGGTTGCTAGGCAACCACTGGAGAATACAGGAAGTGACAAGTGACAAAAAACGTCTGTACGAATGCTAAACTGACACAAAAAGATAATTAGTGAGCTTTAGATGTGCTTGTAGGCATATTTTATTACCTTTTGACGAGCCAAGCGAGCTGTTTTCCAGTTCCCGGTCTTAAACTAAGCTAACCCGAGTGGCTGCTTCTCCTCCTCAAACTCTCGGTAAGAACACAAATACATGTATTTCCCAAAATGGCGAACTATTCCCATATTTTTTTAATTGTTAATGAATGGACGTCTGGTCCAGATGTCCAACAGACCTTAGCTGAAAAATAATTACTCACATAACGGCCATTGGAGGGCGTCTTTCTGACGAATTTAGAGCTAGCTAGCTAAAAAGACCAAGTAGCTTAAATGCTATTCAACCTGCCAACGCAGAAGTTTTTCTTATGATTCCTTCATAATTGAGCTACAACGCTTTGGTACATTATAACCCAGCTGCAGTGTATAAACTGTGTACAAAGTGCTTTTACTGGTGAGATAAGAAATAAGCACCAAACTGTCATAAAGATATAAACGAGCACTAAACACAAATCAAAACAACCTACAAAGGTTGTAATAGTGGATTTTCGTGTCACTGGACTCAACTGACAGGTGTCATTGACCTCGGGGCTAACTTCTACTGGAGCTTTAAGTCCCACATGTTCCCCCAGCACACCAAATCCCCTCGGAAAGGATATAACTTTATGCCAATCAAGTGACAATCTATATAAGCTGGAGCTAAACCGCACTGGCCAATGACCACTTGAGACACGCAGTGTTTTGAGGTCAAATACATACATACCTTGGCATGGGACGTCGGTATTCTGGTGAGCAGCAGGAATTGAAACATTCCTAGAATAACTTGAAGCATAATCCCCATTGTGCAGGAGTCCAAGGGGCACGCAAAAATATTTTTGGACCAATCCAAAAACGAATAGAAGATGGTGTCCTTCTTCCTTTTCCTGATCAATCGTCCGATTAAAGACGCAGAAATCCCGCTTTTTATACTCCAGACTCCCCTTCTTGAAAGGACAGCCAGGGTGGCATCCTCGGTGCTGGAAACATAACTTAATCTTGTTGCGTTTGAGACCAAATGACTGTCTAAACTCTGCCAGGCGTCAGTTCTTGATAAGTCTAATTATAGTTTATTATATTATCTTAATCCGTGAGGAACAGCTGTCTGAAATAACACTCCCTAACATAAAGACAGGAAATGTGCCATTCTCCAGGAATATTTTAATACCTGGCCGCGGTAGCATAACCTTGAAATCCAGATTTTTCTTAATGAGACTTGTTTAAACTTTGAGAGATGCCTCCCTTCATGTATTTCAGGGCACCGTCAGTCTATTGGTCCTGCTCCCATTGAACCGGTCTGGGGGTCCGGGTGGCGTGACTGGAGGATCATCCAGATTCCCGCTGAAACGTGGTGCGATCATCAAAATCCTCTGTGAGTGAGGCTGAAAAAAGAAATTCACATCATCCGGTCACAGGACGTTTTTTTTTTTTATCCGGTAAAGATCCGACGCTTTGGTCCGACGTGCAGAGGGACAGTGCGACATATTCCGCTCCCCGGCTCGGTCACAGTCTCTCCACACAGTCGCTCCCCCTGAAAATATGACGTCTCCTCTCCAGGCGCATCTTCCCTTTTTTTATCCTCTTATAAATATGACTAGAATAACATCCTCCACTGACACGGCAGCGCAGCTACAACAGAGCCGGCAGAGCAGCAGCAGCCGGCGGGCAGTCAGAGAGGTCTGCAAAGGTAGCGGTGTTCATTTGTTGTGATCGGTTTCCTCATTTCCTTTGCCCTTGAGACGCACGCAGCGTAACCATTGCGCTGCCAACTTTTTCCAAACAGGACAGGCGCACTGAATACAGGTGCAGCCTCTCTATTGGTCCCAGAGCGAGGGGGGGTCAGGGGGGCCTCCAGGGGCCCCTTGCAAGTGGGGAGCAGGGCTGTAACTGCCACTGAGGACATGTCACGTCATGTCCAAGATATTATTTTCTTGAAATTAGGTGTTTTTTTTCCCGCTTGGTTATTGGATTCATCAACTATTCTTGTAATTAAAGAGCTGAAACAAGTGAAAAAATATGTTATAGACAATTAGGCCAGATAAAGAGAATGCTAAGAAGATAAATTAATATAGACATTATAATGAGTTGCATGACGCCCTTGATGAATATACTTTAATTTCACTTCCTTTTTGGAAAGTAATGTGCAGGAGCCTCCGTATTGGGTTATAACATTTCATTACATGTTATTTACAAGCCTGTATCGTCTTGATAATATCTTCAAGGATAACTTCATTAAAAAATGAAATATTCATCACATGCCGATGAAAAGTCAGGTGAAGTTGTGTAGTAAATGCAAATGACAGCTTTTAAAATCAATTTGGGATGTCGGGGCTTCTGGAGACTTGGATTACGCTGGATGAGACTTATCCATTTTATCTTTTTTCTTTTTAACATTTTATAACAAGTCTCCATCTACTTCAGTTGTTTTGGAGAATGAGAATTGCTGTGAAGCTCCAGAAATGTTTTGTGGACCACAAAACTTCACCCAACTTTCTATCGGCACAAGGGTGAGATGATGACTGTGTTTAAGTTTTTTGGGCGAACTTAGCCTTTAAATCTGTCAGTAAGCTATGACATCATGAACAATGCCCTTCAATTACCTCAAATGGTTTTTTTTCAGGGCAGAATCTCATCAAAGAAGGCAGTGAATGGTGTGAAAGTCTGAGGTTCAATTTGTGGTTAGAAGATTTTACCTCCCACTCCGTCTGTGTCTGTCTGTAGTTTTCCAAGAGGACATACATGTCAGAAACACAGTGTGCTATTCCAGTGCATGATTTGACACACTTTCCCCTCTGCAGCTCATTAAACTAAAGATAAAAATCAATTAAAAATGTCTTGTTTATAGCTGTAGATGCCTCTCATGAAGCTTGACTTCCAACAGTGTGTGTGTGTGTGTGTGTGTAGGAATGCCAACACTAGAATCTCAGTCATTATGCTGTGTTTGGGTTATGACAGGGCACTCACACGCCACATGAGGGTGAGGGTGTCTGTAAGCTATGCAGGGATGCGTTATCTCTGAGGACAAGAGGGAAAAGGCAATATCTTTCCTTCAAACGTAATTCACATGAAAGTTCCGCTCATTCTTGTGCTTGTATTCGCAACAAAAACGCCTGTTTTTTTCCATGATGTCACCCACAAACAAATGTGTTGCACCCAGGATGTTCTTATGTGAATTCATGTGAATGTAAATATGCAAATAAACACGTGTTGCATTAATCACATCTGCAGCAGATTACGGGTTTACAAGAGCAGTTCCAATTCACAAAATATGACCTCTGAGATCATGGAAAATAAACTTCTGAGTCTTAAGTGGGTTGATAAATTATTATCTAATTAAAAACAACCCAGACCTGTCTGTGTGGTTGCTCATTAAAAGGCAACTGACGACATCTGGATCGCCTCCTGCAAACTCAGCCAGCGAGTGGCAACGAACTTCACTGTAGAAAGATATTGCTCAACTAGTTAAACCTTTACTAGGTGTGTTCTTAAACGTAATGGTAGGTAATATAAGCAAGGAAATCTTAATGTTTGAAAAGCGGTGTCTGTCGTCCTTTCTGTATTTCATAACCGGAATCAAACCATGTGTGAATAAGAGACAAGACAAGCAATGAGTAATGATTGATGAGAAAAAGTTGACATTTTAATCATTTCTCTTTGACAACCCCTCAGGTGAAGATGTAAGGCAGTTAAAAACAGAAAGAACAAAGTCTCTAATATCTAAAAACTGGTGAGAGGCAACATGGTAAAAAGTTGGCTCTGTAGGAACATTCATCTGTAATTATAAACCCTCATTGCATCCAATTTCCACATCTTCATAGTTCCAATAGTTTCAGTTTGACAGTTAATAAATTACTCACTCACCATTTTTAAGTCATAGACATTGATTGATTTCCATTTCTCAAAAATTAACCTTTTATAATGCGTTTTGGCTGGAAATGCTGCAGTTACACAGTTAAGTAACATACAGTCTCAACAGGGGGAACAATGACCATATGAACGTGCACTAAAGTTTTCCAAATGTAGAATTTTCTGATGAACACATGTAGGATATGCTGATATTATTCAGGTTTTAGGAGAATTCTTTAAACGTGTAGACTTTGGACCTCAATAGTTATTTATGACATTTTTTGAGGCTTGGGGATGAGACACATTCAGTAAAGAAAAGTCTTTATTTCTAGCCACAAAGATTAACACAGTTTCTTTTAAAGTGGAAACTTTCTCCCCCTAGTGGTATTATTGTAGGCGGCGCTGTTGCAAAGACAACTGGATCCATTTTCACAAATAACAACACAGGACAGAAAGTGAGTTCATTCAATCAGTTCGTCTATGACAGGAATGGATCGGCACTCAACCTTCCTCTTCCTGGGCGACCAAGTGCCCAGTGGCAGAGAAAACTGTGTAGTGATAGCGATTATATTGTGTAATCAACATTTACTTTTTAATGACACGTTGAAGAGGTAAAACGTGTCTGTTGCCAGTTTAAACATTGTGAAAGACGAGGATACAAACAGCTCTGTGTATATGCACACATTTTGCAATGCTGGCCTTTTTCACAAAGGTTGTTGAACAAATTAAACAGCGAGGTTTTGTAAATAAATCAGAGTATTCATGGTTGTGTGTAAACGGGAATATTAGTGGAATATTTACTTTCATTGGCCATGTATTAAGCTTGGTGGGAATATTGCCTTTTTTTTAAAAAAAAAGGCAAAAACCAGAATATTTTGTGCATGTTAACACTGTCAATGAGGAGTTCAGACCCATATCTACTGACACCTGGCAACCATTATCTCTGAAACTTTTGACTTTGCACCCTTCTCAATCAACCCTCTGAGACTCACCTGAGAGAACATTACAGAAGGTGCAACAAGAGGTATGAATTTAATACAAGGTTCTTTCAGCTTTAAATATATTGGCTTGACAGTCCGTTTCTTCTTGACATGATAAACTCATCTCACTGTGATCTGTGAGCCCTGCATGCTCAGATAAATGAGGCTGAGGACAATAAATAACATGTTCCTGTGGGATCGTTGGAGGCAGTTTAACAGTGTTCATTATGGCTCTGAGAGGTTATTGTGCATACTGTAGCCGGATCCTTTTGATGATCCATCACTTCAAATATTCTACCAACTATAGACGCCTCATCAGCCCGGTCCAGCCTGATAAACGGTCCAGTTTGTTCGTGAAGAAACACTTGTACGACCAGATGAAACGTTCCCACATCACACCCAAGTTCTGTGTGTCTTCAAGCGAGGACATACACGGAGAAAAAAACTTTAAAATCCTAAAACTTGTACCACGTTCTTCCACCCGCTGGGAGCTCAAACTCCATCATCACTGAGCACAGTTGGAGGCTCTCCTACTTGTCCTCTCCATCATTGCGGATTTTGTACTTCTCCAGAAAATCAGCATGCTTCTGCCGCAGGATTTCTGTCTGTTTCTTAAAACCGTTGGCTCTGGGAAACAGCACAGGAGACACAATCAGACTCCAGATTCGAGCATCACAAATGCACATTTCCCGGCCATATGTGGCATGAAACTGAAGACAAACCACTCACCTGGCCCTCTCTTTGGACTCATTGTAAATTTCTGTGATGACTCGATCTTTCTCGTCCATGAAGTTGTTGTGAACTTCCTCCAGTTTCCTGAAGAAGTCGGAGAAACACTTGAGTCAAGACGCCCCTCACAGAATAACTTTGCTTAACCTAAAAACTCATTGCTCTGCAAGCGCTCAGTTGTATTTATGAGTTTGTGCAGCTGTTAAAACAGCTCTTCAGATCACAAAGAAGTGACTCAGCAAAAAACAAAAATGGCAAAGAGTCAGTGCGTGAAAACAAGGACACAAGCGATGAGGCCGTGCCAAGAACATGGCACAGTGAAACGTCCACAAACAATCCCATTCATCTGGATGTGAATGTGCAGCAAAGAAAACATGAATCCAGGGAACACGATAGGATGTCACATGCAAAACTGTAAAATGGTGGCAGAGCTGAAACATGGAGACTTGAGCTGATCACACAGTGAAATGCGAGTCGTTTCGTACCTGAAGAAGACGACGTGGGCTCCGATGCTCAGCACCATAGTCAGGACACAGTAGCCCACCAGGCGGAAGTTCCTCCTCCTCCTCTTCTGCCACTCCTCCGCCGTCATCTCCTGTGTCTGAGAATGACTAAACTGCTCCCAGTAACGCGTGTTGTCCTGAGTGTCCGTGCTGATGGTGAAGCAGAAGGATCATGATCGGTGGGCAATGAAAAACCAAAGGTGGGGCAGATGGAAAAGATACTGAAAGATACAGCTGTGGTATGGATACAGCTGTTGTTGAAACTGTCATGAACGCAGTAGAGTAGATTAAAACATGTATCTTTAAAAGACAGCGAGTGTACGTCTAACAGTGGTACAGTCGCTGACATATTTATTAAGTTTAGTTAGTTTATGTTGTAGCCCATTATTGTATTTTTGTTTTTAATCATCTTTCAATATCTATATTATCTTTTTACTACTCTATATCATTTTTATTATCTTTCTTCTGTGATTGTGCAGCGACTGCGCTCCTGTCTTAAACTGACACGATAATCTGGGTCGAATAGTTACTTAGTAATACATTTCCATCAAATTGTGACGGAAAAAACAGTAAACTCTTGCTGATTTTATGTCCCCCGCCCCCCCAAAGTAGTTGATTTGGACATGTAACCAAATAGTTTGGCCAAAATAGTTATATAATTTGCTGAAGATTGGATGATGTTCCTAGATTTGTGCACATGGTCAAACAAAAACTGAAACAGCAAACGATGTAGCGCCTCCATCAAAGATTCTCTAGAAGTAATTGCACAGGACAGATTGACATTTAAGTCAGTGTACAGTAAGCAAAACACTACCACACAAGGCCATAGTTGGATTAAAACGTTCAAGACTAAATATCCTTGCTGCATTTCAGTCGTAAATTAAGGTCAGCTAACGTAAGATTAATGAGCACGAACGGACAGATTGTGTGTGCATCTTCACCTGGCTCTGTAGCTGGTGTCAGTATAGGTAGAGCTGAAGGCCTGGCTCCCAGTGTACGGGTGTCTGATTTTGAAGTCGTACTCCTTCCTGCTCGGCTCCTTGCTCAGCACCCGGTACGCCTCGTTCAGCTCCACAAACTGGCTGTGCAGCGATGGGTTGGACGGGTCGCTGTCCGGGTGAAGCTGCACGATGTGACAGTAATGAGGTCGACTGATACTGCGGCGCTTATCTGAACGTGTATACTTGAATTAACGCACACAAATATACGATCTCTGTTTAACAAATGCATGCGTACGTATGGCCTGCACTGGCACCCAGGCTTTTTTCTCTAAAAGGGTGAGCGGTGTCAGCCCTTAATTACGGCAGGACCACAAGGTAAATACACATGCACATCCTTATTTACACAGGGAGCCACAACATGAAAACAAACAGAAGCCCACTGTGGGAACAGTTAAAAAGCAGAAACTATGTTGTGAAAGGCTGCCCTCGTGTGGCCGGACATGTTCTCTGAATGCAGAACAAATGAAGACCTTACCTTCTTAGATTTGTTAAAAAATGCATTTTTAATTTCCTCCAAGCTGGCATCGGATTTAACTCCCAGGAGATCGTAGTGGGTCACAGCTTTTCTGTGGTAAGCAAGAAAAAGAACAGACATTCAGGCCGGTCCAAAGCTGAGTGCACAAACAACAGACATAAAGTTGTTTCCAGTCATTCTGATTTAATTCAACACTAACTTCACCTGTGTGCATAGCTTTGGGAGAGCAGGCGCAGCCCGCTCTTGCAGCACCAAAGACAACTCTGACAGAGACGCAGCTGAGCCTCCAACTGCATGATGGTAAATGTTTTTAAGTTCCACGGAGAGGACCTGAGCAGAGAGGACAGATGTTAACATCAGCAACAATTTAGTGAGAGATTATTCTAGGAGAAGAAGGGAGACTTTTAAACCAAAAATGTTAACTTCTGAATATGCAGACTGACTCCTAGCCCAAGCTTCAAAGCGTTTTTAATGTTAATGTCACACTCTGAGTACACTACTGTTGGAAGAACACAATCTGATGTGTTATGACACTAAAGTTGACAGAAAAGAAATGCTTGATTATGCTTAATAACAAAACCAACACTGGAAGTGGTATGCTCGTGTAAAAAAATGCTTACTCCATTTTATATATTCTAATCCTGTCTATTAATTTGACCTATATTAGAGGTCGCAAATGAGATCATTTGTTTGATTTGGAGGTTTAGTCACATTATAGTTGGGCAAAATCCTTGATTATTAAGCATGATCATTTATATGAACACAACACAGAAACAGCTACAGACAAAGCCCCCAACCATGGATATCTGGAGTCCAGCTGTTAAAGAAATATATTATATAGACTTTGTGACATTTACATTAAGAAATTCTTGTAAGAATTGACTCCACATGTGCCTTAAGATTTAACCTCATGCCTATATATCACTGAAGGATCCTAACCCTTTATAATTATCAGGTGGCTCATATCAACTCAAACATTTGGCTTGAAGACAAATTGTTTAAAGTGAAGACACACGCTGTTAGAGGAAAACGTGTTTGCTATAACTAAGCTTTCCTTTCTTTACCTTTCAGTGTGCTTCCATTGAAAGTGATGCTGTCAGCAGACTCCCCTCATCTGTTGACACGTGACCTGACTTTGGACAACAAGTTGAGAGGTGAGAGAGATATTTATACAGCAGTCTACCACCACTCTCTCTCTCTGTTAGTCCCAGGATCTGCTATTATCAGCTGAAAACACAGAACATGGATTCACTTTAACACCAGCCAGCTTTGTTCTTGATGGGCGTGTAAAACATTTGTAATCTAATTTACTTTTAACATTCTTTTGAATTAAAACATACTTTCATTAGCTTCACCGCCGGCTGCAGAGTGGCTGCTGTGTTTACACATGAAACATTGTATGAAGTATAACAGACAAATGGAGAACAGTCTGTGCCACTGTGAGGACACTTTGTCCTGCTACCTGAGCAGCAGAGCTAATGCTAATGCTAACCAGCTGGGCTTCCATTTAAGTGCCATTCTGCGCTAATGTTAGCCTGCTAACGACGATATAATTTAGCTAGCGGTCTTGTTTGAAAGATGACGACCGAATATTTAACAATGCTACAAAGCTGGGACGAGTGTAAAGCCAGGACTTAGACAATGAAAAGTGACATACCAGCAGGGCTCAGTTTGATAACAGTAGCTGTACTGAGGGCTCTTTGCATAAACTCAGCTAACTCAAGTTAGCAAGAGTAAAACCGGAAAACCACGGTACCTTCCTTCAAAATAAAAGCACCAGCCTGATCCCCACAGCAGGGTGTTTGAGCTGCTGCTTAAAATGTCATATTTAACAGAGCAGACAACACAAAGGCTTACGAATAGGTACATTTTTTTTTCATTTGAGCTGACATAAAGTTAGAACTTCTAACTTTAACTTTATCACTTAATATAGGCCTATTGCTTTACTCTTTTTATTTTATGTATGTCATTTTTACTGTAGGGTAGGCTAATCTTCAATTTGGAGTGTATTAAGATTTTAGTTTGTATTTTATTTTATTTATTTTATTTTGTATTGTATTTTATTTATTTTCATTTATTTTATTTTGTAGGGGCTGGGCTGCTTAAACTTTCTTGTGCATCAAGATGTTTTGACAATTCTTGAATTTTTATCTCATGTTAAAAGGATGGTTCAACATTTTCCCCAATGCATAAAAACATTTCAGGCACAGGATTTCTTCCTGCTTCAAGCCCTGAACAGGTGCAGTGGGAATAACTGGGTTTAATACCATTAAGGAGAACATCAGAGTAAACAATCACCTGCAGGAACAAATCATTTCATTAGCACACAAGAGGAGATAAAGAAAAAAGTAAATGTAATGTTGAGGCATCATTGATGTGGGAATTGTGTTAGAAAAGAGTAGTAGTAGTCTTTATTTAAAGTTTTTATTAGTCAGGGCAGTGGGTTTCAACCGTATCGTGTCAAAGGCACACTTGCAAGGGCGTAGAATTGGGTAGGGATGCTAGGGACACTGCCCTGACCAATATTCAGCCGCTACTGTGTAGTTATATGAAACACCTTGAATGGTGCAGCTTGGACACATCCTCAGTGATGAACCCAGGGTCATGGGGTGTTTCGGGTCTTGGATCATCAGACAACCTCGCCTGGGAGACCCAGCCGGGGTTGATCAGTCCCCGACTTGTCTCCAAGCAGCGCACTACACCATGGATCGCCCCTCTTGATCCACAGCCGCCTTGATGCTTTCTCTGCTGCCTCACTGATGTTTTTGGTGGCTTTTCTCTCCTGTAACCTCCTGATGCCAAGGAGCCTGAGTGTCCGGTGCAGGTTCTGCCCTGGAAATCCCCTGCAGCCAACCTCGACTGGCTCACAGTGGGCCCTCCATCCATTCAACCTGCAGGCCTCTACCAGCTCAAAATACTTTGCCTTTTCCCGCTCGTAGGCCACCTCAATCTGGTCTTCCCAGGGGACTGTTAGTTCCACCAGCACCACTTGCTTTGAGCTCTCAGATGTTAAGACCATATCTGGCCTGAGTGTTGTGTTCGTGATGTGAAGTTCTGGGAGGACCACCTTCAGCTGCCAGTCGCACGCTGATGATAACAGCCCAGTTTAGACCTTTCGCTGTGACTGTGGTTTCTCTACAGCTCTGATGAAAGCGATGTTCGGCCTTCCTGGGGGCTGGTATCTACTCTGCTGGATTCCAGCACAGATGACATCCGCTACTGCCTTCAGCCTGGTCAAGGCGCCATCGGTACCTCCCCTCTCCCAGGGCTTTTGCGCAGGAGCTTAAGATGTGCTCCAGAGATCCTCTTGCAGGGCACAGTGGACATGCTGGTGTTTCTGCCAGCCCCTAGCAATGCAAGTTTGATGGACTTGGGAGGACATCATACACAGACTGAATTAGGAACTTGAGTCTTGCTGGTTCTGACTTCCAAAGCTCTGACCAGGTGATCTTCCTAGTCGATGTATGGTCCCAGTTGGTCCAAGCTCCTTGCTGACGCACGACCACTGTTTTGCTGCGGCGTTCCTCCTCCACATCTGCACGGATCTCACTCGGGATCAGCTGCCGTCTCTCTCTCCCCTGGGCTCTGTCGTAGCGTGGTGTTGTGTGTCTACCAAGCCCTGCACATCCGACTGCCACCGAGCCTACCAAGATGCCATGTCGCAACCTCGCTTCTGCCTGCTGGACCGCCTCCTGTGCCCGCCACTTTCTTCTAGTTTTGACCTCTATGCCTGCAGAGGAGACTCTGGTGTCAGATGAGTCTTTGTTGATATATCCATGCCTTGAACTTTCCCGGAAGGCCTGACCTGTCCACTGCTGATAGCCAGGTTTTCAGCTGTGTACGTTGACCGGACGAGAGGCAGTGCATGTTATCTGCAACTGCGAGTGTAAGTTGTCAACATGTTCGGCATTTGTTCTTCCTGGGTCACGTCACCTAGACGGATTTTAATATCAGTGGTGTCATTTACATTTGTGTTTGTGTCTGATTGCGTGCGTGTACGTGTGTGCGTGCGTGTGTGTGCCGTATAGGATTTGAAGGATGTCTGAGAAAAGAAAACTGGATATAAGAGACTTATATAATTATAAAATGTAATTAATTAATATTAAGTAATATCAATATTTAGTAAAAGCCTTTTTGCTCAGGCAATAACTGTACCATCAAGCTCTATGATCATTGTATCCCTAATGTATCTGTTCATATGTCATGCATCAACATATTTTTGTAAGGTGACAGACAGCAGAGAGGCTGGAGGAGATGGAGGAGGAGAGACTGGAGGAGATGGAGGAGGAGAGACTGGAGGAGATGGAGGAGGAGAAGCTGAAAGAGAGGCTGGAAATTCACAGGTGAGGTTAAAATTTATGATGGATATGTTAGTCATGAGATTCAGCATAATGTTGTATTGCATTTATGTATTTCCGATGTTGTTGATGGACAGTAGGCTATGTTAATTGACAGTATGAGGCACAGTTGCACTACAGCCCTACAGCCCTGCACTTAAGAGTAAAGATGAGAACTCTTCGAAGTTGCCACCTTGTCTTTCATTAGTTGCTTTAACCTATAACATCGGCATGACGTGAAATTATGATTGCTAATGTAAAAAAAAAACCTCAACTTTCAGGAGTGCTGCCTTGGAGCACTTTTGTGTCCCCACCAATCTCAAAATCAAACCTACTCGTTTGGTTGAATTGGTTCAGACATCATGAAACTGAGTTCACGGAGGTGCTCTTACAATAAAGAGAAAGTGTACCGCAGGGACGTGCACATGATTATAGAGGGGCAGAGGCTCAATGACAGAAAAGGGCAGTAAGAGTGCGCAAAAAAAATGTCGGGCCTTAATTACACTATATGTAGATTGATTAATGTAAAATGTATAAACATAGTACTTATAGAAAGCTAACTACTTAGCTGTGTAGCCTGTGTAGCTGTGAGTGATATACAACTGCCATTTCTTTCGTGTCAACAAATTATTGTCAACATAAGTTTATTCACATTATCATAATACTGAGGTTTGGCAGATATGCAATTCAGCTGCAGTTCAATGCAGCACTGCTTTGTTATTAGGCTGTTTATTGGAGGGCAAGTGCAAACTAGAAATACAGGCTACACATCTAAAAATGTGACAAAAACCAAGAAAGGAGGCAGCGGCTTCTTTCTCTCTTCAAAATAAGAGCTTTACATTGCACCCCCTTGGTATGGGGCGCCGATTGTAAAGTTGCGCATGCTAAAATAAACAACAACTTTTTGCCACATTTAGCAAAAAAAACATGTATAAAAAACACCTGAATTGTATTATGTTACTTTTGACCAGATTTACAGCAATATTTGTGAATTTTATGATATTTACTTGTCTTGTAAAAAACATAATTTCAGTGTTTAATCTGAATGAAAAAAATCTAAGTCTAAATGTTAAATCTAAATGTCATGTCATGTCATGTCATGTCATGTCACCGCTTATCCCTTTCCATGGGGTCGTGGTGTGTTGCTGCTGCAGCCAATCCCAGCCTTGTCTCAGGGCGAGGGCAGGGTCCTCCCTGGACAAGTCGCCAGCTCATCGCAGGGCCCTCACTGATGAGCAATGTGGGTTTCAGTATTTCACTCAAGGACAGAGAGAGAGAGTGAGATGACAGTCATGCATATTATCACCACTATACGATCACATGTTTGTTTATACTGAAGAGTATGGAAAAAGACTGTAATAATACTGAATTGTATTTTATATTAATCCTTTGTAAGAGTAGAGTAAAATACTCCCAAGCTGGAGATCCGAATGTTTGCAGTTGCATAACATTGTGGATAACGACTGTGTGTGTTGCTGATTTTTGTACCAGTAAAAGGGAACCAGACTGAGAGCACATCCACCGTAGAACCACGCAAAGACACAACCCGTTACACTAGTTAATCTTTTATTTGGCACATAGTTCCGTAACTGGAAGGGAGACAAGGCTGTTGCCAGGCAACACATAAACATTTCCTACAGACTGCTGCTGTGTCTGCATATTACCACTACCTGTGTCATTTAAATTTAGCCTGTTTCCATTTATTGTGCAACCACTAAAATAAGTGTCCAATGACAGTCGCTTTTGGTGGCATGATGTGTATTTCAGACATTTTCCTCCACCTCTCCTCCGATCTTAAACCTTCCAGTACAGTACACCAGGCACGTACACACACACGTGCTTGAGCCTCTGCCCTTTTATAAAGTGCCCTTTTTGAGTGTGTGTGTGTGTGTGTGTGTGTGTGTGTGTGTGTGTGTGTGTGTGTGTGTGTGTGTGTGTGGCTACAGCCAGTACAGGGAGCACCAAAGAGAGCAAAGGCACGCAAAGGGGTGTTAAAAAAGCCTTTATGACCTGTGGAGGGCAACAAACATCTTGAAGTTAGATGATGAGCAGAGTTTTCTTAACAAACTAAAGCCCATTAAAAACATTCACAACTCTGGGAAATATAGAGTTTTAAAAAGAATCACACTTTCAAAAACAACTGGCTACATCCTGTCTAACATTGTCAACCCTTCGCTGTTTTCACCACAGCCACAAAAGAAGAAAAAAAATTCCACTGACCTGCCATGACTCAGCTTTTCCATAACGCAGCTTGGTTGCAAAGTGCTCACAGTTCTTGCTGATGACGCAACACTCCAACATCTTGTCCACCTGCCTGAGCGCCTCCTCCACAATGATGGAAGCTGGGCGCGGTTCGTACATCGTATCCAGGATGTTGTTGATTCTATATTTGTTGTCTCCCACCACCTTCTGTAGCTTCTCTTTCCTCACCATGGCCTTCTTAGTCACAGACATCAAAGTGTTGGAAACTGGACCTGAGACTTCAGCTTAGAATCAGACGAGAGAAACAGAGTTTGTGCAGGATTCTGAACTAAATATTGCAACATGTTTTTTTATTGTCTTATTAATTATCAGTCAGGTTAACAAAGATGATAAAAATGTTGGCACCATGAGTGAAGGGGTGTTTGCCGAGATATCCCATCTGTATATATATATATATATATATATATAGTTAAATTAGGTGAAGAAGGAGATCCAAGTTGGCAGAACTCTTGGCAAAACTTAAAAACCTTAGTTAGGTCAACAACAGCAGGCAAAAGTTGAGAAAACTCAAAAATCTCTTGCATCATGTTGCCTTGATATTTCAAGTTTTCTCAACTTTTTCATCTTTACAGTGAACATACATACATGTATGTCGACAATTGCTGGTCATTAAATGTACTCAGCTCATTTTTGCTAATAATGTGTACTTATTGCCACTTAAGTATTTTTGCTACATTAATATACGTTATTTTAATATTTAGGTCATGTTGCCATAAACATTGTAACACAAATTTAGGTTTTGTTTGTAAGAAAATAATAAGTTGGTAAAAACAGAAAATTGTAACGCAGCAAAACATTTTTGAGTTCAGCTTAACTGTGCAACTCTTGTTGTAATTATGTGGTTAAGAAAGTGACTACTTGTCAAAGAAACATTAAACAACTGAGTATGTTTTTACACCAATTTGTAAGTTCAAACAACAATTAATGTCTACAATTTCTATGCTGTCCATTGAGCTGAACAATATGTGCCATTTCAACATCAAATATTTAAGTTGCATTCACATAAACCGTATAACACAAATGTAGGTTTTGTTTCGACTCAAAGATTTTAAGTTACACAAACAAAGAAATGGAAGTTGTACTTAATGTTGCTTCGACTAATTTTGACTAAATTATGTGTACTAGAAAATAATAAGTTGGTAAAAACACAGAAAATTGTGTCAGTTTTATGTTAAGACAGCAAAACTTTTTTGTGTTCAGCATAACTGTGCAACTCTTATTGATATTACATGTTTTTGTTATGTAAAGTGAACACAAATTTTTCATTTTATTGATCAAGAAAGTGACTGCTTGTCATATGAACATAAAAACATTGAGTGCATATGTTTACAACCATTTTTTTTAGTTCATTCAACTATCAAAATATATGCTAAGTACACAAAGTATGTGTTGTTAATTGGCCTTGAACTAAATAAGCTACTTCAGCTTTATAGATTTCAGTGAAATTAACTCAAAAATCAAAAATTGCTGTCTTAACATAAAAAAATTATGTCGTGTTCACAAGGGATGAGTGTTTGTGTCAAGTGAACGGAAAGTTTTTATGTCATTTTGACATTCCTGAGCGTTTGTGTAGACTTTACAATAAAATGTTGTGTTATGGATGGATTGGGGTTTACAGTGTATCACACTACTCACCCTACCTGGGAAAGTCTACTCCAAGGTGCTGGAAAGGAGGGTCCGGCCGATTGTCGGATCTCAGATTGAAGAGGAACAGTGCGGATTCCGTCCTGGACGTGGAACAACGGACCAGGTCTTTACTCTGGCAGGGGTCTTGGAGGGGGCCTGGGAGTATTGTAGTCCCAGTCCACATGTGTTTTGTGGATCTGGAGAAGGTGTACGACCGGGTCCCCCAGGATGTTCTGTGGGAGGTGCTGCGGGAGTATGTGGTGGTGAGGGGGTCCCTTCTCAGGGCCATCCAATCCCTATATGCTCAAAGAGAGAGCTGCGTGTGTGTACTCGGAAGTAAGTCGGACTTGTTCCAAGTGGGTGAGGGCCTTGTCCCCAATCCTGTTTGGGGACAAGGCGCAGTCGTGGTATGGAGTTCGGTGACCTTAAGATCTCATCACTGCTTTTTGCAGATGATGTGGTCTTGATGGCGTCATCGGCTGTAGATCTACAACGCTCATTGGATCAGTTCGCAGCTGAGTGTGAAGCGGCAGGGATGAGGATTAGCACCTCTGAGGCCATGGTTCTCAGCAGGAAACTGGTGGATTGCTTACTCCAGGTGGGGAATGTGTCCTTGCCCCAAGTGAACTGGGGGGGCACTCCCAAAGCATAAAAACATTTCAGGCACAGGATTTTTTTCCTGCTTCAAGCCCTGAACAGGTGCAGTGGGAATAACTGGGTTAATACTATTAAGGAGAACATCAGAATAAACGTCTGATAAACGATCTCTAAAATAAAACTTGTTCAATAAAGAAAAATGTCCAATCTTCATAAAGAACACATATCAGCAAAAGCACTGAGGCTATATGTGTCTTTTAGGACCTTCACTTTGTTCTAGGACCATGCTGACCATATTTACTCTAGTTCAGGCACAAAGGACGTCACACAGCGGCTCACTTTACCGCAGTGAAATGGCCGCCGTGTGAGATGGTGCAGAAAGAAAGACAACCATCCAGAATCACTCAAATGATTCTTTATTCAAAGAAATGACAGAGAATTTAATGTCAGAGGAAGACAGAACTTTATAGACTCCAGCGAAATTGTCAAACAATCAGCGGGGACGTGTCAGAAGACAAGTACAGAAGTGTTGAATTGGTTCAGACATCATGAAACTGAGTTAATGGAGGTGCTCTTACAATAAAGACTATGTGTACCGTACTGGAAAGTTTCAGATCGGAGGAGAGGTGGAGGAAAATGTCTGTCAGTCTGTCGATCGTCTGCTGATGAGTCCTGCTTTAGCTAAAGCCAGTACAGTGAGCAAAGGCCTGTAAAGGGGTGATAAAGAAGCCTTTATGACCTGTGGAGGGCAACAAAAATCTTAAAGTTAGATGATGAGCAGAGTTTTCTTATCAAACTAAAGTCCTTTAAAATCATTCACAACTGGGAAATATAGAGTTTTAAAAACAATCACACTTTCAAAAACAACTGGCTACATCCTGTCTAACAATGTCAACACTTCTCTGTTTTCATCACAGCCACAAAAAAAATGGGTCCACTGACCTGCATGGACTCAGCTTTTCCATAACGCAGCTTGGTTGCAAAGTGCTCACAGTTCTTGCTGATGACGGAGTACTCCATCATCTCGCCCACCTGCCAGAGTGCCTCCTCCACAATGATGCGAGGTGAGTGGGGCTCGTACTCCTCGTCCAGGATGTTGTTGATTCTCCATTGGTTGTCTCCCACCACCTCCTGCAGCTTTTCACACCTCACCATGGCCTTCTCAGTTGGGACAGACATCAAAGTGTTGGAAACTGCACCTGAGACTTCACCTTTGAATAAGACGAGAGAAACAGAGTTTGTGCAGGATTCTGAACTAAATATTGCAACATGTTTTTTTATTGTCTTATTAATCATCAATCAGTTCAAACAAACAATTTGATAATCTGGTCTGTAAATGTTACAGTGACAGCAGGCTGTTATTATTCCAGACTCTGACAGGTCAGGATTAGAGAGTAGCAGTACAGACAGAGGACTCACAGAGTGGTGGTGATGTCACGTGAACAACGTAGCCACGACCAACATACACAGCCCAGTGCTGATAGCCACCTCGGAAGATCTCAATCAAGTCCCCACGCTCTGGTGTCGGATCAGACTTGGATGAGAACAAACAGGAAACATGTTTGACTTTGCAACAGACTGTTTGGAAACAACTGCAGTACATTTGAGACTCTGACATGATCTGGGTAACACAGAAAAGCACAGACAACATAAGACTTGAATCATAAAGCTGATAAATAAAGCAGATAACATTGAGTTAAATTACCTTCTTTGACTAAACAACTGCAGCATCTACACATGCAGCAGATGGCAGTATGTAAAAGTAAAGTTGGTTTGTAGATGAACCGCAGATAAAGACAAAGAAGAAGACTACACTGAGAAGAAGATGATGAAGGAGAAGAAGATGATTTAGTATTCTGATCCAGAGATAGTTTCCTAACCTGTAACCACCAGTTACTCATTTCAGCGTTTGTTTCGTCTGTACACCGAAAAACTGGTTTCACCTTCCAGATGATTCTCAGCACCTGCAGGAACAAATCATTTCATTTCATTTTCTATTATCCATTAGAAATAATAGAAATTCAAATTATGTGACATCATAACAGCTCTTCTGTTAGTTCAGTCCCCATCAATACACTCAGTAGCCACTTTATTAGGAACACTTAGTTAAAACTAATGTAGTTTAATGCAACAGTCCTGCATTAAATTCTGCCTTCATGAGTATTATAGAGTTCAGTGTTTTATCTAAACTCTTTAACAGGTGTTACTTTTCTTAGTTTGAGGTCAGTTTAAGGACGTTTCCAGAGTTTGTTTGTTTGTTTTTAGTTTAGTTTTTAGGGTGGTTTGGTCCCGATTTGAACAAAACATTCCACAACAACGATTTAGTTCCCGTTTAATTTCCGGTAAGTAACCTTGACACAAAACTAAGTAACCTTGACACCTTCCCAGTTTTAATGAAAGAAACACTATTTATCTTTAATTTACTTTTTTTTTTACTGCTCATTTGGTCAGCTCACTTTAGTTAAAGCTTAGATTTACAGTAACATCTCTCGGACAAAATAACGGACACACCCTAAATCCACAGGTCCAACATGTTTACTCTGCACCTCTATAAACCAGCTTGAGGTGTCAGGACCAGGGCTGTGGCACATATAATGAGAGGAGGTGAATAAAGTCGAAAAGTCCAGAATTAACTTCCCTTAGCAAAAAGTAGTATACTTGAAGTTCATTTTATTAAGTATGCTTGAGTATAAGTATAGCAAGTATACTATGGACCATGTACTTGAAGCATACTAGAAAGTTTAAATACTTCTTCGGACTAAATTTGAACGTTTTAAGTTTATAAAAGTATACTTTAAATATACTTTGTAAGGTCATTTTAAGGTCAGAAGTGTACTTTCAAGTATACAATAAGTACACTCATCTATGTACTACTAGTGTACCTGGTATATACTTCTAGTCCACATTTTAGTTTATTAACATGTGGGCTTATAACAGGAATAACACCTCAAAGCAAATGTGGGTAGCAAAACACATCTTTATTCTGCTAAATTTAATGTAAGCACCTTAATCTGCACTTACATGAAAACAAACTTGGCAAGTTGTAGTCAGACACTCACTATTTAAACTGCGCACATTCATAGCTTAACAGACAGGAAGTCTCTCCCAGAAAACACCCATTCACTCACGGTGCCAACATTTTTATCATCTTTGTTAACTCGACACAATTTTAACCACAGAACAAGGATGTGAATTAACCCGCAACCATCTTACACATCATCTTATTCACAACCACATTCGCAAACCATAATTACACCAACAACAACGGAATACCCAAGAGTCTTTTAATGTACTTATTCTTAGACTATTCTTTATACTTTTCAGAATAAGCCAAGTACACTTCACTATACTTTTCTTAAGTATATAAGATGTAGTATATAAAAAGTACACTTCAAGTATGCTGCCTCAGTTTTAGTATAAAATAAGTATACTTGTTTTACACTTGAATAAACTACTTTTTGCTAAGGGTTGATATTTCAAGATTAAAGTCGACCCCGACAGACCCCGCTTTAAGATTTTAGCAGATAAACAAAATAATATGAATGCTGCAGGTTCTTCTAACTAGAAATCACAACCGTTTGTTTTCTTACCTCAATATCTGAGACACCTTCTAGAAGCCGTTCACCAAACTTCAGCTGCGTGCCAGTGAGCGGATGGTGATGGCTGCAGCCTGCGGGAAGATCCAACCCTGCACACATCCAGCCTCGCCTTCCCGCAGGCTGCAGGTCCAACTCCGCCCACAATACCATTTTAGGATCAGTGTGCCGGCCGACTCTGAGGGACACAGAACCTGACTTCGTCGCTGAATTTCCTCCAAGCTCTCTCCTGTTTTGTCTGTGTATCTGATAACTTTTTGCCATGGTCTAATTGCACAGTGCTGCAGCCGACTAACACCTATCACCCTAGGACTTGGCATTATGATCCACCATGAGTTTGGCAGCAAGTCCCTTATCAACAAGCTACACATGATGGGTCACTGTGTGTCTTATGATGAAGTGCGTCAGTTTCTCACATCTGCAGCAGCAGATCAGTTACAAAGAAGCAAACGTGTTTACATTCCTAATGGTCTAACAAGAAGTACAGAACACGGGATAATTGATGCTGCCATTGATAATTTTGACCAGAATGAAGAGACACTGGGTGGCAAGAATACAACACATTGCATGGCAATAGTTGTATACAGAAGAGGTGATGATGCTACAGTACACAACCCCATCAAACGAGTTCCAGAAAGATCTCTCAATGCTCTGAACAGCTGTGATTTGGATAATGAAGAAGTTCAGAGGTGAATATTGTTATTCATATACACACATGCAGTACATGATTAAAGATGGTTTCTACTATGACAAAATGCATGTTAAAGGTCCCATATTTATCTATTTATATATTTACACTTTGTTTTTTTATTTTCAGTATTGCAGAAACATATTTATTTGGTCTTAAGAACCTGAAACTGTTTTAGGTCTCCTCTCTTCAGCGTCTAAGAGCTCCACCAACAACAGCCCCCTTGAACATTTTCCTCTATTGGCTGTTGTTATTCTGAATGACATTGTCCATTTATGACATTAAAATTTTAAACAGCAAGTTTCTAGATCCAGGTGGTGTGCTTTTCTGTGTTGACTGGGGGATATGAAACTTTATTCATATGTTCATACAGAGTATTCAACACCTAATTCTATGATATAATCCTAAAATCAAATTCATACAGCACCGAGACCTATGTTAGAATCCTAAAAACAATGATATTCATTTCTGGAAATATGAGACCTTTAATAAAAACGCATGTTTATATTTTCTACTTACTGAGACGTGAAATAGGTCAATTTTATTGTAATTTGCAAATGATTGAATTCTTATTTTTTATTGACTTTACTATAACATTTCATAAATAGCTAATGACTTCCTTCCTCTTGAATTTTAGGTACATTAAGCCACCTAGGCGACCTGAACCACCAGCAGTTCCACAGCAAGTCATAAAATCAGACAGCACCAAAACACAAACAGCAGAGGGCCAAGACTTACCTTGGAAGGTGAGTCGAGTCATAAAAGAAGAAAAACAGAGAATCCCAGGATGGTCTGCATTCAATGCCTTCATATCCACATCAAGCACTCCATTAACCACAGTACAATATATGCCCTTCATAAGAGCTTCACCATCAGACCTATCTACTATCTACACGGCTCTTCTGAAGCTCACACAGCTAGCTGAAGAACTTGGACAGAGGCATATTCTTGTAACTGCTGATCTTGCCATCTATAGCAAAGCACAAGAGATTCTGTGGAGTAAACCCGAGGCCTTGGTAGGAAAGGTTACAATGAGAATTTGGAGGCATGCACATCACAATGGCCTTTCTGGCAAGTATTGAAAAGTTGTACGCTGATGGGGGTCTCTTTAACATTATCACTGAGTCTGGGGTGTATGCTGAAGCAACAGCTCGACAGATGCTTCAAGGAAAACAACTCGCAAGAGGTGTAAGGTGCATCAAGCTTGTATCTGAGGCTCTGTTCAGGCTCTTCTGGATTGCAATAGTGTCCTGGCTTGACAAACAAGGCTCAAATCCATTGACTGGTGCACAAAAGCATCTGCTGCAAAGATGTTCAGCATGCCTTTTATGGCAACGACCAGGTCTCTGCCAGACAGTTCTTAAATGAAGTGGAGACAGACCTTCCTGAGCTGAAAAGCAAAATACAGCAGTTTTCAGAGAGTGGAGTTCAACAATCAGCAACTTTTAAGTACTGGCTGAACTTCATTAAAGGGGCTGATCTCTTACTAAGAGTGCTACGTTCAGAGCGTGAGGCTAACTTTGAACTTCATCTCAGCTGCATGTCCGAAGCAATACCATGGTTCTGGGCTGCTGGTAGGATGAACTATGCAAAATACATGCCAGTGTACATAGCTGAAATGAAAACTCTTGAGAAAAGCCAACCAGATTCCTACAAATTCATGAAAGGTGGAGGGTTTGTGGTGCGACGTTCAGCCGAGAGAAACTTTAACTGCGTAGCCACAGATCAAGCTCTCGAACAAACCATAAACAGGTAAGGAAAAAGTCAAGGGGGCATTGTTGGCTTCACTCTACGAAAGGGAGCTTTGAAGAGGTGGCTCATGACAAGGCATGTCACCAGTGAGTACTGTGATGCTATGACGGAGCTCTGTGATGGAGCAGCACATGCACCAAAATCCCACAAAGAGCACGGAGCAGCCCGAATGGACAGGGATGAAAGGGACATTGCACAGATAATGCAGTTCATGCAAGACAGACAGAACCCCTTCGATTTGGAGAAAGTTCCTGCTGAGCTAATCAATATTGGAAGTGGACAAGTGGCATCACAACAGGTGACAAAGTATCTCTCAAGCTTTCTGGAAGATGGGGAAAAAAGAGGTGCAGCTCTCATTGATGAACGCCTAAAGAGTGAAACACCAAAAAGTTTCTGGGACCCCGAGAAAAGACCAAAAAATGGCAACCTTTGCAGATATGAAAGCAAGCCTTGCAAACAGTAAATCTAAACAGCTTCACATGGATTCAGATGTACTCTTCAGGAGGCTCCCGGCTGTTTCAAAACAAAGAGATGTGTCATTGGAAAGTGTGATGTCTCATGAATCGGCTGCTGTCCCACCATCTCTCTTCTATGATGATGGAGTGATGAGAAAATCCACAAAAGCAGACCTTGCAAAGAAGCTGGAGTCGATAGTAGAAGTGATGCAGGAGCAGCTGCCTGAACTTAACAGAGAAATCTGCTTACATCATTGATGGCATGGTTATGCTACAAAGTCTCCCCGATTCAGCCTTTGAGACTTTCGGTGACCTAGCAGAGTGCATTCTGAAGAAGATATTGTCACTTCTAAATAGGAAGCAAGAAATAAAATGTGTGGTCATGGTATTCGACAGGTATGACAACCCACAGTCAATCAAAGACATGGAGCGGCAACGGAGAGGTGCAACTGATGGCAGACCTAAACCTGACATTTGATGTACCAGTATTACCTCATCCATTCAGCACTAACACAAGCTGTATGTCCACACACACACACACACACACACACACGCATGCACACACACGCACACACTTCTCTCAACTGTTCACCTGTTCTTTGTTGTGCCTATGAAATTAAGTAAAGCATTGTGAGTGGCACTATAAATATCAAATGAATTATTTTTACCGTTATTATTACATATTTAGACTTTTTCATTATACTTTTCCAATCGTAAGCTTTGATTTACATTGAATATACTGATTTAAATGTGTTATTGTTTCAAAAAAATCGTTCTATTTAAAGCTTGCGTCTCTATCGTGTTAGCGGCTTGTAATTTTAGATTAACTTGACTTTATGATGTTAAACACATTCTGACTACATGGTCATGTAGTACAATCACCAGTTTTTTTCTTCTCTAAGTATGATGACCATTTGAGTGACCATTCTTAACTTATAGGCTATTATAACACCCACCACTCACTCGGAATGACCCAATTTGGCTGTTTTTAGAGAAGAGGTTTGTCTAAAGATATCTTATTTACAATAACACTGTACTAGGTATCTACATACAACCACTGGGTATTATTCAACAACATCTTAGGGAATGCAGTAACAGTGTATTTGAAAGGAATTTATGATTTTCTGTAAAATGAGAGAAAAGTAAAGGAGTCCCCCTTTCCTATTACCACAAAAATGCAATTTCCGCCTAAATTACAGCTGTGTTTTCAGGTTCATTTTTCAGGATTTTTTTAAGTGAATTAATTTCTGACTGACTGGTGATGTAGGACAGACACCTGGTTCATAGCTCAGCAAATATTAATAGGAAAAGAGTGAGCATTCTCAAGTGATGGGCTTTTTTGTCATCTTTCCACTATGCGGACTGGCCTAATTTGTCTTTTTTACAGATAATGGGGTAGTTCCAAATAATACCCCCCAAAAACAAATTTTGCCCCAAAATAAAAGTTCACAACATCCCATTTCATGGATAGAACCCTGAAGATTTAAAAAAACACAGTTGTGTTTTGTTCTACCTCGGGTAGGGGTATCTCAAAAACTAAAGCCTTTTTTGAGGACTTGCTGCTAGACTAATTGTTGCTGTATTTATTCAGGCGGAGCAGAAAACCTTCAGAATAAAAGCATCACCCTATATTTTTTGTGGCTCCAGAAGAAGCTGCGTGGAATCTGATAAATTGCTATCAGTGATGTCACTCAGTGGCTCCGTTGCATTGTGGGTAATGTAGACTCCAAGTTTTAAAAAGCAGTCCACCAGTCGAGCATCGCGTTCTATAACACTGTTTAACTCATTGTGGACAGATGATCAGAATCAATGCAGCCGGACCAGAACTATCAGCCTTTTGTTATTCCACATATTCTTCTTCCTTTTTGAAACCTGGCGCCTACATTACCCACAATGCAACATAGCCATTAAGGCTCACTGGAGGTTATTTATCAGAGTACATGCAGCTTCCTCTGGAGCCATAAACTACTTTTTTCACATATATTCACATCGTTCTCCCCAAAACCTGTAAACACACTTTAATGTGAAGAATTAGTGAAGTTACCATTTAACTGTTCATCACTCTGACTGGCACGGAAGCTAAATCTTGCATCCTTCCTCATTAAGAGATATCCAGATATCAAAATGAGCTCTTTTGCGCTTGAGTTACAGCTCCACAGCGTGGCTGTTTGGGCTCATCATTCTTGGGAAGCATTTCCATATTATCTTCAAGTTATCACAGAAGGATCGCAGAACAAGTTGCAAGTCCTAAACCAATTTTATAGACTTGTTTCAATGTGAAGTCAGCCACATTCTTTCTGTCTGTTCTCTCTTTTCTCTGTTTCGTCTCATGTTGTGTTATGCATATACATTTGTTGTGTGATGTCCTTATGTAGCTTTATATTCGCTTTTATGTTGTAGGTGCTACTGTGTGATTCACCTGAACTCTTTATTAGCTGTTTTCTTTTCAATAAAAGGTAGCAAGCTGTCGACGGGGTTGACAATCTGTTGTTTTTTTTTCTCCCCTAACTCTTTATTGCGCAATTAAATCTAAATTGCATTGCATTGATTTGTGTTTTGATTGTTACCGGAAGTTGTGTGTCTGAGTCTGGGCAGCTTAACACATCACAAACACGCCCCCTGCACGTTGTTGTCACAGGTTTTTAACCCTGTTGTTACCATGTTCACCTACAGAGGTTAAATAGAGGATTCAGGCAATGTCTTAAATAGCATTAAAACACATCAATTGCAGTTTATAATACGCACAATAATTTGCATTTTGACACCTGACAGCTGTGAATAAATAATGTTTCTGATTTAATTTCAGAAATCCGCCTGCAGTTCGAGCTCTCGGCCACTAGGTGGTGACGATGAGCGCAATCTGCCACCCATCTGTCAAATAAAGAAGAAGGAACTACAGTCTGACTTTCTTCTCCTCGGAAGGTAAGATGAAACTACAGCGTTTCGACCCAAATTAATAAGACTACGATGGCTGTCGAGGCTGCTGTGGTCACGTTACACGTTACGAACTACTGTCGGTTCAATCGTTTTTTACATATTAACGTGTTTATTCTCGCTCAGCTCACGTCTCCTTCTGTCTGTGTTCAGCCACAGAATGAACTACAACTCAGAAGTTGTCAGTTACTTCAAACTGCTCACACTCGGAACAGTTGACAACATTTATGCTAACTCGTGTAACCTAACGTATAGCATTAGCATAGTTAGCATGTTGTAACGTACACTTATGTGCAACCGAAAATATAAGTGACTCTCTTTTTTTAGTTTTGCCTCATTTTGGCTTTACAAAAAAGCTGTATGCTCTATTAATTGTTTATTATTGATAAGGTCAAATAAACAGTGACCCAAATGCTGCTGCTGCCATCTTTGTAGCATCTTCCATATGGCACCTTCAAAAACTTTCACTTTCACGACTTGGTCACAGTCTCAGCCAAGATGATTCACCCTTTCTTGGAAAGAGAAACAGCTTACAGAGAATTCAGGTGATCCACACTGTAGCACATTCAAAACAAAGGGGAATTAAAGCTCCACAAGGACGTTAAACACGGAAAATACAAATAAATATATGTGTATAAGAGCATAAGATGAAAATTATATAGAGGAAATGAAGTGAGGAGACCAGACAGATCAATATAGACATCATCAGACAGGTTTCAGGGTAAAAAATACTCATATATATATTATTTTGTTTTGTTTTTTATTAACTTGAGTGATTTACAGTAAGCAGTGTGTGTAGTTCTAAAAGAAAATGTGAACATAAGAGAATTTCTGCAGTATCGTGCATCTGGATTATTATAGTAACAATCCTGTTTTTCAGCTGTCAGGAGGTCAAACACCTGCTGTGACTTCACAGATCAGGATCAGTTTTCTTAACAGATACAACCAGAGCTGCATTGATGAGTCGATTAGTTGACAAGTATCAAATTAAAGCTGCTGTATGTGATTTATTTTTATGAAAATGAGTGTTAATTTGCTCTATATTCCAACAATAATCACTGTTACAGCGTGTTTGGTCAGTAAACTGTGTCTGTGCTCATGCGGTAAACGAGAAAAGACATTTTCTGATATCCCTGCCCACTTTATCCAATCAGGACAGAGAACTCCATAAAGCGGCGCTCCTGTCTGCTCGCAAAAAGCATCTCACAGTTTATTCAAATATTATTCAGCGTACTTCATTCTATGTTGAGGATGATAAAACCCGAGATTTTTTTCTTAGATCAGTATTTGGGCTCGAGTCCTGATAACAACACTGATACAAATACTTTTAAAGGTCCCTCACACACACACACACACAGGTATTTTCTGTCGATTTCCATCAGACCTCTGCTTATATTTATAGTTGGGATTTACGTTTATGTTATATTTAAGTTGTCACACCATTATAGGTGATGAATAAAGCCTCCAGACGTCAACTGGATAGAGGGAAACACCTGTGTGGGTGGACTATGACCTTACAGGGCTTTTACTAACCAGGAGAGGCCGGTTATACGCCCATCATGTAGGTGCAAGGCTATCAGGAAATCACGTGAATGAAAAGAAAGCAACAACTGCAATGCAGGCCGTGTCTAGGTTAAAGGTTAGAGTTCACCCAGGTTTAATCAAATTATCTTAAACTTCCGTGGCATGGAGGAATCAGATATTTACTCAACAAATGCTCTACTTTTAAACACGGTGACACAGCAATTATAATACTGATAATTGCTGAATATTAGACTAACAAAACACCTGTAAGTAAATCCACTGTTTTGCCTAAAAGCAGCTTTGAGTCTCATTATATTTTCTGTCTGTGCAGAACAAATATGACGGTTTGACTTGTTATGAACAAACGGACAAAAGAACTCTAATTGTGTTTGTTCTTGGCGTGTCCGTTTTCTGTTTGAGCGGTGGAGGGACGTATATACAGACGAGGTACCTGACTCGGCCACAGTTCATTTAAACATTTTCAGATTCAGCTCTTCACAGCACGTCACAGCCGCAGTGAGAGGTGATGGACTCCGAGGTGTCTGTGCTGCTGCACTGTGCAGCCTGGAGCGGCCTGCTGGAGTCTCAGGTACAAGCGGAGCTCTCTGAAAGGTAGGAAGCCCTAAAAATGGATTCAAACCACTGAATTTTATGATTATCAGGCCTTCCTGCTTAACAGATGTCACTCAAACATGTGACATGCATATTGGGATAGAAAGTGCTCAGTATATGAGGATTTGTCGTTTTAAAAGAAGTATATTTTCAGTAGCTGCCTTCAAAAGGAGAGTTTTTTTTATGTGATCTGTTGACAAGAAGAAACATATAGAATAATACTGGTCTCATCCTTTTTGTGATAGACGTTTTAAAACGGGTAAAGTGTAACTGAAGTAAGCTAAAAATCTGTTGCGCTTCCTCTTCTCTCTTCTCAGATTCAACAGGCAGACAGATCCGGTTCTGGAGCGTGAAATAGACAAGACGTGGACTGAGCGCGTGTCCAGGGAGCCGTGGCTTTTCAACGGGTCCAAGTTCAGACTGCACTCGTTCTGCTTGGCCTCGTTGACGTCTGTTTCTCCTAAACACCCACCCAACAGGTCACACAGCAGCAGAAGACCGGAGGAGAATGTATGCACGGGCGATTGTCGGCATCACTCTGCTCCAGACAGTCTGGATGAAAGAAACGGACCTGCAGAAAACACAGTCGAACGTGAGAACGGACTGCTCCTCACTCTCAGACTGGGCCTGACATGCTACAAAGACTACCTGGGAACAAACTGGTCGTGTCGAGTGGCAGAGCTCCGTCAGCTGGGAGAGACGGGGTTCGGCGATCCCCTGGCGCTGCTGGCTCAGCCTCTGGGTGTGGGTGGCGTCCTGTGTACAGATGATGGTCAGGTGGTGCTGATCCGGAGGAGTCAGAAGGTGGCAGAGGCAGGCGGGCTCCTGGACATGCCTGGAGGTCACCCAGAGCCGAAGGTGAAGTCAAATAAATGTAAATGATGTGTCACTAATATTCTGATGTGTTATTTGAACCATTCCTGCCGTCCTCAGGCGGTGTGTGAGCGTCTGGGCCAGACGGTGTGTGAGGAGCAGATCAGCGTGGGCATGATGAAGCCGCGGGCCGTCGTCTCAGAACTGTTCTCATCCGTGTGCGCCGAGATCAGAGACGAGGTGCGTTTCACCGCTCACCACTGAAAACTTACTACTTCATGTCAAACTGGTGTTCAGTTACGCATGTGATGAATTTATTTCCACAGGTGAATATTCCTTTGAGCTCCCTCGGACAGCCTGTCCTGATGGGTGTCGCTCTGAATCACACCAGTGCCGGCAGAGCGAGCGCGGAGTTCTACGTCAGGTACCCGTTCGTTCAGCTTTAATCCCGATGATAAACAGTAACAAGAGTTTCTTATATAAAAGTGGTTCTAGTGGTGGAGTCACTAAAAGTCACTAATGAAAATTAGGAATAAAAATATTAAAACCACTGTTATTTGATTAAATGGGAGAAGGTTTGTATGACAGGAGTCACTGTTACCAATTTAAGCATGTCGGGCTGCAATTTACGATGTCTGTTAATATATCCATTATTTTTTTTATTTTTTTGATTAATTGATTTTTAGTTTGATCTATAAAATGTCAGAAAATAGTGAAAAATGCTCATTGGTGTCATGACACACACGACACACTCAGTTGTCTTGTTTTGTCCACAATACAAAGATATTCAGTTTACTGTCATAGAGGAATAAAGAAAATAGAAAATATTCAATTATAAGAAACTGGAATCACTTTTTACTGTTTTCTTATAACAAAATGAGTCAAACCAACATAACGTTTTAATGTGATGTTGTGAAATCTTTTTATTTAAAAGCTGCCTTTAAATTCAAGACAACTAATTTGTTAGGAAATAAGTAAATGTGGTTTATGTTTGCTGTGCGTTTACACTTCCCAACATCAGCTATTTGTTCGACAAATGTTCTTTTAAACACGTTTACACAGCAATTACCTGATAATACTGATAATTGCTGAATATTAGACTAACCAAACACCTGAAAAGGTGTCGTTAGGTTACATCAACGGTTTGCCCTACAGGTATGAGTCTCGTTACATCTTCTGTCTTCGATGGTGCGGCGCAGAACAAATATGACAATCAGAGAAACGTCAGTGAAATTACAGTGCAACCATCCAATCAGACAGTCCAGGATTAAACAATGTTCTTGTATGCATTTGTTAATTTGTTGGTTTATTAGTTGCTGGTTACGATGGCATTGCAGATCAAATATATTCATAAGGGCTCTAAGATAATGAACCGACTTCCTATTTGTCCTCAGTTGCTCGCTGACATGTGATGAAGTCAGAAAGTTGTACTGGAAAGGAGGAGCAGAGGCCAACGAGTCCACAGACATCGTCTTCCTCAGCAGAGCGGTGAGCGGTGGAGAGATTTTGTCTTTGTTTTGCGGCAAGTTGCATTAGCAGAAAGGTGCGCGATGTCACAAGATGTAGGTCGAATATTGTTTAAGATTTAACTGAATCTTCTCTGAAATGTGTAGGAGGTGATGCAGCTGACCGTGCGCAGCCCCCTGTGGTCGGAGCTGTGTCCTTCGGCTAAAGGAGCCGTGCTGCTTTATCAGAAAGTGAAGCCGGAACAACGACACAACAATAAGCTGAACGCATCGGGGGATGGATGATTCAACACACACCAACACACAAAGAGAAATTTCAATTAAGCTCAGGGATTTATTTATCTGTAACTTTAAGTAGTCTTGGACCAATACTGGTGTTAAAACTGTGCAAAATACTGTATATTTTCATAGTTTGTACACTGTACAGTAAAAACATGTTCAATTAAAACAAATATTTTGAATAAAAATCATAAAAAGTGTCTTTTTTCAGTTTCAGTATGATTAAAAAACTACAAAACTGATCTTTGATTGGCAAAAGCAGCGAGTGCAACACAGACTGTAGTCTGTAGTTCTCTGTAAAACTACTTGGTAATGAATGTAGCTCTCTTTTTAAAATACATGACATTAGTAGAACTATTGTCTTTGTAAACAAAGATTTGTTTGCAGCAGGTTTCTTCACCAGTAACCTTCATAGCAGCTGTCTCTGTAGTAACAGGCCTGGTCCTGATCGGCCAGCTTCCACTGAAATGTAAAGAACGAAAAGAACATTATTATTTAGAGGTTGTTTAAACCAAGGATCTGTCTGGTTTAGCTACAGTTAGGAGGAAAAAACAGACTCTCAACTCTCTCTAAAGTTTGACATTTGTATTCTAGAAGGAGCGAGTGTAACATTTCCCTTCAGGGATCAGTAAAGTATTTCTGATTCTGATAAAGCAGCCACAGTACACGATAAATGTCTGTCAGAACAAGATCAAGATCAGCTCAACCACAACTAAAACCTGATGTTTATAAGAAAATAGATAGAATAGATGTTGTGTTTATTTTGTGTGTCTTCATTACACTCACGTATCTTGGCTGCTGCCTCCAAGACTGCATGTTGCTCCACCCTACGAACAAAAAAGACCAAAAATTTAAAATCTCTCATTATAAAGTCTCCCAAAATCCAACCAATCATTTCACACACTGACCGTGAGGTCCAGTCCGCTGCATCCTGTATGAGGGTGGAGCGCCGTGAGGGTGGGGTCTTTTCCTGTGAAGTCGGGGTTTCTTCTTCTCCTGTTTGGGGACAGGAGGCAGCAGCCTGCGCGCCTCGTCTTTGTACTCCTGCAGGAGCGTCTGTGCGTTTTCCTGAGGCAGCTCGACGTACTGCAGCTCCTCCAGCAGGTCGCTCTGCTGCTCAGGAAGACAGCAGCTCACTGAGGAAAGAAGGGAAGTTTAAGATTATTTACAATTGTCAGAGGCTCCAGTTTTCGAACCAAAGAGAACAACAATGTATTACAATTTTCTCAAAACACACCAAACCAATTAAACCTTAATATTATTAAATTAAAAGCTTCCCTCTCTAAAAGAAATCCCTTTCTGATTGAAACTGGAAATGATGGTATTGTCTTTTCCAAATCACTGAAATGTAAGTGAGACCTTGGAGTTTGAGCAGGGCGGTCTCGGGGATCTGGTCCCCGTCACTCGTCTGGTGCTGGGACAGTCGTCTTCTCCACTCGTCCGCTAAGGGAAAAACCACGACCACCCGCCGTCTGAAGCCTGCGAACAGCTGCAGCTTGTGACGGCGTGCAGAGAAGAGGATGTTGCACTGGACGACAGAGAGAAAGAGAACTTCACTCGACTTTCACAGACATGAGGGTGATGATGACTTGACGACTTTTGACTGCCATTATTATTATTATAATTGTGTGAATTTAAACAACTAGCAAAATGGCACCACTCGACAAAAATTTTCACCAGTTAATTATAATAAAACATAATTGTCTGAAGATTTAACCTCAGGGTTGAAGTTTACATGTGTTCAGCTGCGAAGTTACCTGATCGAGGATGTAGTTTCCAGGAGTCTGAGCAGCCGTCTTGATCACATCAGTGAGACACTGACAGGCCTGCTGCAGCCTGCTGTCCCTCTGTCCACCACTCTACACACACACACACACACACACCAAACATTTTGGGATTGATCAGATACTGAACATCATCCTCAATGTATTTCATTTATATAACTTAAACCTTGCGAGTGGTGACAGGAGGTTCGACTGACCATCATACAGGTGAGCAGCTCCTCTGTGCCCAACAGTCTGTACTGTTTCTCTGGATGCTGCTTCCTGTGAGTCCTGGCCCAGTGACTCTTCCCAGAGCCCGGAAGACCAACGATCAACAACATCTGGGACAGAGAGAGAGATTCAAATGTAACACCTGTCTGTCTTCACATCCTGTATGAAAATAACCAAAATACGCTCTTTTTAACAAATGCAGCATGGATCTTTGATCCACTACTTTGGTCTGGACTGAAATATCTCAACGATATGAAGTTTCATACAGACATTTATCAACCTGAGAGGATGAATCCTACCGACCTACTGGTGACTTTTCCTCTAGAACCACTACAGGCTGATATTTGTGGTTTAGAGTGAAATGCTTCAACAACAGTTGTGTTAGCGGTCCTACATGCCAAAACACTGAACATAGTAAATGTTGCACCTGCTCAATATGACTGTGTTAACACTGGGACCATTTCAGAATTTGTAAACAACATTGTTTTCTGTCACATCATCAAGTCAAAACTACACATTAATGTTTTAAATAACCTTGTCATGATGTGAATTCTACATTGAACATTTCTATTTTCCGCATTCAAATGCAACACAAGCGCTGCCTCTCACCTCACACTGTGCTCTGGAGGTCGGAGCAAATATGGTGCGCACCCTCTGCCCGGCAGACAGAGCTGCCAGTGGTGTAAACCCTGGAGGACCGGGGTACCAGGGAGGAGCTGTGGGGTCCAGGTGGAATCTTACTGAACAGCTCTTACAGAGGACGTGAGGGAATAGTGTGCAACTAGAGGCACCCAGTGAAAAGGCCACACCCATGAAACGACCGTTTTTGTGGAAAGAGAGCTCAACAGCACCATCGGTAGAGAAAGACTGATACACAAATAGACACACACAGCTGAGATTAAAACAAAAGAAATGTCCTCCAACCTTCCTAAAACTAGATCTTTATGTTACAAGACAACGAGACAGTAAAGTGTCAAAGACTGTGAATAGAAACGTGCATCTTACAGCGTAACAGCCAATGATGTCGCCCACCGAGAAGGGTTCTCCAAACTCTTCCTCCGTCCCGCCTGACACTTTTTTACCGCGGCCATCATAAGCAAAAGAGAGTTCGTCTTCACCTGGTGTCAAACAGAGAGAAAGCCAAGGGGACAAAGAAGCAAGTGATTGTGTGCCACAGTTCAAAAACATTCATGAACCTAATAATAAAATGAATCCTTACCCAGCAGTAGAGAGGTGTTTGTCATCGACCAGCCTACTCTCAGGCCGTGAGGATCCGCTTCATCTTGTGTATTCGATAACGTCCTCTCCAGCCTCACCTCAAAGCCCACCCTGCCCTGAAACACCCCATGGGTGAGCCTGCAGCCTGACCACAGCAAGGGGAATCGAGCCCAGAACCGCGGCTGACCACATGCCCCGTCAGGACCCACCTCAAAGTGGAGGTGACTGTCATCTGTGCAACAACAAGGACAATCAGTTATCTTCACAACATTTTATTAACTCAATCATGGGTGTGTCTCTTTTTCCTGCAGCAGAGCGTTCTCACCAGACTTACATGGATTTAATCTGACTCGATCTTCATCTTCCTCCCCTGTCTCCTCTCTGTCCGCTGGAGGCTGTGGTGATTTGGCTCTGGGTGAGAAGAGATGGGGAAAACACCTTTTTCAAAAAAAGATCATGTCCATAAGAAATATACTTGTGTAATGTTTATTCATACATGGAAAGTATGTAGCATAACTGTCACACACTACAGCATTTACAGCCAACAGCTCATTTGCACAGTCATGTTTGCTTGTGAAAGGTCATTTTATGAGGCATGAAAATCAGTAACTTTAGGCAAATAAAAGGTTCAATCGTCACATTTTTATGTAAACCATCGCACGTCCAGAACACAAACCTTCCTTCATGAACTGAACTGAAATCTGTGTTTACCTTTTGTATCGTATCTCCTCTTTAAACTCGTAGAAAGCTCTTCCTCTGCCCAGCTCAGCCCTCCTGTCCTCTCCCGGATCCTCTGCATCATCTCCCTGCTGCATCTCCTCCACCTCCTCCACCTCCTGGTACACCGACACTGAAGTAAACTCGGAGCCCGGCTGAGGTGGAGGCAGGCCGGTGTCTGTCTCTGTCTGTGTGGCGGAGTCTGCGAACTCTCTGGCGGGGCAGACTACTTTACACCGCGCAGTGACACCAGCCTCTGTCGGCGGTGATGAGGACGGAGCGCGGACGTCCACAGTTTCGGTCGGTTCCGAAGGTGTCGGTGAGGGGACATGTTGTATTTTTATCTCTTCCACACCGTTCTGTCCGGTTTGTCTCGCCTCACAAGCAGACCACAGCCTGCCGACCAGCTCGGCTTTCAGCCCCTTGTTGTCCAGCCCGAGTTCTTGAAGTTTGGACCGCAGCTCGGCCACTTTTAACTTCTTAATGTCCGTTAGCTTCATTGTTGAGTTACTGTTAACTCTTCTTATTCGAGTTGTGGCTTCTTTAGTTAAAGAAAATAGGTCTAAAGTTCACTGTTACTGGAACCACCGCGGCAGCCTGGATCAAAACATCGGTTCAATATGGTGCCCTGGTTTCTGATTGGCTCCTGACTTCTTCTTCTACGGATTTTTGTCCGCTCAAACACCGACAGGAGACTTTACCGCCACCAGGCGGTGAGAGATGTTACTACAGCTGCTGTTTACACGGATAATCAACATTATTTAGGCTTTATATATCGTTTCTCTTTTCTTTATTCTCATTTTTTCAGGTTGGAGGGCTACTGTAATGTGCTGTTGGTTTATAAACACTGATCCTAAATTACAAACTGTTTGTTTCAGACAGTCAGTGTTGGAAGAAGGATTCGGATCAACTACAACAACTACATAACGTGCATATAGGATTTCTAGCCTAAGCTTATTTGTCACCGCTATTATGAACGTTCATGACGCCCTTGTAGACCTAATCTGCTCTGTTATTTTATTTAATCTATTTATATGTTGTTTATACGT
This sequence comes from Diplodus sargus, assembly GCA_903131615.1. Taxonomy (NCBI): domain Eukaryota; kingdom Metazoa; phylum Chordata; class Actinopteri; order Spariformes; family Sparidae; genus Diplodus; species Diplodus sargus. The sequence goes on from CAEMYA010002106.1 coordinate 724,949, forward strand.
TTCAGTTATGTTCCTCTTTAAAATATGAGTGAACTACTGTATGTAAATTCCTGCCTGTAGTGGAATCACACTCTCAACTTATCAGTCGGTACGGATGTGTATGAACATTTTTAGTAAGTATAAGTTGAGACAACACTCTTTTTACAATGGGAAGATTTTTATTCGACAAACAAGACAAATGCAAAAACACGAATGTGAATGAGCATAACAGTATAAGAGTTAAAAAGCAAGACTGTTATCAGTAATAATACAAAAAACATTTCATATAATACAATTGATGTCACCTTACTGTCTCATCTCTCTATACTTCAGATTTGTTTCCTCGGCTGTCTGTGTTTCATTACAACCACTTGGGTCAGTGATGGAGGTGATGAATCATTTTAGTTCATATCTTCTTTCCTCATCACTGAACCGTTAGGGGCTCGGCACAAATCTCTCTCAGTGTGAAAACTACCTCTTAATAACACAGTCTACGCTCTAAAGTAGCATCTGAGAGGAGCTGACTGCTTCATTATCGCCCTGAGCGGCAGCGTCCACACAGACAGCGTCATAATAACAATCGTCACAAGAAGAGAGAAGGTCAGCAGTGATTTTTCCGTTACACAACATTCGGGTCATGCTCACACAGTGAGCCTGCTTCTCGAACACGGCGGCTCAGTCTCACTCTCACCATCGCTTTCACAATAAAAGCTCCTCAGTGCTACATTTTAAAATTACATCAGAACGTGTGTTCTCCCTGACGAGGACAAAACTGTGCAAAATATCAGACTCCATCTGAAATGTAAACAACCATGCATATTACATAATATTCAAAACGTACTCTAGGAAAACACTATCTGGTTGCTTGAGGTCAAATGACAACAATAAATAACACTGAGGTTATTAGATCATTGATGACATCTACAGCTGATCTGATGAGTGTTTCTTTTCTGTCTTCTGTAAAATCCCTTTTTGTCTCAAGACAGAAGTGAAGTTAGTCCCAGTTAGTGCTCACTGTCTGTGTCACTAGAAGCTTGTTTAACGACACTTTGTGCTGAATCTGAATCCTTTGTGATTCTTTTAACTTCATATTCAAAAAAATTCTTGTAAATTGTAACTCTGTCTCCTCACTGAAACAAAAAATTTAACTGTAAATATCACGTATCCTTGCTTAATTTGTACAATAATTATCTATTGATAACGTTGTTCATACTGCAGCTATGTGCAGTAATTTCATGCCATAGAAAACAAGCAATGATATTTGTAATGCTTCACACACGAGGTCTTCAGAATGGGAGAAACACGAATACTTAGTTGTGTTCGCGCATTTAATTCAACATAATCTGCCTAAATTATCTTGCTGGGTTGTGTTATGCATTTGTAGAAACTGTATGGATCCTTTTAAATGAGATGCATGTAGTTCTCTCACTGTCACGGTCAGCATATCCCTAAATCTCAAACCCAGATATTCTACTTGGGGGCTGACGTGGATGTAGTTTCTCCATTTGGTTGCTCATAATTAAGCTCAGAAATGACGTGAGCACTTTCTGGTGATTGCTGTGGGAAATTAATTCACAATTTTGATGTGTCTTCATGGTTTTTGGAAAATGTTCTTTCCTTTGTTTGTCTGGTATTTATCATTTAGAATTTTTTTATTTTTTTATTCTGTGACTTAATGAACACATGAGAGACACAAACTGGGTCGAAGTTGTTGTGTCACTGTGAGGTGATGGATGCTGTGATGTAAGAGATGCTGCTCTAACATCATATCATTATATCATAAAGCCTGATCAATATTTGAGATTTAGAAAATCAGATATATTTTCATTTGAAGAGATAACAACCAGATTCTTTGGTTCTTAAAAAAACTGTGACTTAATTCAGATTTTATAGTAAAAATGAATTCGTCAGCGCTCTTTGGAGAGAAAACTCGTGTTCTGAAACGACCAGATAAACATCTTTGGCATTCATGTTCTGTAATTTCTTGTTACGTATCTATCGGTCAGGGTCTATTATATAAGATGATGCATTACAATTCCTATAAAAATAAAACCATGTCCTTAACTATACGTCTTCATTCCACATGCAGTAGGGACTGTACAGCAGAGAAAATGAGGATCAAACTACATTTAGCTAATGTTGTTAAGTGTATCATCTTCCGTCAGTACCTCACACACTCAGTCAGACTAAGAGGGTGGGTGTTGCTGGAGGAGGTGAGGGCGAGCCGCTGTCAGACGGACTGTGTCCCAACAACAGCTCCTTCTCTCGGGGGCGACACGGCCCGGTGATGTGCTGACTGTGAGAGTGGTAGAGCCGCAGGAAGGCCAGGACGGATTGAACCAGCCACAGAGCCGTCACACACCACAGAGACGCCTGAGGGCACACAGAGTGATTAATTAAGCTCACAGTCGCACTTATATAATGAAAACAGCAGAATAAACTGGAAAGCTGTGGGGCTAACTTAGAAAAGGCCAGTATGGGTGCGGGCGCATGAGTGATGGAGGCCAAGAAGAAGGTTTTTTTAGTGGGTCAAATGGGTCTGGTGTTAAGAGAGATTAAGAACCAGGACGTCATGTGAAGCAGAAAGAAGCTACATCACTGGGAAAGTCACAGGAATCAGGTCAACACAGCTGTAAAGCTTGTTGTAGGTCGACTTACACTACTTTAGTTGGACAATATGTTGTTACAGAAATAATCGAAATTAACAATATCAATGTCATTTTAAGACCATTTATGGCACTACCGTGATGAAAATATAACTGCACAATAATAAATAACTTAATAATAAACGAGCAATGAACTTTCAGTCCTTAAAAACACAGAGTTAAATCTTCTTGGTGACGACTGCAGTAGCTTCCACATGAAAAATGAACATCGCCACTGAGATTATCTCTGGTAAAACAGAACACAATCCTGCTCCTCCCACACTGAAATGGTCCAACATGAAAACACTGAATAATGAGCTGAAACAAAACAGGAATTCAGCCTGTCTATCTGGCTGGATTACATCAGCTGTACCCAATTACTGTTAATCTAATAACGTCTAAAATGAAAAGCTTGTCTGTTCTCTGGTGAATGCTCTCTGCAGCTGCCGGTGTCTGTGTGCAGCCAAAAATAGTTTGTGAATAAAAAGACACATTATTATGTAACTCCACTATTCAGGAGAGGACTGTGTGCTCAACTGCAGAGTGGTGACCCTCCTCTAAGGAAATGATCAGCTGCCTAAACTTGATAAACTGGTGAAGGACAGCAGATTAGCTTTAATGTGACGGTGGGTATATAGAGTATATTGTGCGGCTCATCTCAAATTCATTTAACATTAAATAATGTGTTGTTGCAGAATTAAAATTTGCACTGATGCCTTAAATGTTGACTTTAATTGCATGTAATCTTTCCAGCAGTTCGATGAAAAATGTCACTTTAAATGGAAAGTTGTCTATCATGTTGTTTCTATAAATGCAGATTTATATTTATGTTAGTCAAACTATTACATTGCAAGTTAACAGGAACTTCTGCATAAACATAACGTGTATTTAAAGTGTTTATTATTCAAGTATTAAACATAAAAACAATGTAGAATATAAAGTAGATATTCTGTCTCCTTAATAAATCACAAATCCATTTATTCAACTTATACGCGCTGATGCAACATGATTGATTCCAACAAAACAGACCTTTATTTATATCAATATAACAACACTGAAACTAGTGCAGGTCGTCGTTTTATGTGAATAAACCTGCTTGCTATGTGCACAAATAACCTTGAAAGAAGTATTGAGCAGCTGGTTCCTACCTGTGCCAGACTGAGCTCTGTGTAGAAAGAGGAGGTGTCCACATCCAGGTAAAGAGGAACAGATTGAGACTCTGCACAGCTGAACACAAACATACATGAAGAGATGAGAAACACATTTTCTTTACATTTGTCTGATGTGACATTTTATCAGTCCAACATCAACACTGGATCCCAACTAACGTATCGGATGATATTATCCATATTTTATTATTTTGGGAGATTATAATACAGATTTTTTTTCCTAAACCAAACATCCATACACAGGATGATCCACTATGACACCATTAAAGTTTCTGATCAGATTCAGTATACCTGTACGGCCGCGTGCTGTCATCCGTCACAGTGTCGCACCAGGAAACCAGCCCCAGAGAGAGGAGGACGCTGGCCCCTCCAGACAGGAAGAGAACACACACACTCAGCAGCACCGTCAGGAAGGACGAGAACAGAGTGCTAAAGGGAAACACACAGTACAAACATCAGACCTACTGCGTGGCGCTTTAGATAAACGTATCGACCTAAATCTATATGTAGGCGAGCACACACTACAATCTAGACTAACTATTAGTCATGCAATCAATTAATCTATTGTCCTAAAAAACTGACTAGCAACTATTTTGAAAATCAAACAATCATTTATGCATGTTTTGTGTTTGCCACAAATTCTCTTCTTCCTGCCTCTCAAATGTGAGGATATGTTGCTTTCCTTTTTTTGTCATATATAATAATTAACTGAATATATTTGGGATTTTGGACACTTCATGTTAAGTAATGAGTAAACAGTGCGATATTTGCCTCCTCACAGTTGTGCACAAGAACACTATTTGATTAAATGTACTTAGTTATATTCCATCACTGCTCATGAGCAGAAAATCTAATCTGGACATAGCTGTGACCCCCTTTTAAAATTCACGCATAATGCATGTTGTGTTACTGGTTTATAGTTATTGATGCATCTTTATTTACATCACCTGGATGTTGCAGCAGGTGCAGATTGAGCTTTTCTTAGTTACTTTAAACTGCTATCTGAATTTACCATTTGTTAGGTATTTTGACTCAACATTATACATTTGTAAAGCAACTCATAAAAGTACAATTAAATTACAATATTTGCCTCCAAGGCTGTGCACAAGAACAGAACTTGAGTAAATGTAGTTTCTGCTGCAGTAGTATTGAGCTGTGCAGAACCAGGTCAGTAATGTGTCGGTACTGTGTGTGTGTGTGTGACTCACTCGTCATGCCGTCCGTGCAGATAGAAGAGACACCTCCAGCCCTGCGCTGCGCCGTACAGCACCGTGAAAATACCAACAAATGTGGCGAACTGGCAGGCTGCCGGTGGGCCCCACTGCTGCACCACCAGGTGCGAGACTTCTCCCGGCTGTCCCGTCAGCTCGGGCCGGTCCTCCGTCCTCCAGTAGCCGGTGGAGAAGAGTGCGCAGCGGCCTTTGAACGCGGAGCCGTTGAGAGCCATGGGGACGACCACCAGCAGACCCGCCACTATCGACAGGGCGTGGGTCGTGCAGTGGGCGAGCAGCAACCGCCGGTCCAACTCCATTTTATTATTCCGACAAAAACTAAAAGTCTCTAACTTATAAACAAAATGTGAGATAAGTCAGCACATCCCCGCCCGTCGCCCCTGTAACGGCCCGATGTGGTGGGGGTATTTAAAGACACTGGGGCGGGGTCCGAGGCTCGCGCACACGGACCGCATTCCAACCGTTACGCAACGCCCCGCCCTCCATGTACAGGCAGAGAGGAGGATGAGGCACAGAGGTCTCACTCCGCGATAAAGTCCAGGAACCAGAAAGTAGTGACAACAATAAGAATCATCATTATTATTAAAATAATAAAAAGCACAGGCAGTAATTTTAGTTGTAGTTGCTTATCATACTCATAATATATATAAATAAATAATATAAAGATCCCTTCTTATTGAGATGTGTGGGTAGGTGTACAATGAATTTGACCAGAAGGCACCTTAAACTTTTATGCATGTGGAAATGGAAGTGGTGTTTATGCCAAGGGTGCCCAAACTTTCTCCCTTGGAAAATGGAAAATGGAACTTAATGGTAGACCATGCTCCAAAAGCAAGCACCTGTTATATTTCATTGTATTGGTGAGATGCACTCCCATAACATTTTTTTCAGGCTGAAAAAGGTGTAGAATATAATTCTTAAAAGAAGAATTTTACTGATACACTGCATCAGAACAAGAATAAACCAAAACTGATCAATTAACCAACAAATGTGCTCATGGTAAGGGTCTCATCTCTTTTATGTTCTTTTTTTCCATCTCATACAAAGAAACACCTTAGTGGAGCCAACCATTACTACTATTAATTCACTTTATTCTAATTATAGCTCTATCTGAAGATCCAAAGCCATTCATTTTCACCGAAGGTAGATCCAGTTTACGTATTATTTTAAAGATTTAAAGTGTAGACAGGACCACTCCCTTTTTGTTGACTAAGCGGTTCCCAAATTATTTAGCAGAGTGATACATCATTTCACACAAACTATCATTAAAACTACAAATTCCTCCGGTGACGTAGTCTCGATCGTTGTAAACAGTCCTGTGATAAACCAGTCCACCAGTGACGTCAGGTTTTACCAACTGGCCTCTTTCGGGATTTAATCACCCTGCAGACAGACTGATTATCTGGATCATCTCTCTGATGAAGGGTTTGATCATTGACGCTAATCAGCCGACATTTTTAGTGATCGCAGGGGGCTTGATCCAAATTTAGAAACACAGGACCTTCGTTACCTAACATGTGAATAAACATTTCTTTAAAAGCCCATTTGTTTTCAGAATCAATCAGCTTTTGAATAGGCATCCAGTCAGGGCTAAACTACAAATATATACCTTTACAGTTATGTTATTAACAATTAACTAGTTATTAAAATAAGGTATTGTTCTTTCTTCATGGTGAAATGTACAATCACGATTACATGCAGTTACTCAGCTGTTAAAGGAGCCATGTTTTCCCCACCCAGCATCCCTGAGAGTGCTTTTTTCATTGTAAACACACAATTATCAAATTCAAGGGCACCACATGAGTCCAATTTCCTGCAGTTATATAAGATGTAGGATTTAAAAAAAACAGCAGGGCTGACAATAACTTACAGGTCGACATTGCATTTTTTTAGAAGCCCATTTCCCCAGAGAGGTTCAGATTGGATGCTGCTGTTTGGTAGAGAGGAATGTGGGGTGGAGCTGGGGGGAAATTCTTCTTTGTGGGACAGATATCCACCCACTACCCCCCATCCTACTGCAGTCCTACTGATAACCCAGTCAATCAGGGAAGCTCCCACACAGTAAATATGTCAGCAGCACCCAAGAAGACACAAAACAGTGGAACCTAAAGGGAACTTGGAATTAAAGGGAACATGCTTGTCTGAACCATGGGTTTGCATGTGGGAAAAATCCCAATTCAACAACAATTAGTGTTCTGGGATGATTACAATTAGTAAAAGCCTTTAAACCTCTTACTGTTACAAACACAAGACAACCAAAGGGAAATGTTAAGTACGCTAATACAGAGCCTTGTTCTCACAAATCTCTTGTAGTGGGAAGTCATGAAAACCTGGACACTATACTTTTGAATTGGATATTAGATTATTGCCTAAAATTAGCTCTGTGGTAAACACAATTTTATGATATCTCATGAGTCTCCATGTTCGGCATGATGATGACAACTTCTGTAGCCTCATTTAGCCGCTTATTAGCAACTGCCTTGGTTTATACACACAAGCACGTTATAATTAAATTGTGGGATATAACTTCATGTATTTCATGTCATAGAACAAAACATGTCAATAACCCAAACCTGTTGTAACTATTGGTCTATTTTCAGACATTTTACAGAAATCCATTTATCCAACGTTGATATAATGGAACCGGAAATGCTAGAATGCATTAGTAATTCCTGGTAATGGGACTAATTAATAGTGATGGGTGAATGCTAATGACTTCAGCGTTGAACTGAGAAGCCATTTTTCTCTGTTAAATCAAAATGCCGAAACCCGGGATCGAACCAGGGACCTTTAGATCTTCAGTCTAACGCTCTCCCAACTGAGCTATTTCGGCGATGAAGCAAAGCTACAACCTTTGTTTCATTTACAGAGACAAACTTCAATGACAAGGCCTGTTACATATTTATATTATATTGATAATTAACTGCCACTTAACGACTGTGACGCCGCTTCAGCCGTTGCCTCGGTAACTCACTTTGTCAACGGCTCTGGATTGTTAGCACGTTCCACACGGTGACGTAACTTTCACGCCCATGTTGAGCGCAGAGGCTGCTGGGAAGAAAGGTCAAGAATCGGTGGCTGTGGAAGACAACGGAACCACTGCAGCATGAAAGATCATCGGGTTGTAGAACTAACTTATAATACTGCCGGAAAAACTACTTCACTTCACCGAATGAGATATGTGCGCGTTGTTGCCTTTCGTACAGCAACAATTATAACAAGCTATTGTCCGTTTTTCGGAGACTCAGTCGACAATCTGGCTAGCTATCGTTAGCTGGCTAGCGGCTGCATTGTTATTGTTTTCGCTTCATTTGGTGGCCTGGTAAACACCATTACTCGAGGTTCCCCGGCCAAGGCAGGGATCCGGACCGCCTGAGTGATGTTTTTCTGTTCGTCCCGGGAAAATGGATGAGAAGTCCAGCAGCAGCAGCAGCCACCACCGACTCCTGATCGTCCTGCTCATGGTGTTGCTCTTTGGCGTCATTATGATCCAGTATGTTTGTCCGAGCAGATCTGAATGCCAGATGCTCCACCAGCTTGGATCCTGGTTTAAAGACGGCGGTGTAGCTGGCTCCAGGAGCAGGGGCAAAGAGATCCAAGACGGGCTGCAGAGGGATCCCTACATTGCAGAGGACGGCGCTCTGGTCCGCTTTGTCCCTCGTTTCAACTTCACTAAAGCCGATTTAAATCGTGTAGTAGACTTCAACATCAAAGGTGACGATGTCATTGTTTTCCTGCACATTCAAAAAACGGGCGGCACGACGTTTGGTCGGCACCTGGTGAGAAACATCCAGCTGGAGAGGCCCTGCGAGTGCCACGCAGGTCAGAAGAAATGTACCTGTTTGAGGCCAGGTAAAAAAGAAACATGGCTCTTTTCCCGTTTCTCCACCGGCTGGAGCTGCGGGCTTCACGCAGACTGGACTGAGCTGACCAACTGTGTCCCGTCACGCATGGACTCACGAGAGGTTCCCGAGAACCTGCCCAGGTGAGAGGGGATGCTTGGGATGGAAATCATACAAACACTATTCTTGGATTTTATACTGCATGTTAAAATATGGCCCATAGAAGCTTTCAGCCTGACCTGATTGGAGGTGTGTGAATGAAGCTGAGTGTGAATGTGAACCTTGGAGAAAGTTTGCAAGCAGGTCGTCCAAATCTGCATCTAGATGATCCTTGCTATTTATTAGGACTGCAACTAACTATTATTTTCATCATTGATTAATCTGATTATTATTTTAAAATTCAACAAATTGATTGATTAGTTTAAAATATAAAACGTAGGGGGAAAAAAATGAAAGATGCTTTTCACAACTTCGCAGAGCCCAAAATTGCGTTTTCAAATTGCTTCTTTTGTCCAACAAGCAGTTCGAGATGCTTTTCTCAATACGATAAATTAAAAAAAGCAGCGAATCCTCACATTTAAGAAGCCTGACCCAGCAAGTATTTGACATTTTTACTCAACAATGACATTTAATCAATCATCCAAAAGCTTTGACTAATTGATTTATCGACTAGTTGTTGCAGCTCTACTTTTCATCCTGTATGTACTCAACGATATTGACGAATGTAATTTGGTGGCTAAAATTTCCTACATTCTACTTTAAAATCACTTCTTGACCACGCAAACCAAAAAACTTAAGGAGTTTTTGTTTCAGATTGTCAATTCAAACCCATTTTAAGTGCTTCTTTCGAAACTAATGCAACCAATCTATTCTCTAAGTGTTATGAACGGTGTTTTGTAGTTTTCCTAAAATTGTATTCAACCAACACTGAGCTTACTTTAACAATACTAATAATAACCAACAAAATAATTGATAACGAAAGAAAAACCTTAGTAAAAGCACAATATATTGAACAACACCTTTAGACGATTTGAACTGTTTTATTACAGATCTAATGTCCTCTCTCTCTCTCTACAGTAGGAACTATTATTACATAACCATCTTAAGAGACCCAGTATCACGCTACCTGAGCGAGTGGCGTCACGTGCAACGTGGAGCTACATGGAAGGCCTCCTTACACGTGTGTGATGGACGGTCACCCACACTGTCCGAGCTGCCAAGCTGCTACTCAGGAGACGACTGGTCAGGCTGCTCCCTGCAGGAGTTCATGGACTGCCCCTACAACCTGGCCAACAACAGACAGACCCGCATGCTGGCTGATCTCAGCTTGGTGGGCTGCTACAACGGCTCTGCCATGAGTGAGGAAGAACGCTGGGCGGTGCTCCTGGAGAGCGCCAAACGGAATCTACGCGGCATGGCCTTCTTTGGCCTGACAGAGTACCAGCGTAAGACCCAGTATCTGTTTGAGCGTACCTTCAATTTGGAGTTCATCGCACCCTTCACGCAGCTCAATGGCACACGTGCCTCCAGTGTTGAGGTACCCCCCGAGATACAGCGCAGAATCCTCGAGCTGAACCGATGGGACGTAGAGCTGTATGAGTACGCTCGTGACCTTTTCCTGCAGCGCTTCCAGGTGGCGAGGCAGCAGGAGCGCCGGCAGGCCAGAGAGAGGAGGCAGCAGGAGAGGAGGCGGCTCCGTGGAAGGCTCACAACGAAGCAAGGGAGGCAGCCGAAGCCCACAGAACCACCGTGTCAGCCTGATAGACACCCGGTGGTGACTGAGGAGCAAAGGAGGAATTCTGATGGCGACAGTGTGGAGTCAGAAATCCCAGAGTGGTGGGATATGGAAGAGAACGGCACCATGGAGGATTACGTGGACAATGTGGAACAGTGGTAGTGACTAAACAAGAGGTTGGGTGTCTTAATAATGTGTGCCAAGTTCTGCCTTGTCTGTTGTCAATGAATCCAAGTCCTTTTAATATATGCCTTCAACTGAAGTTTCTTTTCTCTCACCATGAACTGTTTTAAATGACACACATTTATTTATTGATACTGATTGTATGTTTTTGCTACAACTGACACTCATAATGGATACATTTGACATAAAGAAAGGCTGGCCCAGGTACCTGCAGCCCGATACCTTCCAGTGATCACGTGAGCCTCTGAGACTGTTCTCCTGGCATTCAAACACATCTGAACTCTTGTTATTTAGCTTGGAGAGAGGGGATGTGCATTTTTTTTCTTTGTTAAAAAAGAACAATGTTATACTTGTTTCTAAAAAATAATACACTACCATTTGTGGTTAACAATCTATATGTTTGCCAAATTGTTGTCTTGTCTGAAATGCGTACATTTTGAAATGTACCTGTGATTTTTCAGTGTCTTTTGAGTAACAGAAACAGAGAATGGAATAGATACCTCAATGTGTAGCATTAACTGCTAATGTTGTAAAATTACTGAATGTGTCCCAAGTTTCAGTTTTCATATAAAAATACTTTTACATTCACTGAACTATTGGACTATTTTTGTGTCTGATGTCCTTTTGTCTGATCTCGTGCACTAAAGACTGCAAGTTTTTGTGTTGCACGTGCAAACCTCTGGTGCACCAGCAGGGAGCGCTAAAGTAATTTTGACAAAAAAATAAATAAATTCCTGACTGGAGATACTGAGGTGGTAGTTGACATCCCAGCTTATTCTTGAATTTGGTTGGATAGGATTTTAACCATTTTCTATGTGATCCTTGGGAGATTTAATAATGGGATCAGCTGTGACAGCTGCTCCTAAATCTTGAAGAATGATTTAGCAACCTACTGAAAGTGCTCAAGACTTAATGGAGATTATTGGATTGCTAAAAGGAGGGATTACTTTTCTGTCAGTACAGTTGCGTCGGCAGAAACTGTTGAGGGATGAGAACTTTTGCTGAGTATTTGCTGTGAGTTCATATAAGTAGTTATATAGACAGTCAAGCTTTAGTGTAATCTATATCTAAATTTGGATTAATTAGGGCTGGGCAATATGTACAATATTGTATAGTCAAAATATTTGATATCTGATTTTGTCCCACAGCTCATACATTTGTGAAGTGCTTTTGAGAAGATTTCAAATTATTGTGAAGTCCATACTGCCAAAGATTCAACTATGAAAAACCTGAATCATGTCTTTAATTTATTTTTCAAATTTATAAAAGGTTAAACCTTTAAGCACTTTACAATAAGGTGAACAAATAAGAAACAAGTTATTCGTAACTAATGAGTTATATGCAGTCACCACTCAGTGTGTTGTTTCACATTACATGAAGGTACACAAAAAGGACAACTAATGATAAAATAGTTATTAACTAGTGAGTCTATATTGGGTAACTATTCAGTATGATGTTTCACTTTACCTGAAGCTACACGAAAATAGTAAGTTATTATTGAGTAATTAGAAATGAAACAAGTGCCACTCAGTAACTAGTTCATGTTCAGTGAAGAACTCATAAAGAAAATGGTCAGTATGTCTTAATCACAGATATTCATTAACTAATGATTACCTAATGATTCATTAATACATTATCTCCCAGTCTGTTCTCCAGGAACTGATCATTATAGTCCCTGAATCACAGTTATTTAGAATTACTCGTTAATGATTAACTATCAAGTCCATCCTGATTCATCCCTTAATTGTTCCTCAGTAATCTTATTCTAAAGTGTTACTATATAAAACTTGTATTACACCTAAATATCCAGTCTGGCCCCTGACAGGGACGAATGCTGCCCTGTTAGCTTGACTTCCTGTATGAACACAGCATTAAAAACTAATACAATTTACTATATCTGTATGTATCGCCTGTTTTCACGTCATAAAAGGGACATTTAAGATAAACAAATAATTTGCAATAACACAGTTTATGCCTGCTTTAAGATTATCGAGGCGAACTGATGCACCCTCACGTATGCTTTATTGTGAAAAACCTAACGGCTACCGGAAACACACTGTTAGTAGAACTTCAACAGAACGTTACCAGCGTCAGGTAGAACAGGTGGACAACGCTCCTCTACCTAATATGTCAACTGTCATCTGAATGGAAGAAGTAACAAAAACTATTTTACTTACTTAATATAATATGTAATATATCTAAATAACAATATATATGAATGTTTAAACGTCTACTAAGTGGGTTTTGAGGATGTTCGTTAGGCTGACGTCACTATTACATTTTTAACCGTTACGACGTTAGCTAGCTCATGCAAAAACAGCCACGTTTATCGGGCTAATTAAGCCCGGTTTACTGCTTTTCATATATGTAAATATAAAATTCAACAGGGATGGCCCTTTAAATAGATAAGAAAGCGCACAGTTATGCTAAGGTGGGGTGTTAACCCTTTTTTTTTTAGCTAACGTAAAATCTGTCAAAAATGTCATCCTTCAAGTTAGCTTAATCATGAGTCATCTGTTGCCAGGGAAGCTTTTCATCCGTCCTCGACGTCTGTGCGCGTATTGGCTGTAACGTTACCTACCTGCTCGGTGTTAATGGCAGCCTACCTTGATACCTGCCGTGCTTTTTAGTCGTGACTTTGATTCCCCCCCGTGGTTATAATGCTGCCTAATAAACGAAAGCACACACACACACACACACACACACACACTCTCTCTCTCTCTCTCTCTTTTTCTCTCTCCCAACTCCTCCCTCACCATTTTGCCCTCCCTCTGATTTTTTTTTTTTTTTNCCTCTGATTTTTTTTTTTTCAAATCTGTTATTCTGCTGTGAGTCCAGTCAGTGTTGCAGCCGAGCAAATGTAGTTGCAGCTAACATTTCAGCTGCCAGCCGAACCCCCGCTTCTTTCTTTCCGTCTGTCCTTCTTTCACTCCGCGGCAGTGACACGTTTTATTTTCTCTCTCTTCACTCGCGTCGACTTCATTATGTCTAGCTGTCGATAACGCGTTTTTTTTTTTTTTTTGTCTTATCAGTCTCTCACTTCCAGGTGATCCTGGCTGCCTGAAGAAACGCCTCTGTGTGGGAGAAAATAACCATAAAAATTACCATTTTAACCGACGTTAATTCAGGGGGAGGGACGCCTGAGTCTTGGACCATAAACAGGTAAGAGGCTGAGCTCGTCTGGCGCAGTTGAGTTTGCAGCAAATATGAACGCTGCCTGGTTTTATATTTAATCCATGCTGCAGTCATTTGAAAATGCCTGTTGCGTGGAAAGGCTGCTTTGTTATTGTCAAACACGGGCGTGATTGTGATTGTGGTGTCACACACAGGCACAGCAGTAACAACACACACACACACATTGAATAATGCTCTGTAGAGCTGCTGTGCATGGACACAGATAATCATGCTGTGGTGTGGGATCTGCATGGAAGGGTTTGGCTGAGTGCAACATGCAGGGTTTGTTGTTGTTGTCATGAGAGAGTGAAGAGCAAGAAAATCAGTGTGTTATTACTTTTTGAGGATTTCTCTTCCCTGTGAGAGTTCCTGCAGGCTGCTTCCTGGTTTTCTGCAGCCTCCATGCAGGCATGCATGCAGTGCAGGGAGTCTTGTCCTTGTTTACCCTTTAAGGGGGTCACACACTCGTGCCACCATGGCCTACTGTGTTGTCGCCCATTGCCTACACACACCGTACACACTTTCCATTTAACGTTACACCATCGTCTTTGCTCATTTAATAACAGAGCCTGTCAAGACAAGTACACGTTCCCTCCGGTCTGTGGACTACGCACCAGTCTAGCAAGTTTTTTTTCTTCTCCTAATATAAACACTGATACAAGGACAGACACAAGCAGGCAAACAGCCACTTTCCCACGCAACCTGTTTTCATTTCCCCTCACGCACCCGTCACGTTAGCTGCCTTTGACGCTCCATCTTTTATTGTGCAAATAAAACCATTCGACGACGCTCCAACAGCAATAACTACTCAAAAATGTAACGTCAACAATATGTTATTGATGCAGCTATAATAGCTGCAGTTTCTCCACACAGTTAATTTTCATTGTGTCACTACAGGGATGTGAAACCAGCATTATGGCGCGGAGGAGAATTAGAGCTCCAGGGAACCACAACTTTATCAAATCTAGTTTAAACTTTAAAGCTAAACTGCATCATTCCAAGTGTCTCATGCTTCGTGCGGACTGTGTTTTCCGGTATGATGGGAAAGGCTTGTAGTATGTTTGTTTGAATGGTGAACTGTGGTGCTTTAATGAGCTGAAAGGATTACTGATACTTAACCTAATTACTTTTCTCCGTCCCTCCAGGCTGCTGGCTTTCACTCTCATTGTGATTTATGGATCTCCCACCTTGTGCGTTTTAATCAATCACCTGCTCGCTGGCGTTATCCTGTTCTGCCGTCGTCCTCGTCACTGCTCTAAAAAGAGCTGTCTGTTTACGCGCGGATCATTTAGAGCTGTTTTCATAGCTCCGGTATTTGATACGCAGCTACTTTTGTCTCTAAAAGTGGAATTCACCCAGCTTTTAGGAAAAAAGGGAAACTCCAGCTTATAAAAACTATAAAAACTCCCACAGGAAACTCTCTGATTCTCCTGTGAAACCAAAATGACAAACAGATACGGGCCAAAGTGTCCAATGTATAGTTGTTAAAATCCCTCACTGACTTTCCCCAGGCTGTGACACGCAGTTTGGTACTTTTATGAGCTTTTTGTTCTCCCTGTCAACCTGCTGTATTGTCTGAAAACACTTTAATTTCCCCATTTTGCATATTTACATACACAACCGTTTTGTTGCTCTGAAAATGTTACCTGTACTATTTTTTAAATTCCTTTGTTCATTCTGTCAACTCGTGGTATAAACCATTAACACTCTACATTCCTGTTTAACACATTTACCCAATTATCTTAATCTAGAGTGATTCATAATACATTGAACAATAGAGCAAGCTTAAATTTCTACATAGACACACTACAATGCCTTTTAGTGATGAAGTTCAGATAAATCTTTACCTCTATTAGGCACTTTTACTTCAGTTTATACGTCATGAACACTTAAAACTAACCAACATTAATAAATGGTACATTTCTAGTTAATTTAAGTTAACTGTTAACAAACAGTAAAATGCTTTATAAACCATTTATTGAGCAGTTGTTAAGTGTACATTTACAACTCATGCTTATAAATACTTATAACTGGTTAATAACTGTTGTGTAGTTCATCAAAAACATTATTTGGATAGAAAGTTGAAATGTATTCGTAACTCCCATTTTGACTTCTTTAAAGATATAAATGTAACACTTCTGGAATATAATGACTAAAAACGAGTACATCTTTGTGAAGTATTTTGTTGGGCTGTGCATGTATATTATCCAAATTAGTTGAAACACAGAAATCTGCAGTTTTATTCAAGGAAATCGTTAAAAGAACCACTACCGATACCTTGACCTGGTGTACAGGTTCATGAGTGATCTTTTTTCGATTCCAATTTTATGAAATCTGAGTTAAAGAAGAGCCTCGTCTTGACGTAACCTTGTGTTTGTCCTGCATGCATTGAGACAGCCAACCACCAGCACTGTTACATCTCGGCACAACAAGCATGCTGCGTGCCTATTGGTTCACTGACACTGATGAGATTAACTCCTAAACGACAAAAAAATCAATAGTATTGAAGCAATTTGGTTGGTATCGAAGTTCAATATAGCCGGCCCTTCTTGTCCAGGAACGTTTCTGCCTGAGTCACAGAAATAGATTTTCATTAGGCAATCCGAACAGAAAACAGAGACAACAACGTCATGATTAAAACACTACTTTACACTAAGTTATAGCGACAGGCGATTTAATTAAATGCAGCGTTACCTCAAATAAAAAACACAGTTTCCTTTCGGTTTTAGCATTGTTGGAAACATTTATGGCTAATCAAAGCAACAACTCAACAAAATATATAGCAAAGGTCTAGTTGGTTTTTAATGTAGAAATGTTGCATATTATATCTTTAAGCACAGCTGAATCTTTGACTTCCATCAGCACTCACACTTAAATAAACAATTCAGCTTCATTTACTTGATTCTTTAACTTAAACTGTCAATTTAATGTCTAAAGTAATTGCTTTTATTGGCTGACACTTCAACTTCCTTCAGCACATCAGCTGTTTTCATGTACACATTTTTATTCAGACATTTTAATCATAAACTGAAGCCTTTTCTAGTTCTGTAACGTCAACGCCTATAACATTTACATTCCCATTAAAAATATAAACCTGGTGCATCACTGCATACATTTTTTAAGTTTCTAAACCACTGAAATTGTCATCAACCACTGGCAAGAAATTATAAGGCCTCTTAAAAACATCCACCTGCCTGGACTGTGATTATGCAGAAGACAGAAGGCAAAAGGAAACTCGTACGAGCAGAAACAATAATTTAATTGATAATGAATTAGTTTTATAAGTGTTATTGTGTCACCTTGCCTTTCACTGAATGCCCGCCTGGCTCTTCTCAGTTGTATCGGTGTAAAGCTATCTGTTAGCGTGATAAGGTGCAGGGCTGTCTGTCGAGGTGGCACCCAGCCTACACACGAGCCATAATGCAGACGTCAGAGCTCCGGTGAAGGTTACACTGCCGGTAGCCCTTTGGTGCACTGTGTTTGATGAGGGACGCACTGCGCCGTAGTCAACAGCAGCCACCCCCATCTGTCCTCCTTATACCCCCCCCCACCCCCACCCTTCCTCCATCCTGTTCCACCTACACGTTGACCCCCACCTACTGACTGCTGGAGCCACCTCTTCTCACTGCAGACACCTGGAGGACAGGCAGCAGCGTAATGACTGTTATAACTGGGACGCTCTATATTTATTCACCATGCCGCAGCCCTGCAAATGATTGTTTATGCTGCATCGTAAAGGTCGGACAAGTTCAGTGGAACGAGATTGTTTCTCTTCTCTTCGTCACAGACTTCTGATCACTACGCGGGAACAGAGTTGATAGTTCATCTGTTTTATTAGAGCCAAACAATGTATTGATCAGTTAACAAACAGAAAATAATCAGCAACTATTTTGATAATCGCTTCAGGATTCAGGAGGATTTTCATAAATTCTGTCACATTTCATATCTTTTGATTGGACAAAACAAGCAATTTGAAAATGTCAAATTGTGACATTTTCAACTGATGAATCAACTGCAGATGAAGCGACATTGAAAACAACCATCAGTTGCATCCATGTTGTGTACATTAGAAGGTTAAACTTGTTTATTTACTATCCTTGCAGCATAGCGAATGCTTATTTTCATGCTCTCTTACGTATGTTTTGGTTTTTTACTCCAGAGCTTTAACCCATTCATCTGTGTTGCGAGGGACAACACTGCCACAGTTGTGGTGTGTGGGCAGCAACTGCACAATGATGCAGCCTCGAGCATGTAGCACCAGGCCCTTGTCTTTCCAGCAGAGCTCTTGATCAGTGTTTATGCTCGCGTATCTTGTGGCCTCCTCGTGTTTTAGCTCAGCTGTGGTAGGTCGTGTTGTGCAGTACTGCAGAGAGAAGGAGAGGGAAAGACCTCCATCTCTTAAGAAACTTGTAAAACATCTAATAAAGGTGCATACTTTGCTTTACGCAGACAATTCATGTAAGCGTGGCCATCTTTGTTGGGTTGCTTTCAAGATTGTGACATCTCTGAAAGACTCAGATGTCTGTTTGTTTTTACCTTCAACCCTGAAGTTCTGCATCGTACAGACGGCAACATACTGTCAAGTTAACTTTGGTGGTGATTTGGTGGTAAATTATTCATTGGTGAATGTGCAGATTAGTCCCACGATGTACTCACACAGTGGAGTCAATCAAAACTCTTGGTAGGCTCACTGCTATTAAGACAAGCTAGCACTCTGGCTTTATGAGGGCTGAGCTATATATTGATGTGATGTCATCATAGTGATATGACACTGGTATTTGGTTTGATTTGGTTATATGGTGATCGTGCTTAAGTGCTGTCCTGGTTTCAAACAAGGAGCCTAAAAAAGAAGGAAAGGTCATTACAGTTATTGCTACGGCTGGCTGATTGAGCGATTCTTCGTTATGCGGTGAAAGTTATTTTAATTTTTCATATTATAAATATATATCGCAGAAAACTCAGTTTTTTTCCAATATCGTCACCAGGTCAAAATCCCCATTTGTCCAGTTCTTTGGTTAATGTTCGCAAATGCTAACACGCTAAGCTAACATGCTAATCATGCTGACTTTGATATTTAGCCTGAACGCGCTGAAGTTTCAGCTTGACAGAGCTGCTAGCATTGTTCACCTGTACATTTCCATGTTCTTACATTTCTACACTGGAGGATAAAGTGGTTTCACCCACTTTTGAGCAACTCATTAATGAAACTTATCTACTATTTTGTCTGATTGATAGATCTGCTAGCTTACAAAAAGCTCTCAGGCTGTTCTGTCTGTTCGTGAACATGTTGTAGCAAACACAACCCCCCCTTTAGAAGGCATGCCACATTTTAACTACTTGCACATTATGCCATGGCATGATTTCTCTATTTTTAACTGCCCCCATTGTCTTCCACTATGTGTTTAGGCCCTGATAGAAGCCAGAGGGAAAGCTAGCAAGGTAAGGCTCGCTAACAGAGCTGGAAAGCAGCAGCAGTATGTGTCAGTAAATGAAAGGTCATTACTGTGTATATTGGAAGGTACAGGGTGCAGTATAAACCAGAATGGCTTTGGAGGAGAGCCAGTTCTGCCGCGCAGCTTTCCAAGAACGATTCTAATGGCAACTGTGCGCCATTTGGTGTCTGGTGTGGCGAGAGCGAGAGCGAGCCGAGGAAGTGTGGAGTGTTGCTGAGGAGCATTTTGATGATGCGGGTTTTGTTGGGATTTGCTGAGCTGCGTCGTCAGGGTGTGCGTAAGCAAGGGCGCTTGACACTGATGTGGTGGACCTGAATGCAGGACAGGCAAAGCTGCAGGAGGAGTGCTTGTGTTGGACCCCTGAGAAAAGTTTCAATCGATCTGTTAGGTAGGCTGGGAGGAAGAGGAGGAGGCACAGACAAGCATAATGGTTAAGCAAGCAAAGCAGTTGCTGTACCTGCTCATCCCTCATCCTGCCTGTCCTTTTTTTTTTTTTT
>CAEMYA010002109.1:10907-27844 GCA_903131615.1 Diplodus sargus
CAGAGTTTCCTCAGGGGGGTCCTCCACACTGGGAGCTGTGTCTGGGTTGCTGCTGGGGCCCTGTCCCTGGGTCCCTTCGGCCCGGCCAGATGTTGTCTGTCGGGGTCGGGGGGGCCTGGGCACTGCTGCCCCCGTGACACAGACTGTGACTTCTCCCGGTGTGGACGGCTCCAAAGGTGGCGTTTCCTCAATGCTCAGTGCCTTGCCATGTCTCCTTATTGCCAGTAGTGAGAGTGTGCGGGTGTGTGTGTGTGTGTGTGTGTGTGTGTGTATATGCTTGTGTGGGTGTATATAGTATGGAAGGTGGGAGGGAGGGGCTTTCTTTTATATTGTTTTATTTTTCTTATGTAAAGCACTTTGTGCTACATACAATGTATGAAAAGTGCTCTATAAATAAAGATTGATTGATTGATTGATATCAAGGAGTCTGCCTGGTATTCTACCCTCGATCTCGCAAGTGGGTATTGGCAGGTTGAGGTGGATCCGCGGGACCAGGAAAAGACGGCCCTCACAACACCAGTGGGCCTTTTCCAGTTCGAGCGGATGCCCTTCGGCCTGTGCAATGCCCCCGCTTCTTTCCAGTGGCTCATGCAGCGCTGCTTGGGCGGCCAGGTAAATGATTTCCTTTTGATATACTTGGATGACATCATTGTGTATTCCCCCTGTTTCAACAGCCACTTGGGACACCTTGAGAAAGTGTTTGAGAAATTACACCAACACGGCTTGAAACTCCAGCCCCAGAAATGTCACCTCTTTCGTAAAGAAGTAAAGTACTTGGGACATGTTGTCAGCGAAAGGGGGGTAGCCACAGACCCTGACAAGACAGCAGCGGTGCAGAACTGGCCGGTTCCTGAGACAGTTACCCAAGTTCGCTCTTTCCTTAATTTTGCTGGTTATTACCGTCATTTCATCCCGGGATTTTCCAGAGTGGCAGCCCCTATTAGCGCTCTCCTTCAGGGTTCGGGAGGGGTTAAGAAGGCAGCAATTCAGTGGTCCGCGAAGTGCCAGAAGGCATTTGAAGGACTCAAACAAGCGCTGCTGCAGGCACCGGTGCTGGCTTATGCGGATTTTAACCTACCCTTTGTGCTATATACAGACGCCAGCTTGGAAGGACTCGGGGCAGTGCTGTCACAGGTACAAGGGGGGAGGGAACGGGTGATTGCTTATGCAAGCCGGAGCCTGAAACCTCATGAGAGGAACGACCAGAACTACAGTTCATTTAAGTTGGAGCTGTTGGCGCTGTTTTGGGCAGTCACGGAGAAGGTTAAGTACTACCTGTGGGGATCAGAGTTCACAGTGTTCACGGATAACAACCCCCTGGTACACCTGGAGACAGCAAAATTGGGGGCAGTAGAGCAGAGGTGGGCGGCTCAATTGGCCAACTTCACCTTCTCAGTCAAGTACCGGCCTGGCACGACCAACCGGAATGCAGATGCGCTATCCCGACTTCCTGGAGAGGCAAATGCCCAAGCTGTCCAGCTTGCCTCGCCCAAGGAGGGTGGGCCAGAAGAGGAGGTCCCTCAAGCAGCTCAGGACGATGGTTGGGGGTCCTGGCAAGAACGGCAACAGCAGGATCCAGAGTTGAACCAGGTGAGCCAACTGAAAAGTCAAGGTCTAACAGTGTCTCAAATACGAAAGTCTGTGTCTCCCCAAGTTCGCAGGTGGGTGCGAGAATGGGATCGACTGGAGCAACGCAAAGGAGTCCTGGGACGTTGCATTCAAGAACCAGATACCGGTCAGCTGACCTTCCAGTTGATTGTCCCCACCCAACACACTCGAGACTTGTGGACGGACTACCACAAGGCCGCTGGACCCGCAAATAGTGAGAAGGTCTTTGGCCTCATACGCCGCCGTTTCTACTGGCGAGGAATGGGCAAAGACATAAAGGTTTTGACAGCTGAGTGCCCCGAGTGTGCGGTTGCAAAGGCTGGCCCCGCAGTACGGACCCCCCTCCAGCCGATTGTATCAAGATACCTATGGGAAGTTGTGGCTTTGGACTATTTGTCGTTAGGGCGGCCAGCTGACACACACCAGTATATTCTGGTAATGACTGATCTATTTTCTAGGTTTGCAGTGGTCGTACCTACTAAGGACCAGACTGCTCAGACTACTGCCAACGCCCTGTGGGGTGCCCTCATCCAGCCCTTTGGCTGTCCCGAGCGTTTTCTGACGGACCGTGGGGGGGCTTTTGAATCTGAGGTATTGCATCGACTCTGTGGATTGTATGGTTGCACGAAGAGCCGGAACACCCCCTACCACCCGCAGGGCAATGGTGCGCGTGAGCGTTTCAATAGGACGCTACTGTCTCTGTTAAACACACTCTGTGAAGAGGATCAGTTGCGTTGGAGAGACAAGCTTCCAGCCTTGGTGCAAGCCTATAACAACACAGTGCATTGTAGTACTGGTCTGACCCCCTATTTTGTGCTTTTTGGACGCCATGCCCGACTGCCTATTGACCTGTGTGTAGATGTTGTTCCCCCACAGGAACGACGGACAGTGGCAGGATGGGTGGACAAGCACCATCGGACACTGGTGAATGCCTATAGCCGGGTCCAAACCCACACCAAACAGAGGCAGAATTGGGATCAGGCTCGGCATGACAAAAAGATACGGGCCGTCCCTTTGTTGCCGGGCGAGAGAGTGCTGATCAGGAATTTCAGACGGAGAGCTCGGGGCAAGTTGGCACCCCATTGGATGCCCTCTCCTTTTGTTGTAATCTCGCAGATACGGCCTGGCCACACGGTGTTCAAATTCCGACCTGAAGGGAAGGAGGGACCGATTCAGACGATGCACCGGAACAACTTGCGCCCCTGCCCTGCAGGACTCGGGACTACAAGGACTGAGCCCAAGGTGTGTACTCCAAAGATGGATTATTTGCCTAAACAACCCGCATTTTTGTTACCTTTTGCCCCCTTAGCCCGACAGGCCCCGTTGGCCCTTGCCGAGCCTGCCATTCCCCCTTGGGGTTGGAGCCGGCACTGTTTGCTGAACCAGCTCAGGCCCCTGCCTTGTTGGAACCTGATGCCCAAATAGGGGTGGACCTGCTGCCAGGGGGGGAACCGAACCCTCTCAGGCGGTCACAGCACTCCAATATTGGTATGCCTCCATTAAGGTATGGGGAGTAAGGCGGTGGGTGAGGACGACCACTGCAATAGGGGGGTTGGAAATGTCACCAGTAGACTGGGGGCTTTCCATAGAAATGAGAAAGTGACTGTTTTATGGACTGATGTGTAGTGGACTGGCATTGTTAAAATAACTTTGTATATGGACAGATACTGATTGGGACTCAAACTCATTCATTGAGGAAGCATGGGGACGGATGGGACTGTGGGGGGATGCTGTGTACTCTGCTTTGTTCACAGCTGATCTGGATGAGCCTCAAGATTTGGGCTGGTTTCTGATTGGTCAGCTGCAGGATGGGCCTTCCAGGGGACCATGGCGATTGGCGGAGAGGGGGGTGTGCCGGGGGCTCACCTGAGGAGAAAAAGGGACAACGTGAGGCGCAGCGAGGTCCTTTGTTCGTGGTTTTCGGGCAGGCCAGCGGTGACGAGGACGACGAGGAGGCGAGAGCCTGAAGGAAGTCATCGACCGATCGGTGCAGGCGGCGGGAGTGTGGGATCGCGGTTCGCCGGTGTGGAATAATAGGACCGAAGACGGACTCTAGCGAGCAGCGAGCGAACGTGGCGAGGCCCGAGAGACTCCTTTACGACGGTCGCAATTTTCTGGATGAAGGAAAATGGAAACGTCAACCCCCGTGGCGCGAGTGAGTGAAGCCCTGTTGATAAAGGAATCATTGCTGGTGTTCCCTCTTGTTTGTCCCTGGCAACTGTCGGCTTCGGGACGCCTTGGAAGAGTATCGTTGGACCGCCCGCTTGTGGAGACGCTACGCCCCCACAGACAGCTGTGCTATCACCCAGTCATTCGGGACCCCGCCGGTTGTGCCCAAGGGCGGTGAGAGACAGTATTGTGTAGATTCTCTTGGTCGTGGCCAGCGACCAAGAGCGGACACTTAATTTCTTCATCCCGCTGTGTAGCCAGCGGCCGCTACCCCTGCATCTTGTCATGACAGTGTTTATATGCTAGGTAATCAGTGCCACCTCTTGCTAAATTCCACCTTTGCTTATAATTGTCTATATTCCCCTATAGTGGCTAGGGGGTGCCATAAGGGTGTTTCACTGGGTAATGTTTGTGGTGATGAAATTTACAATTGTGTGCAGTGATTAACTTAAAGGAAGTGTCTGCAGTGAGTGTCCTCTCTTCAATGAGTGTGTGTAGTGGAAAAGTGTGGGTTGATTTCTTGTAGTGTCTGTTTCTGGTGCTACTCCTCTAGCACCCCCAGGCAGGAGGAAAGAGGGGGAGTTGAGATACAATAGGCTTTAGAGTGGCTATAGTGATTTACTGGTCTTGTTATTGGTCAGGGCAGGTGACACTGTGTGATTATTTTAATGCATTGCAAGATTAATAAAGTTGTTCTATTTTTGGGACCTGACCTTGACTGCTGTCTGTGTGATTTGGGGGATCTGAGAACCTGATTTCGAGTGTTCATGTGGCTAGAAGCCTCGTGACAGTTCTGCATCCTGGATCATGTATAAGGTGTCCTTCAAGTTCAGTGATCTTCTCAGCCAAGCGGGAGCAGCTGACACAACTGGGTGAAGAGGTGAGTGGGGCCATCGGGTGTAGACGGGTGGCTGGGAAGCAGAAGTGAGAAAGGAGGCCAGGACAAGGCTAACAATGTATGAAGGATGGATGACGAGTGGAGTATTAACGTTAGCTGCAGACCAGCAGAGCACAGGCACTTACACGCATGGGCTCCGACCCAGAGCCCACAGTGCTTGATATGGCATTAGCAGAGATTACGGGTCCAGAGAAAGAACATCAGGAGGCAAACAACTTACCGACACGGGTCCAACAAGTGGACCAGCTGCAGAGATTTGGCGTCGGTTTGAGTAGGAAGTTGGAGGCGTCCTCACAGTCCTCACAGTCCTCACAGTCTGAGTGGTAGTGGTAAACTGTTAGCATCAAATGCTAAAAACAAACCGGCTTTAGCTGTTGCTGTTAGCCTCCAGTGATGTTAGCGACCCGGCTTTTGGCCAGGGGCCTGTTCTGCGAAGGGGGCTCAACATAGCCAGGCTTTGTGCTCATGATGCAGCTCAACAAAGCCTCAAGTCCCCAATCAGAGTTAAACGGTTCTGTGACGGTGGTTATCAACTTAATTTGTTAAGTCCGGTTCTCTGCTTTGTGCTCTGTGCGCGTTCACATGAAAGGGGGTGTTTGACGTCATATTATTCTACTTCCGTGCGAAAATGGATTGGTCCTGGGCCACATATTTCACACAAGACGAGCAGCTTCTCATTATGCAAGGCTATGAGGAATTCAAGGAAACAATCACCGTGAAAAGTAACACTGTCGCCGCCAATAGAGCGAGGGAGGGCTGCTGGCAGAAAATTGCTGACCGTGTAAATGCGTAAGTTACCAATGATTAATATTATGATCAATATTATATTAAGCCCTTAGTGTTTTAATTTCTGAAAGCTCACCATTGTGCAACTTTTACATATTAACCCTCATCCATTTAAAAAATAAATAAACTGAAGCAACAACTATCTTTTTTCATTTTTGAATGATGTCTATATTGTTTTCATATTTACTGATCTCAGTTATAGAATGCGCATGTGTGTTTTATTGAAAGCAAGGCTGAGTGTGCGTAGACTATAAATGTTCAGTGTTTTTTTTTTTATATTACCGGTTGGGATGAACAAGCAAATGTAGCTTCTGTCCCTAAACAATGACAATAAAGACCATTTTGACAGTGAAAATAGCTCAAGACTGTAAGACTTGTGTTTGGGCGTACACTGCCCTACAGCTGGTGAAACATTGATCAGTTCATTAGTTTCTTCATGGCCACATAAAGAAATAATTAACTTTACTCTATCTGTGACAAATAAATAGTAGGTTGGCCTAATTAATATTTCATATTGCTTTTTATTAAGATGTGGAAGCAGCAGTCGGACATGGCAGCAAGTCAGAGCCAAATATAAAAACATCATTCAAAGTGGTATGTAGCCAAGCTGCCCCATCATTTTGTCAGTGTGTGAAAAATAAACTGTATCCCATTTTATTGTAGTATCATCACTATCTTAAGCCAACAGGAAGAAAAATGAAAAGAGGAAGACTGGAGGGGGGCCAGCTCCACCAGAATTCACAATACCTGAGGAGCTGGCCCTCTCCAACAATGAGGGGCGCCCAATAATGGAGGGCATTGAAGGGGGGCTCAGGTCGGACCCGAGTGCTGGCAGCTCACAGGACAACCTTTTTGTCCATGGTATGTCAAGAGTAAAGTACTTAACATTTGCTCTTGGCATCAGGCAGGAAAATTCACTGTGTAATTTCAGTTGTAGGAGACACCATGGTGCTGCTTCCGCCAGGGCAATTTCCCCGCGCCAACCCAGAGGTAACTATCACAGCAATGTGTCAGGTTCTTTGCATTTGCTGTGATCAGCTCATGTCATGCAGACCTCTGAAATCATTCTTCAGGTTGAAATAGATGACCTGGAGACGGTCTCTGTGCTCTCCGAGAGGCCCGAAGTAGGAGTGCATTTTTACATACTCATCATAAGTAGGCCTACACATAATAAAGTGACTTAACTTGGTGGACAGCTTTCACAGGAAGAAGATCCACACCCTCCGCCCACAGCCTCTACTTCTGCATCTGGCCTGGGGAGGGAAAGAACTGTAAGGGTTGTATGAAAAGTTAAACAATACATGACTAAGATAAAGGTGTTGTAAAAAGTAAAACTGTTTGATTAAACATGCCAGTGACCTTTCAACCAAAACAATTCAAACAGACCACAGACACACTCCGTGCAGTGTACAAAAGGAATCTGGAGCTGGACAACATCAAAAATGAACTGGAAATAAAAAAACTGAAGCTGGAAATTGAACTCTTGGAGTTTAAAAAGAAGGTATTTTAATAAATGGTACCTTTTTAAAATGGTTTGATAGCATGACATTATGTGCCTTGTTCTGTCTTTTTCTTCCCAGCAAATGCAGACATTGCAATAATAAAAAAAATGAAGACGCATTCAGTGAATGAGTCTTTTATTATTTACACACCATCACTCTTGGGTAAAATACTGGTCAGTTATAACTTGCCGGATGGCTGCACCAGTTGGGTGGTCTGTCACTGGATCAATTATTTCAGCTGCTGCTAATGGCACATGAGGGGTTTGTTCTTTCCTCATTATTGCGATGTTGTGCAGCACCACACATGCAGTGATGATTCCACAAGCACACTTAGGATGTACCCAAAGTAGTCAAAAAGAGGAAAAAAGGATTTTTTACCATATAGCCTACCTTGTTGTAACTGGTGACCCAGTGCAGACTCACGAAAAATTCTTGAGTCATGGACAGACCCAGGCCACCTTGCCTCCACACTTGTGACCATCAATTGATGGTCACAAGTCATCTGTTAATGGGATTTCTAGTTAAATTTAAAGAGAGCACTGCACGAAGGTGAAAAGCATAAAGAGATTCCTTTTCAAAGACCTATAATGCAACTGGATATTTCACTCATGTCAAAAGTCTGTCTAGACAATATTATGTGCCACTGATAAAAGCCTATACATTCACTGTGCATGTGCCACCGATCACCTGCAGAAATTATTTTTGAGATTTCACCTGCACATTGATGCTGTGGATGGACTTTCTGTTGACATAGTCAGCCTCATGTTCCCCCAGGGGCCCGGTGACGGGTACATGAGTGAAGTCCAGCGCACCAATGACCCTGGGGAATCCTAGTCACATATTATAGGCTACATTAGATTTCATCACGCAAGCAAGTAATACTGATGATGTAGAGGGGTCTGAAAGTACATTACCAGATATTTTATAGAATCCCTCCTTGACAAGCATTGTGCTCAAATGACTTGGGAACACTACAAACATATTCAGCTTCTCAGTAAGAGCAAGAACCACTTTGCGGATGGCGCAACACGCATTGCTCTTGCTCAGATTTTCGGCATCACCAACTGAATGTAAGTAGGTTCCCGTGGCAAAAAAACTAAGCGCAACACAAACAGTTTGCCCGACAGTGAGCGCACAGCTTCTTTGAGTGGCATTCCCGACACTCAGCTCAATAAGTGAGCAAATGTACCGTTTTCCCTCGGCTGAAAATCTATATCGCTCATAGAGAATGTCATCAGGAAATGCCAGCGGATCAGCGCGATCTCGATAAAGCCGCTCACGTCGCAGTGCTGCCCGAATTATTCTTGCTCCCAGGTCCACCGGGTTTTCAATGACTGGTGACGCCATCTCCGAATGAGTTACACAGTGAAACAGCAGCGCTTTTATAGCCGATTTTAAGCCGAAACTCGAAACATAACCTGGTCGCGTCAGGTTATGAGCTAAGCATAAGTTTCCATGGTGATCTAGCCGGGATAAAGAGAGCCACCTTCGTAGAACAGGAGAGCCTGACTTTAGACTCAACATAGCTCGCTAACCCACTAAACCGGCTTCGTAAAATACCCCTCTGGTCGCAGATGAAGGCAGCTTAAAAACTAGTCCGAAGACTAGAATCCTTTATCCAGGTAATCGATGTGGGTTAAAACAACCAGGAACTAAGAGAATGATCATTAAAATGTAGTTAAAAACAGGATAAAAGATTAAAGTAATGAGCGAACCTCTAACTGGCGACTTCCGGCGACCGGCGACTTGTTTTCTTTTATATGCTAACCCATCGGCCCTTACTGTATAAACAGTACATTTTGGCTGGTAGAGGGTTAACCTGTAGACTCATGTTAACATCTGAGTAGGAATTCTCACAGCTTTGGATTTTCTGAGTGGAATAGTGTGATAAACTGGCTGGACATAGGCTGCCTGCAAGAAACTAGCCTGATAACCTGGCAAGATACAATGTTAGAGGGTACAGGACTAGACATGGACCCCTGGCATGTTACTGGGCGACTGAGTCTGTACAAACAACTCACATTATCACCCTCATCTGATTCTGACAAGTAACTGTTTGAAGTCAGTTCATCATAATTTCCATTGTTTTTTTTTAGCCTTTTTCTTGATTGACAGCTTGTGATCCTTTTAATCACCACTGGCTTGAAAGATAGAACAGCCATATCTGTTTTATTTGAGGAGCAAATAAATAACAACATTCAGGGTGTAGAGCATGTGTATGTGAGGGAGGCTTAACTGACTCATGAAGTTTCAAATTTTTCTTTGATGAAAGCACAAATTTGGGTACATGTGGGGAAAAAGTGACAGTTCAGTTTACCGCAGTGGTCAAAAAAAGCCTGAAGGAGTAAATGAGGCTGAAAATGGACATATGCATGTACATGACAACAACTGCCGTCTCAATGGGCAAACTAGGTGTTAATCTGAACTGAACCTAACATAGAGATATGTTGTCTTTTCAAAAACAACAACAAAAAACAAACAAAAAAAAACATTTGACAAGAAACTTACATGAACCCACGTTTTCCTTTCTGACTCATGAAGTTTCTAACATATGCATGTACATGACAACATCAGCCGTCTCAGTGGACAAACTAGGTGTGAATCTGAACTGAGCCTAACATAGAGATATGTTGTCTTTTGAAAAAAAAATAAAATAAAAACATTTGACAAGAAACTTATATGAACCCACGTTTTCCTTCTCATTCATTCTGTTTGTAATGTTTCTGGATCAAAATGTGTTTATTTGAGCTTCTGGTAAGAACTACAGCTTAGTTCACAACCTCCAAAAGTCAACAGGTGCTGTCTGTGGATGAAGACTGAAAAAAAAGTAAAATCTATGATTTGGTAATGCTCACTTCTCAAACCAGCCCTCCATTTCCTGTAATAGCATTAACGTGTGAATTGTTACAAGTGTAAATTCATCATGGTGCATTATTTCAATATAATTAAGAACTGACTATACACATTGTTAGTGCATATAAAGGTGTTTTTTAAATCCAAGTACTGAAAAAGCTTCACTTGAAAAATATTGTATGAAACCATCACACAGGAGGACAAACATAATGTTAGACAACATGTAGCATTGATATCCTAATAAAGGCAGTGATTTGGTTAAAAGAAATATGGTTATTAATGACAAGTGTGAAACAAAGGCCTTTCTGTGCCACTGATGCAAATGCACGACTTACACCTTGTTTCAAAAATATCCTATTTGAAAGTGTTAAACAGTATATATTTTGAGTGTGGATTTGTCATTTAACAGTTAAATTCATAGTTGACGAATTTGGGCTGAATATTTTCAGGGTGATTATGGAATGAAAACATTTTTTGAAGGAGGGATAAAACAAGGCATAAATAATGGGGTTACAGGCTGAATTCAAGTAACTCAACCAGTATAATGCTTCGTAGAGGAAAGGATCAATGCGGTGTCCAGTGAGGGGATCAATGATAAATTGCATAAATAAGGGCATCCAACAAAAGATGAATACACCAAGCACAATACTGAGAGTCTTTGCTGCCTTGCTTTCAGAGTGCTTAATCAACCCACCTCTCCCTCTGTCATTTGAACTATTGTTCATATCTCCAATCTTTCTTACATGCTGTTCAGCCACGATAAATATTTTAGTGTACAGACAAACCATTACAGTGCAGGGAAAGAAAAAGCACAAAGCACTGCTCAACATTCCCCAAAGTGGGTTAAAGTAAACAAAACAAGCACCAAGGCAAAAATGTTTTGATATATCCTCTAAACCTGCCATGTTGGCCTTTGAATAAATTACTCCATAAGCGTAGACAGCAGCCAGTGCCCAGCTGACACATACCATCATCACAGCCACTGACATTGTGATTTTTCTCGAATAATGCAGAGGATTACATATTGCTTCATGTCTGTCGACAGCAATGCAAATTAAGTGGAAGATAGAAAGAGTGGTGAGAAACAACTCAGAACTGGTGTGTATGCCACAGAACGTATCTCCATAGAACCAGCAGCCATGAATAGTCCTGGTAGCACCGAAAAGCAGCACTAAAACACCCACTAGTAGATCAACCAGAGCAAGAGATAAAATGAGCACATTGGTAGGACTATGCAACTGTTTGAAGTGACATATTGACACAATGACAAAAGAGTTCCCTAAAACGGTAGCCAGTGTGATCGAAATAAACAGCAAATACATGGCAAAGCTGACCCACAAACTGAACTGTTTCATAACACATGAGGCATTGCTGCCAGGAACACATTGCATCCACTGCTCTTGAGAGAAGTTATTAGTCATCTTGAACCCAAACACATATGCCAAAACCTCAGAGATAGCCTAACAGAACCCAACAGAGAGAGGACCTTAGGAGAAACATCCTTAAACCTCTCTCTTGTCACAACATTGAAGCCACCTAAATAATCATCAGATTCACTGTGCCATCCAATCAAAGGCCATCTATTAACGTACAATTAAAACAGTCGGGCAACATTATTACGTCATCATGTTTTCAATTGTCTCGATATTCATCCAAATAACCATAATGGTTTCACAAGGAAAATAATTTTGTTTTGAGTAATAAACCATAATTTTAAGTGTTCCATAACATCAAAATGCACTGTGCTATAAACAGTATCGTTTGTAGAATCAGATTGCTGTTGGATTAAAAGGTTCAGTTGTTCCAATCACCTCACTCTGAGAGCTGCAAAGTCTACTCAGGGCCACTCTGTCTGTGACAGAGCAGCAGAGTACCAGGGGCAGTTATATGAACACTTGAAATGAAGTGCTAGCTAAATGTATGACTAGCCCCATTCACACTGCCCTTTGAGTGCAGGGATCCTGCACCAATTCTGAATCTTCCTCTGTGTGAAAGTCTCAGATGTGGCGAGAGGTGAAATTTCGCTGCACCTCTGATAGGCCTCCGGAGGTAGCATTAGAGGCGCAGCATTGCCAAACTCTAACTGTGTGAGTGGACAAGTCGGTGGCACGGAGTGGTGGAGTTCTTATCTGTAATGTTTCATTTAATCTTCTAACCCTGCTACATCATGCTAATCATTGCCACTGACATTGTGCCACTGACATTGTGATTTTTCTAGAATAATGCAGAGGATAATGCTTGATGTCTGTCGACAGCAATGCAAATTAGGGGGAAGATAGAAATACTGGAAACAGACTTATTGTACTGGTCATGCAGCATATAATTAACATGTTGGACAGTGACGTATATGTCAGCCCCCATTTTGAGAGCTGCTGAAGTCTGTGACCTCAAATTGGCCATGGGAGAAGGCAGAGCGTGTAGCCTATGGAAACCATGGCATCCACTATCTGTTGAATCACTTCAAAACAGACCCACAGAGACAAAAAATGGAAAATTTAGCTGAGGGCACGTTTTGCCAATGCAGGGTTGTATGCTATTTCTGGTGCATGTTACAGAGGCTACCAGGAGAGGTTTGCCCTCATTCTGATGCCACATGATATGATAGTTTCTATCTCATTCTTCCTGGCTGTATGTGGGTTGAGATTTAACTCACTAAGCAGAATTAAGAAGGATAGCAGGTCATTTCTTAAGTTGTGATGGTAGACAAGCTATTGTTGGTGTTACTTGTGAAAATTGAAGGTGGACACAACTGACTGATAAATGGTAACTAATGACATTGATAATATATACAATTCTTACATGATATTCAAGTTCTGTAAAGTATGACATACGAAAAAAAAATGTTGGTTGGCCAGTGTTAATGAAGCCTTTTAACATTATTTTTGTCACATTTTCATTTTTATGCTCATCTGTAACTGTGTAGTACTTGTAGCATCTTAAAACTGAATTGCACGTTTTCTGCTCTCTTGTCATTGCTTAACCCCCAAAACTGAAGAGAAGTTGACTGTAGACATTGATTTACAAGACATATTCATGAATTCATGTGCCGCCAGTTCTACAAGCTTCTGCAAAGAAATATCTGCTTCCATTATGGCAGTAGTAAAAAAAAAAGAGGCCTAAAATGGACATATGCAAATGCATGACAGTTTCAGTCACTTTCAATGGACAAACTTCAGAAAGCTTCTGAGAAGAACTGCAGCTTCCTTCAATTCAGTCGTCAAAAAAATCTGCCTAAATCAGTACATAACTCCTTAAAGTCATTAGGTGCTGTCTGAACAGAAAGACTGAAATAACTGCAAAACACAAGTTACACTTTTAGAAGCTTTATTTTATAGTGTGGCAAAATACATGATAAAGCATATTTTATTTGCTTATCCTATGTACCCTTAGAGAGCATTAACATATGAATTGTTACAAGTGTCAATTGATTAAGGGACATTATGTGATCATAATTGGGAATTGATTATACGTGTTATTATTGCCAGATGTTTTTCAAATTCAAATAACGAACCGTGAAATATAGTGTGTAAAACATCCACATAGAGCAACAAACATAATGGCCCAGTAATAAAGTATGTTGCATGCATCATTAATATTGCAAACACATTGCAACACAGATTATTCTGAAGAAAAAACATGTTGTTTTTGATGACAATCACAAAGAAAAGACTTTAATAAATCTGCTGATGCAAACACTTGTCTTTGACCTAGTTTCAAAATGGCTTATTTACATAATGCATTTTGATGATGTAGATTTGTTATTTAACAATTAGATTCATATTCGAAGAATTTGAGCAATGCAGAAATGTTCAGAGTGATTATGCAATGAAAACATTTTTTGAAGGAGGGATAAAACAAGGCATAAACAATGGGGTTCAAGGTTGAATTGAAGTAACCCAACCAAATTAATACTTCTATGAGCAGACCATGTGTGCTGTAGCCAGTGAGGGGATCAATTATTGGAACTGTAAACAGGGGTATCCAACAAATGATGAATGCACCAAGCACAATACTGAGAGTCTTTGCAGCCTTGCACTCAGAGTTTTTACCAAACCCACGTTTTCTTCTGTCATTTGAACATTTGTTCTTATCTCCAGTCTTTCGTACATGCTGTTTAGCCACAATAAATATGTGAGTGTAAATACAAACCATTATAGTGCAGGGAAAGACAATGCAGATAGTACTGCCCAAGATTCTCCAAAGTGGGTTGAATAAACAAAGCAACCACCAAAGTATGCTATTGATGCCATTAAATCTTCCAAACCTTCCTAATCGGCCTTTGAATAAAGTGCTCCAGAAGAATAGGCAGCAGCTGGAGCCCAGCTGACACATACCATAATCATTGCCACTGTCTGTCGACAACAATGCAAATTAGGTGGAAGATAGAAATAATGGTGAGAAACAACTTAACACTGGAATGCAGTTGACAGAACATATCGCCGTAGACCCAGCAGCCATGAACAGTCTGGGTGGCACTTAAGGGCATCACAATAACACCCACTAATAGATCAACCAGAGCAAGAGAAAAATTGAGCAGATTGGTAGGAATATGCAACTGTTTGAAATGACATATCGACAAGTTGACAAGAGAGCTTCCTAAAATGGTAACCAGCGTGCCAAAAAGAAACAGCAAGTACAAGGCAAAATTAGTCCCGAAACTATACTGTTCCACAACACAAAAGGCATTGCTGCCTGGAAAACAGTACATGAACTGCTCCTGAGGAAAAGTAAACAGTCATCATAAACCCAAACACATATGCCAGAACCCCAGTTATAACCCAACAGAACCCAACAGAGAGAGGACAGGGGAAATGGGATTAACATGCTGACATCTCTGTGTTGTTACCAAAGTCACAGCCAAGAAGTCACCTTAATAGTTGTTGGATACGCTGTGCCATCCAATCAAAGGCCTCCTATTAACATACATGGAAAATAATGAAAGCAAAATTCAAAACAGACCTACATATCTTGTAATGGCATTAATATTTAAATTGTTACAAGTGTAACTTCATCATGGTGCATTAGATAGATAGATAGAAATACTTTAATGTTCCCAGACTGGGAAATTATTTTGTTATAGCAGTAGTGGGTCCACAAATAAAACACTTCGTACATAACATAAATAGAATCCAATATATACATAGTGTATATATACAGTGCACAGTTTGCTATAAACAATAAACAATAATAATATATACAACAAAACAGTAGAGAGAGCAGAGTTCTCTGTCAGGCAGAGGTGAGAGAGTTGTTGTATAAAGTGATGGCTTGTGGCAGGAAAGATTTCCTGTATCTGTTGCTACGACAGCGAAGCTGAAGCAGCCTTCCGGAGAAGGTGCTCCGCTGTCTGACCAGTGTGAGTTGGAGAGGGTGGAGAGGATTATCCATGATGGATAACAGTTTTTTCAGTGTCCTCCTCTCCACCACAGCCTCCAGATTGTCCTGTTTGCAGCCAATCACAGAGCCAGCCCTCCTGATCAGTTGGTTGAGTCTGTTGGTGTCACTGGCTCCGATGCTGCTTCCCCAACAAA
Organism: Diplodus sargus; assembly: GCA_903131615.1. Taxonomy (NCBI): domain Eukaryota; kingdom Metazoa; phylum Chordata; class Actinopteri; order Spariformes; family Sparidae; genus Diplodus; species Diplodus sargus. Next base: position 26,255 of record CAEMYA010002109.1, read on the forward strand.
CCACAGCAAAGAAAAGTACACTGGCCACCACAGACTGATAAAAGATCTCCAACATCTTGCTGCACACGTTGAAGGATCTCAGCTTCCTCAGGAAGTAAAGTCTGCTCATCCCCTTCTTGTACACAGCTTCAGTGTTAGATCTCCAGTCCAGTCTGTGGTTAATGTTAACACCCAGGTACTTATAACCCTCCACCGCCTCGACATCCCTTCCCAGAATGCACAGGGGTTGGAAAGCCGTCTTCCTCTTCTTCCTGAAATCTATCACCATCTCTCTGGTCTTGCTGATGTTCAGCCGCAGGTGATTCTGTCCAGTCCACTCCACAAAGTTGTCTACCAGAGCCCTGTACTCCTCCTCCTGTCCCTCACTTATACACCCAACAACAGCCGAGTCGTCAGAGAACTTCTGCAGGTGACACGACCTGGTGTTGTACTGAAAGTCAGTGGTGTATAAGGTGAACAGGAAAGGAGACAGTACAGTCCCCTGTGGAGCTCCTGTATCACTAACCACCGCATCAGACAGAACACTGCCCATACGGACAAACTGTGGCCTGCCTGTCAGGTAGTCAATATAATTAGGAAATTAGTATATATATATAAAGGTGTTTTTTTTAGGGTTAGGGTTAGAGTACTGAATAGCTTTACTTGGCATTTCTGTCACTGATGCAAATGCATGACTAACACCTTGTTTTAAAAATATCTTGAAAGTGTTAAAGATATTTTGAAAGTGTTAAATAGTATATATTTGAGAATGCTGATGTGTCATTTAACAGATGAATTCATAGTTGAAGAATTTGGGCTGAATATTTTCAGAGTGATTATGGAATGAAAACATTTTTTGTAGAAGGGATAAAACAAGGCATGAATAATGGGGTTACAGGCTGAATTTAAGTAACTCAACCAGTATAATACTTCCAAGAGGAATGAATTAATTTGGAAGCCAGTGAGGGGATCAATGATAAATTGCATAAAAAAGGGCATCCAACAAAAGATGAATACACCAAGCACAATACTGAGAGTCTTTGCAGCCTTGCTCTCAGAGTGCTTAATCAACCCACCTCTCCCTCTGTCATTTGAACTATTGTTCATATCTCCAATCTTTCTTACATGCTGTTCAGCCATGATAAATATTTGAGTGTAAAGACAAACCATTACAGTGCAGGGAAAGAAAAAGCAGAAAGCACTGCTCAACATTCCCCAAAGTGGGTTAAAGTAAACAAAACAACCACCAAGGCAAAATGATGCTGTTATATCCTCTAACCCTGCCATGTTGGCCTTTGAATAAATGACTCCATAAGCATAGACAGCAGCCAGTGCCCAGCTGACACATACCATCATCACAGCCACTGACATTGTAATTTTTCTAGAATAATGCAGAGGATTACATATTGCTTGATGTCTGTCGACAGCAATGCAAATTAGTGGAAAGATAGAAAGAGTGGTGAGAAACCACTCAAAACTGGTGTGTATGTGAAAGAACGTATCGCCATAATAATAATAATAATAATAATAATAAATTTATTTGTAGAGCACTTTCAATCAAAGTGCTTTACAGAGATTAAAAACAATCAGGAGCACAATCAGTTACATTAT
>CAEMYA010002109.1:36228-46771 GCA_903131615.1 Diplodus sargus
ACTTAGCCAAGTGTGAATTTGGACAGGCCACCGTAACATATTTGGGAAAAGTGGAGGCCATTGTGAATGTGAGTTTCTGCAAGAATTTTGCCACTGTTGCGTCCCCTTTGACTAATCTGCTTAGTTCTAAGGTTCCTTTTGTTTGGACAGAGATGTGTCATTTCGCCTTTGAGAGCCTGAAAGCACTGTTGGCTAGTGCTTCTGTTCTTGCTGCCCCTGACTTTAGCAGGCCTTTCAAACACAGAGTCTTCCACGATTGACCCCATGTTCGGACAGTTACTATTGTCCTTTTTTTTCCTAATCACCAAAATGTGTGATTTGATCCCAATATCGGTAATATCCCAGGAATCCATGCAACTTTGAAGCGGTAACGATTTTCAAACCAGTCATGGTGGCCATCTTGAAATTTATTTGTATCATTCATGTACAAACTCCAAAGAGGTAAATAAATGTAGCTAACTATATGATCAATATCATATTATAATCAACACACAAAAGAAAATTCACATGAAAATGGTAGTCAATGGCGGCCATTTTGAAAAATGGCTGCCACGGCCGCCATATTGAAAATTTGCGATGGCCCAATACCCAATTTTTTTGGGGCTGTGTTTGGCTATAAGTGTACCAAATTTCACGCTTTTATCAAAAAGTGCACGATTCTTTGGAATTATGCTGTTAAGCCGCCCCACTATTGCTGCTCCAACGCCCGCCGAGCGTTTTCATTTTCTTCATTAAAGGGAAGCCTATCCAATTGCATTTGATGTAGAAGTTTGCTATTCTCCAACTGAATACGAAGCAATTCCTTTGCTCTGCAAAAGTCAAGCTGCCTAAAGGTGTAGGAGACAGAGGATTTTCCTCCTTGTCGGAAATGGGAGGCTCTTTGTCATCCTCCTCAGATCCGTAATCGGGATCTGTAACCTTGGGCAATACATTAAACACAAGCCTGGAAGGTTCTTCCACAAATTTTTCCACAAGTGATGTCATTATTTAGTCAAGTGTAGCACCTCACCAATTGAACATAACAGAATAGGAGACTATTTACCCCACAGTCAGACCGCCTAGGCAAAACAAAAGAACCCACGTAATTAACTATACACGAAGCTTCAAACAAGCTGGTGGTGGGATGAATTAAGCACCAAGCCCGCAGGAATGGCGAAACAACCAGAAATTGGCGATTCCACCAATGCCTCGGAGTGCCCCCGAGACAAGTGCTCTAGCCACACCGAACTTTTCAAAAATAATAAACCACACGTCCCAAAAACACGTGATTGAATAAACCTAAAGGAAAGGTAAAAGGCCTGGCAAATATGCTGCTGAACTCACCACCTCACTGTCCGACATTCCGGCACACAAGATTGTACATCGCTCCTTACTCCAATTAACACTTTTCCTGTAGTTATTGGAAAAAAAAAAACAGAGGCCAACATGCATAAATAACAAATAATAAAAAGTGTAAATGAACTGACAAATCAACAATTAATCAAGGCGTCCATCTAACCCGACTTCTCAACATGCTACTTTCCGCTTGTGACCTTAAATTATTATAGCAAATATTTAAACAGCAGATCACTTCACTTCCTGCGATGAAGCGATCAGGCCTTATTTTAAGGCCTAGTAAAGAACAAAGGTGTGCAACCTGTTGCGGCCTGATGCACTGAGAACAAAAGGCACAGGTAGACCCGACACACAGGTACATGCGTAAAGGCGGACAAACTGTTTAGTCGAGCGTCCATTTGTTACCGGCTCAAGTAACAAAGAAACGGCAGGAGAGACTTTGCAACAGTTTCGCGTCTATTGTTTTAATTCCGTCAAACGAACATAACGATTTCAGAATAATCTCAACATCAAACAGAACAAAAGCCAAAGCAACATTTCCACTGCTCCTCTCAAAGGCCAGGCCCCTTTTATGTCCTCAGCTGGGAGACGCCCTGTGAGCTGGCACATCCCCATTCAAGAACACACGGGATCAGGCCTACAAGACGCGAGAACAGAGATAAACACATTACAGAAGAACATGGATGAGAGGCCCAAGAGGCCGTAACAGAGCCACAAATTCAACTTTGGACCGTTCTGTCTGTGACGGATCAGCGGAACACCAAGTGCACTTTCATGAAACCTGACATGGCAGTGCTAGTTAAATGTATGACTGATAGGTGAACTCACTAAAATAATTCAACACACATGCAAATCATAGCGGTGATATGGATTTTCTGTATTTAGATTTTCTGTATCCGTTGTTGTCATCGTGTTGTGTGTAAATGTTTACATTGTTTAGTTAACTCAATGTGAGATTAGGTGAGATAAAGTAACTGGTCGATTGACGCAAATCCATGGTCCTCTTGTGACTGTCATCTCTCTGAATCTCAGTTTTATGTGGGGGTGGGCGTGGTCTTCCTCTGGCTCCTGTTTGAGTCTCAAAGATTTGTGGACAGCTTCAATTAACTGGAGTCAATAACTCAACATCCTTATTTGATCCTAACAATGAACTTGTTTGAAGACAGTTCCTTCGGATTCCAGTTGTTTTCTAGCCTTTTTCTGCTTTGACAGCTTGTGATCCTTTTAATCACCACTTACTTGAAATATATGGCAGATAATTGTGTTGTATTTGAGGAGGCAACAAATAACAATGTCCAGGAGGTAGAAGGTGTGTATGTGAGGCTTATGGATGTGCAGACTGATGACAGCTACGCATACACAGACTGATTATACCGGTCATGCAGCACATGATTAACACGTTGGACAATAACGTAGATGTGTCAACCCCCAGTTTGAGGGCTGCTAAGGTCTCTGACATCAAAGTGTAGCCATGTGAGAGAGCAGAGCTTGTAGCTTATGGAGACCATCACACCAAACATCTGTGGGTTCACTTCAAAATGGTCCGACAGATAAAAATATCTGTAAATGGGAAAATTGTCTTGGCAGAGTGGATTCAGCTGAGGGCATGTTTCACCAATGCAGGGTTGTGTGCTACTTCAAGTGGGGGTTTTGGCGGCCTGTAGGAGAGATTTAGCACATTCAGATTTTACATGATGTGGTGTTTGCATATCCCAGTCCTTCCAGCTGTATGTGAGAGAGCATTCAGCTGTCTGAGCAGAGTCAAGACAGATTCAAGGTCATTTCTGCAAGTAGATGTACAACCGGTTTTAGAGTCACTTAAAGGACCCACAATCCAAGGTTGTAAAGCTGAGAACCAATGGAGCTATGATGGTAATAAGCATAAAGACTGAGAAAAGCTATATTTTAAAGGACAGAACAGGTGAACAGGCAACAAGAGAATTGATGTATGTGATAAAACAAACGTATATGTTTGGTTGATGTATTAAAGATTTTAATTTTCTTTGAGACACATTTTAATTTTTAGGCTGACATAGAACTGCATGATATTTAAATTGCTCAAAATATTGATTAAATGGACATTTCGTACATTGTCTTCTCAATAAAGGACTGGCAAGAAAAAAATGTAAGTCCCTGTTTTCCTTCTTGTTAGTTCCATTTGTAATGTCTCTTCTGCGCTTCTTAGAAGATCTACAGCTTCATACATAACCTCCAAGAGGTCAAAAGGTGCTCTCTGTAACAACAACTGAAAGAAAAGCAGAACACATAATGCAGTAAGGCTTACATTTCAAAGAGGTTCTACATACCCTGTAACAGCATTGATATGTGTATTTTCTCAAGTGTAAATTGATCAAGGGGAATTATTTAAATATTATTAGGAAGTTATTATTGCAAGTTGTTTTTTTACAATTCAAGTACTGATCAATCTTTTCATCGAAAAGAGTGTGTAAACACTCCACAAAAAAGATGGCACAGTTATAAAGCATGTTGTTAGACAATATGTACCGTTAATATGATGATAAAGACAGTGGTTTGTTATGATTGATGACAATTGCAAAACAAAGGCCTCTCTGCAGCCTATGCAAATGCATGCCTTAGACGTTTAAAACTCAAAAATATATTATATGAAGATGTTGAACAGTTCATGTTAAGATTTAGATTATGTGTTGAGTTTTTGTCATTTATCACATAACTTCATAGTTGAAGAATTTGAGCTAAAAATCTTCAGAGTGATTATGCGATGAAAACATTTTCTGAAGGAGGGATAAAACAAGGCATAAATAATGGGGTTACAGGCTGAATTGAAGTAATTCATCCAATAAAATACTTCAGAGAGCAGAAAAGGTATATTCAAGCTAGCGAGAGAACCAATCAAATCTAGCACATATAAAGGCATACAACAAAAGATGAATACTCCAAGCACAATACTGAGAGTCTTTGCAGCCTTGCTCTCAGAGTGCTTAACCAACCCACCTCTCCCTCTGTCATTTGAACAATTGTTCATATCTCCAATCTTTCTTACATGCTGTTTAGCCACAATAAATATTTTAGTGTAAAGGCAAACCATTACAGTGCAGGGAAAGAAAATGCACAAAACACTGCTCAAAATTTCCCAAAGTGGGTTAGAGAAAATGAAACAACCACCAATGCACTTGAATGATTCCAAATCCTCTAAGCCTACTTCATTGGCCTTCGAATAAAGTCCTCCATAAGCATAGACAGCAGCCAGTGCCCAGCTGACACATACCATCATCACAGCCACTGACATTGTGATTTTTCTAGAATAATGTAGAGGATTACATATTGCTTGATGTCTGTCGACAGCAATGCAGATTAGGTGGAAGATAGAAAGAGTGGTGAGCAACACCTCGAAACTGACATGCAGATGACAGAATGTGTCGCCATAGAACCAGCAGCCAGTAACAGTCCGGGTGGCACTGAAGGGCATCACAATAACACCCACTAGTAGATCAACCAGAGCAAGAGATAGAATGAGCACATTGGAAGGACTATGCAATTGTTTGAAATGACATATTGACACAATGACTAGAGAGTTACCTAAAATGGTAACCAGCATGCCTGAAACAAACACCAAATAGAGGGCAAAATTTTGCCAAAAACCTAACCGTACACCAATACATGAGGCATTGCTGCCTGGAAAACAGTCCAACAAGTCTGGAGGCAAAGGATGAGTCATAGTATAACAAACAACATATGCCAAAACCTCAGATGTCACCCAACAGATCCCAACAGAGAGTAGACCTTGGGAGACACATGCTGAAAAATATCCCTTGTGCCAATATTGCAACATTGAAGACACCTAAATAATCATCAGATTCACTGTGCCATCCAATCAAAGGGGTCCTACTACCATACATGTGAAATAGTCCAAGTAATGTTATTATTTAATCATATTTGGGATTTGCGAAATAATCATCTAAATGACCAATAATATTTTCACAAGTAAACGATTTTAGTGTTGAGTATAGTATACAGTATACAGTATACAGTTAAAAATTCTGAATATTTACTAATATCAATATCAGAATTTTTAAGTGCTGTAAAGATTAAGCACACTGGAGCTACATTTGTAAATACTAACCCTCCGAGCAGCAGGTCATTGTGTGGAGCAGTCGTAAACTCAGAGCACTGTTGTAATATACTGTTGGAGTGGCAACACACAGTCCGAGCGATCTGTGTACGGAGATGGACTATGTAATTTCGTGTTTCTAGATTTCGATTGGTGGTATTGGAAGTAATTCCCTTGAAATGTTAACATTGGTTGCTTATCTAACCCAACATTCCATCAGACATGCAGACATATTCAGCTAATTTGGTTATCATTGCAGTCAAAAAATACTGTGTACTAAATTTACATGGAGTAGTCCTAGTGAAGTAAAAGCAAATACTAAGGTCAATGTTTCCTCAAGAGGCTCACAACAGAGTTAACTCCTCCTGCAGTTAAAATTTGAGAAATGTTCCTAGTATTTCGGTGTATTTCACTGCATGAAAAGTGCGATTTTCGTCCCCGTAAACGCCCGAAAATCTCCCTAATTTTCGGCAGTTAACGACAATTTACAGCCTGCAAACGCCGCGTTCACTGTGCCACAAATTGTCGGAAACGAACCGTGACGTCAGTGGAGCTCCCGGAGGTGCGAACGGCTCCAATTTGCATATGAATAGCAGCAAAACCCTGCCTGGTCAGAGAATGTGTGGGCTGGCTGAACATCCTCACTCAGTATTGGATGAAACCACTACTTTTATACACGAAAAATCACTCGTGATTGGTTGGCAGATCTGTCACTATTGGTCACCCTGGGTCATTATAAATGTAAACCCCACCCCCATATACATATATATTTATATTTATTTTCTATTTATGATATCATCAAAGACATGAATGAATTCATTAAGGAAAGGAAAATGCCAGGAAGGTGCTGTTTATTCAAAGAAATAGCTTTATTAACACAAACACAACACAACTATGTAACTCATAATCTGCCCACACAACAACGGGAAGCTCACTAGAAGCCCAAAATCCTCGGAGCTGGAGGTGACTGCTGGCCTTCTGTCTCAATTCGGTCCATTTTTGCAGACTTCTGTGGTGCGTCGCTCTGTACTTCGGAATCGCCTCTATAATCTCGACTGCAGCGCAGCACAGAGCTTGGTGAGCTCCCGGCTCCATCCAGACACCCGCCGTCTTCCTCCTCAGACATCAGGTCCATGGCGGCGCACTTCCAAAGCTCCACCTCATCCACAGCCAGCACTCTGTCTCACTTCCAGCAGCTGTAAAAACAATCAATACAGATGATCAGTACTGCGTGATGCACTGCGTATGGACACAACACATCTATTAATGTACCCGAATAATAGTCACATTGACCAAAAACGGATCTAATCTAACAAGTCTTACCCTCTTTGTTCTCGATCGACTCCGAGCTGAACTCCTCAAAGCTTCAGCCTGCGATGGAAGATCTGGTTGTTTGTACCCGAGGCTCCTGCGTACTGTGTTACAGGCAGCTGGAAAAAAATTAAATGAGAGTGGTATGAATAAAGAAAACGTAAGTCACAGTAAAATTAAACAAGGAAGGAGAAAACAGTAAACGTTACTTACACACGATGGCGTCATTATCGGCATCATGTAAATCTGGACTTGCAGACAGAGCTCCGAGCTATTAGGAGGTCACGGTCTCGTTGTGAGTCGAGGTTAGTCTGTGAAAACAAAATGCTCGCAGTGATAAACCTCCGTGTCCCTCTGCGGCAGCAAAGCGACCTTCTTTGGCGACACTCTCCGTGGCGACCCGGCAAAGCTCCTCCCATCAGCGCAGGCCTCCTCTCGACAATGGCCGGGCCGCTAACCTAGCTCCTGCTAGCCTAGCTTAGCTCCGGCTAGTTAGCTTAGCCGAACTTGCTTTGTGTCCAATAAAACACAAACACTTGCGATGGAGAGTCCAACTCACACACTCACAGCACGTCGTCCGACAACAGTTCACAGCCCGTTAGTGATAAAACACGACACTAACGTCCACTGTTAGCTGCTTGACACCATTAAATTTCTGCTCCTTCTTCCTCGTCACTGACGCTCCGGTCAACCCGGAAGTGTATAAACTCTTACAGGTCATGAACTCTCACACGTTATAAGAATTACTTTTCAACTTCTTTTAAAACATTCAGAACCCATGAAATTCGATTTTAATGTCACACATTTCATTTCAATATCTTATTTATCTCAAAATATGTCATGCAAATTTTAACTTAACAACTGGCGCTTTATCTTTAACTTGGTCTCAGGAGAGAAAAAAAAGAATAAATAATCTTTTTACATAACATTGGCCATTGCTAATGACATACACAGTAATTAAATAAAATAAAGGCTATACTGGGCCTGATCTATTTATACCAGAGATTTTCTTTAAATGAAGTTAATACCTTTTAGATAAATGAGTCAAGCCTCCGTAAGGTCAGTCACATGACTTTGTTGTTATATGGTCTCGAGGATAGGAAGATGATGGTATCATTCAAGGTGAAGACCGTGGTGACGGTCTGAGTAAGGTCGAAATAGATCGTAAGTTATGACTATAATTATGGATCTATGAGACCGAACGATGACCGTCACCACGGTCTTCACCTTGAATGTGACTGACCTTACGGAGGCTTGACTCGCCGCCTACAAAAGCATCCAGGTGAGCACGCCTCTCCCTCTTGCCTGGAACGCCTCAGCCCGTTCTGAGCGACAAGAGATGGTGACGGTCATCGTTCGGTCTCATAGATCCATAGTTATAGTCATAACTTACGATCTATTTCGACCTCACTCAGACCGTCACCACGGTCTTCACCTTGGATGACTAGTACCATCAGCGTCGCAAGGAACCGAGGACTCCACCCCTCCTCGTCCAGCAGCCGAGAGCATGGCTGAGCCCAGTGGAGAGGGCGACGCCACATTGACCCTATAAAATCGGGCAAAGGTACAGGGAGCACTCCAAGAAGCTGCTGCACAGATATCAGAAAAGGGGACCCCCCGCAGAGCAGCCCAGGAGGTGGCTACACTCCTGGTAGAGTGGGCAACCACTTTCCCCGGGACCGGGAGGCCCTGCATAGAGTACGCCTCAGAGATAGTATTGGCAACCCAGCGGGACAGACATTGCTTCGACACGGGGAGTCGTAGCTTGTCACCACGGAAACACACAAACAACTGCGAATGTGAGTTCCTCAGAGATTGAGTACGTGCAATGTAAGTGCTGAGTGCCCGCACAGGGCACAAAGTAGGGTCAGATCGAAAGGCACTGACCTCCATAACCTGATTCACTGTCTGAGGGTTTATGACCTTAGGAAGAAATGCAGGGTTCGGCCAAAGAGACACGCCAGTGTCATCTGCCTTCCACCTCAAACAATCCCCGCTCACAGAGAGGGCGTGTAATTCACCCACTCGTTTGGCTGAACATATAGCCAGGAGGAAAGCTGTTTTGTGGGACAGGAACTTGAGGGTGGACTGATGAAGGGGCTCATATGGGGGTTGAGTCAGGGACCTCAGCACCAATGGGAGGTCCCACGATGGAGCTCCGGGGGACCTGGTCGGACGCAGGCGACAGGCCCCTTTAACGAACTGCGACACCAAGGGGTGCCTGCCTACGGTAACCCCACCCACTGCCTCATGAAAGAAAGAGATGGCACCAGTGTATACTTTAATGGTGCTAGCGGCCCTCCCTGAGTCCAAGAGAGACTGGAGAAAACGGAGGATCAGTTCAATGGGGCACGTAGATGGGTCAACCTGTGCACGTTGACACCATGTCAAGAACACATTCCACTTCTGGCTGTAATTGGCACGGGTGGAGGGAGCCTGGGCATGTCCTAAAGTCCTCAGAACAGCTTCATCTAATCTCTGAGGCCGGGACTGAGGAGGGGCCATGCCCAGAGCTGCAGAAGAGCAGGTCTGGGGTGCCAGATCTGGCCCGCTGCTTGTGAGAGGAGGTCCACCCTGCCTGGTAGGGCCCAGGGTTGACCGTGGACAAGGCGAAGGAGCCTGGGGAACTAGTGCTTCCTGAGCCACCGAGAGGCTATCAGTATCAACTTGTAATGGCCCATAGTGACCCTGTGGAGCACCTGGGAAATCAACGGGAGTGGGGGAAAAGCGTACAACAACCCGTCCGGCCACTCGTGAGACAGAGCATCCAGGCCCAGAGGGCCCCCCCTGCCCATTAGGGAGAACCACATCCTGCAGGCAACGCAGTGACCTGGTGCCCCCCTGGTGGTTCACATGGAACACTGTGGAGGAACTGTCCGTGCGCACCAGGACATGCCTGCCCTGGATGGAAGGAAGGAGAGCCTTCAACGCCAGGAAAACTGCCCTCAATTCCAAAACGTTGATGTGCTCTTCCCCCCAAGGGGGTTTCCAGACACCACACACCATCCTGTGTTCCCACACTGCCCCCCACCCTGTCAGGGAGGCATCCGTGGTTACCACTGTCCTTCTCGAAGGAATATTTCCAAGGGGAACACCCTGGAGAAGGAGCCTCGTGTCCCTCCATGGGCGCAAAGCCCGGAGAAACGTGCGTGTCACCCGAACCTTTGCACGTCTGTGCAATTTCGGGTGGAGGCCGAGAGCATTGAGCCATCTCTGCAAAGGCCGAGCCCTGAGGAGACCAAGAGGAACAACGGCTACTGCAACTGAGATCATGCCCAACAGCCTCTGGAACTGGACCAACTCCAGCCGCTTGCCGAGGCGAAAATGGGACAGAAGGGACAGGATGTTCCCCACCCGCTGAGAGGTGAGTGCCACGGACATTGCGACAGAGTCCAGGCGCAGCCCGACAAAGACCGCCTGCTGACCTGGCTCCAGGTTGGTTTTCGTCCAGTTCACTTTGAGCCCCAGGGACTGGATGTGGGAGAGAACCAAACCCGTATCCCGTAGAACTTGGTTGCGGAACGGGGCACAGATAAGCCAGTCGTCCAAGTACGGGAGGATTTTCATACCCGACAGCTGGAGAGGGCATAAAGCTGCTCCAATCACCCTGGTAAAGACCCTTGGTGAGAGGGAGAGGCCAAATGGGAGGACCTTGAACTGGTAGGCCTGTCCCTGGAAGGCAAGCGGAGAAAAGGTCTGTGGTCTGGGCAGATGGGCACGTGGAAATAAGCGTCCCTTAGATCTACTGATGTGAACCAATCCCCCTTTTCCACAGCCTCCAAGATCTGACTCGTGGTCAGCATCTTG
>CAEMYA010002110.1:4633-29380 GCA_903131615.1 Diplodus sargus
ATATATATATATGTTCCCCTTAACAGCCCGATACTGTGGCTAATTACACTTCTACTATCAATTGTAATCCAATACAGTGGCTCTGCCATTAATTCTACCTTTGCAAAGTCTAAAATGGCTTCAGTCTTTATTTCTCAGCTACAGAAACTTGTTCCTGTGTGTCAGGGGTGAAGTTCACGCCTTTCTTGAAAAAATAAAAATAGTGTGATACCCTCAGATGTCTCAGTTCCTCTCAGTACTTCTTCATTCCTTTAACTAATTTATTTAAAAACAGGAAACAAAAAAAAAAGTAAGAAATAAGAAGTACACAGTTAAACTAAAGCAACGTCAGTTTTTTTTTTGTTCAGACTGAGACAGAGGATTGATCGAAGTGACAGAGACACTTTTGTCTTCATTGGGATCAAACTCAGAATGAATATCCACCACATTCTGTTCTTCTGCTTCATCTCCGGTAAGTACTGATGACCTGACTGTCTCCTTAACGCAGCACCACACACTGCTTTGGGACATTTTATTTGTATATTTGTATGTACACCACTGTTCAAAAGTTTGGGGTCACCCAGACAATTTCATGTTTTCCATGAAAACCCACATTTTTATTCATCAAATGAGTTGCAAAATGAATAGAAAATATAGTCAAGAGATTGACGAGGTTAGAAATAATAATTTTCATTTGAAATAATAATTTTGCTTTCATCAAAGAATTCTCCATTTGCAGCAATTACAGCCTTCAGACCTTTGGCATTCTAGCTGACAGTTTGTTGACGTAATCTGAAATCCCACAAGTTGGATTGGCTTGATAGGCACTTTTTACGTATCACACTGTCAAGGTGCTCCCAGACAGAATATCAGCTGACTGCTTCTTCCTTAAATAGTTCATGCATAGTTTGGAGGTGTACTTTGGGTCTTGTCCTGTTATAAGAGGAAATTGGCTCCAATCACGTGCTGTCCACAGGGTATGGCATGGCGTTGCAAAATGAAGTGATAGCATTCCACAATGTACCATTAGAACACAGGAGTGATGGTTGCTTGAAATGGTCCTCTGTACACCTGTGTAGATATAACATTAAAAGTCAGCCATTTCCAGCTAGAATAGTCATTTACCACATTAACAGTATTTCTGATTAACTAAATGTTATCTTCATTGAAAAAACAGTGCTTTTCTTTCAAAAATAAGGACATTTCTAAGTGACCTCAAACTTTTGAACGGTAGTGTATACATTTTCTATATTTATATTTTCATTCCAACTAAATATTCAGCAGCCATTTTTTGTTGTTGCTCCAGCTGATACAGAAATGATCATCTGTGTTCGGTGTTCATCTTTCCAACAGCTCTGTGTGGAGACACCGGGCTCGTCAGCGCAAAACTCAACATTTACACAGGAGCTGAGGGAGGAAATGGTTCAATTACATGTTACCTTTCTCAGCCTAAAAACACAAAGTTCTTCTGTAAAGAAGATTGTAAAGCAGAACATATTCTCGTTAAAACAGAAGATGTCAGTGCTCAGAATGGCAGATTCAGCACTGCATATCAAGGAGAATCTTCTGGAAGAGGAGTTCTGACTGTGACCATCACAAATCTGACTAAGTCTGACACAGGGCCATACAGATGTGGTTTGGGCACAGATCTTGTTCCAGACTCATACGCAGACTTTGAGGTCAGAGTTTCAGATGGTGAGTTTTTACCGACAGTCTTTAAACAAGATTTATTTAGTGAATTCAATGATGTAGGAATATTTCTTTTATCTAGATTTGAAAAGAATAGAATATATAATTAATATTTGAGTGATAAGAGATTGTAAGAAAAACCTTGTGAAGGAAAGCAGGAATATTGTTTTTAAAAGGAATCAATGATTTATACAATTTTTAAGACATTTGTGATTTGTAGTTCTGGAGTATATTAATAAAAGATCAGATTATGGGAAGAATTTTAGTTATTTATGTTGTATGAACTTTCACATTTTGAAGTTCAATTAAAACATTGTCCCATCAGTCACAAACTATGGTTGAACCAGGCAGCTCCCAGTATGACTCTGTGAATGTATGTTTCTGTAAGAAGAAGAAGAATTTATGCAAGAAATACTGTGATCAGACTGCAGCATTTCACAGACAGTAACTGCTGACTGTTTTTCTTTTCAACAGAAATGCCATTTGGAAACACTCGTTTTTTACGTACAGATATTGAAGGAGAGAATATCACATTTGGATGCAGCGGTACTGTCTCTGGAAAGCAGAAGTTTCTGTGTACGGACGAATGTAAAACAGAGGAGGACATTATTATTGAGACTGATGGCAATAGAGCTCAGAGTGGCAGATACAGTATTGAATATAGAGAAGGATCTTTGTTTGGACTGTCTGTGACCATCACAAATGCGAGCAAGTCGGACACAGGACGTTACAAGTGTGGCTACGGCAGAGCTTTGTCTCCAGATTCATCCAACACATTCCCGATTATTGTCATGGGTGGTAAGTTTCTATTGAAATCATGAGCTCTTTATATACTATGTAACGTTTGTTCATAGCACATCATGCAAAGTTGCTTTGTTATGCCCAAAATCTGAAAGTAAATGATGAAGTGCCCTCTAGGGCGTCCTCGGAGTGGCGTCCTCCAAAGGCTCAGTCGTTTACAAGCAGGGTTGGGGCGAGGTTCAACACTCAAAACACATGATTGTATGAAGGGGATGACAACAAAGGCTCAGGAGCTCTTAACCAAACTGTTGTCAGTAAATACAGATTGTTAGAAAAAATTATAATATTATGTCTGTTTCAACAAACGTATTTCAAATATTCTTAAACCTTTACTCTGATATGATATTTAATTCTACTGTGTTTTGTGTGCATTTGCTTGATTGTCAATATGATCTGTTTCTATGTTCCTACTAACTGCAGACCCGTCGGCCTCCAGGATAACTCAGAGTTTCACATCTCCATCAGTTTTCCCTGTAACTACCAACCATGGAACAGGTACACTACACTTCATTAAGGCCTGTTAAGAGGAATGAAAGAAATATAAATACTGAACTCTTTCAAGGCATAAGAAAAAATACAACTATCATGTTCATGTCTAATTCTAAAGTCTTTGTTTATCATGGCAGAAGCATGTAGAGGAGGTAGGATGTCTTCATGATGCAAATACACTCCGTTTTATACACAATGTAAAACATAATCTTCTCTTTTTCACATGACATGTGAGACATAAATGAGAAGAGGAAGCTTTTTTTTCATTATGCACTGGAAATACATTTTGTGCAGCTTCCTCTCCTCGTGTGGTTTTTGTTTCTGAACAGATGCAGTTTTTGCCACCATCTCCTCACGCTGATATCGACACTGTGTTTATGAGCTCAAAGAGAAATAATGTCTTTGTTACTAAAGACAATTCTGAAGTACAATTTCTTTGATTCATTTACATTACAAGGCATTTTGTTGAGGTGGTCATATGAGATGTTTGATGTCATCTCAAAAGGTTGACTTCAATCATGAAATGTTGACTTTACTCTCAGCATACCTACATACCTAAGTGCATAATGACCCCAGGCCCAGATACTGTTCTGGATAATGTGGATGATGTAAAACAAGTAAACAAATTTCATTTATTTTATCTTATTTGATCAGGCCAAAGTATTTTTCTCATTAAGTTCCTTAAAATCCACTTCTTCTTTTTTAACCCTGTTCCTCTGTCTCCTCTTGCCCAGTGTTCCTCGTTCCTCTGGTTGTATGTGTGGTCGTTATCATTGCACTCTCGGCTGCTGTTCTGCTGCTCGTCTACAAACTGAAGACGAATAGGACCTCAGATAACATGAACCTGGAGGTGACTTTTTGTAAATGATTATGTCTCTCTTCAGTATTGCCAAAGGTTTAAATGCATCAGCTGCCCTCTGTTCCCGCCAGTGTCAACAAAGACCGTAAAAATCAGGTTCCTGTCTCTGGACACCAGCATTTTAGCAGTAGCGACCTAATCCAAAAAAATGCGGAAGGAGGTGGTGCGTTGGTGGAGTTGAGGAGAGCCGAATGCAGAGAGTAGAGAGGAGTCACGATCGTCACAAAATTCACAAAGACTTCAGATAGTTCATAGAGTGACTTTGAATAGATGAATACACAGAGGCAGAACTACGAACTAAATTTAAGAATGAATATCATTATATCTCCCCAAAGAGATGTCATTAATGGGGAAGTTAGCTATTACCAGAGGCAGCATATTACCAGAGTAACGGCTTACTCTAGCTGCCATTAGCTAGTTAGCTCAGTCAGCAGTGCAGCTAGCAGTCTGGACTGGGATGTTGGGGGCCAAGGGAGTATTAGTGTTTACACCGCTAGTATAATATTTGGCCAAGGGCAGGCAAGGGTTAGCAGGTCAGCATGCTAAAATCATTAAAAGAATGTAAACAGGTATTAAATAGTCACATTACATTTAAAAGTTGTAAGAAATATGATGACACTTTTTTAAAAGAATACATGTTAATAATTGACATAATTCAATAAAGCAATAAATGTCTTCTTAAATAAACACGTACGTCATTTTAGTGATTATATTAGTGTTGTTTTGTTGGTGTTCTTTATTGTATACCTGGCAAATAAATATTTGCTTACATTTTCAGTGTTTCACCCACGAGAACCGTCCTCCAGGTTCCACAGGCGAGGAATCCATCTATGAGAACGTCGATCCAGGCCACAAGGATCAGCGCCAGAACTACTATAAACAACACCTATGAGCTGCTCTGAATTCACAGCTGCATTCTGTTACTCAAGACCAAAACTACAGAGTCTGTATTTTACAGCTTATAATGTGCTGGCAAGGTTTCATTTTATACATGGCAATACCCAGCATTGAGGTCACAAAGGTCCGGACCTCTGTAGTTTTTCCAAGTAAAAGTCTGCTTGAAAGATGCAAAAATGTTGTAGCATGCTAAATTAACGGATTATATCATCTGACCAATGGCACTGGAATAACGGTAGTTTATTGTCCCACATACGTACATAGAGAGAATCATTTTGGTAGCCTCCGAATTAAATGCTGCGGTGAGTGAATCAAAGTATTGCTTTGTCACTTCTATCAACTGATGATAGGGGGCGCTGCAAAAGTAAACCAACCATGAATCTACCTAAAGGCAATAACCGAAGAGAAAAACAATAAAAACTCAATACCAGTAATGTTTTCAATATGGACAGAGACACCAGGATATTTGTAAGTCACCCCCCCCCCCACCACCACCACCAACCAGATTGATAAACCATGAAAATTTTAATTCATGTTTCTTACGAGGTAGCCCACCCACTGGCAAAGTCTATGCTAGACTTCCGTGATGGTCCAAATGTTCTTAAATACTTCAGATCCATTGCTGGTGTAACATTAGATGCAAACATAGCTTATTAAAATCAACTCACCAATAACAGGGGGTGGGCCGAACGCGTTTTGTATGTATATGTATATTTGAATCAGTCAGTCCAGCTGGTGTCAGGTCAGTGTGGTTGCCAAAGGAGAGGCAGAGAAGACATACTTCTTAACTCAGTTTCAGAGAAGACCAGTGTCTATACAGCATCAGTTAAAACGGGTATGGTAATAAAGTTACAAAAACAAACGCAAATTTACTGACTGTTATAACGAGTGGTGTAAAAATACATTGTTATGGAAACATTGGTGCTTTTTCATCCTTGGATTGCATTATCTGTGTAAACTCTGCCCAGTAGCTAGCCTTGATGTTTTCATGACTTCATTCCAGCAGACCGTGGTAGCATGTAAATAGCCTATCAGTTGACCATGTGTTTATTTTATTCTCTGACAGATGAAAATGAAAAGATTATATCAGGCAAAGCTGAACTTTTGTACTGGAAAGGAGACTGAGAGAAAGAGAAAGAGAGGTGTAATTGTCCACTGTCTCCCTGTGCTGGTCAAAACAAACAAAAACAGTAATCAAGTAGGCTCCATTATGTATTCAAAAGCATCATTTTGTGTTTGTGAATCAAAATGTGTCAAATCCATTGTTCATTGTTGGCGAAATTCTCACGATGGCCTTTATATTTCACCACTATATGGTTCAGTCTTGTGTTTATAGACTACTTTGATATTCTATAAATGAGTTGAATATAATAACCTGTGTGGATTTTATTTAGGCCTAATAGGCTGTATTGTAATATGCGATAATGTATGAAATATATTTATCTCAATTTGTCAATTAGTTTTCACAAAATTCACCGCTCATTTAAGAGGTAGATTTTCATATTTTTCTTCTGGGGTGGGGGCATATGTCCAGGCCTCCCTAGCATAGAGTGGCAAATTTGTCATATTACAATTGCACTAATTGACCATGTTTAAAGGTATTTTCATTGTGTGGACACGTGTAAATAAATATCCTCAATTAAACAGTAAAAAGACAAAAAATAAACAAGATCTTGTGTAAAATATGAGCTCAACTTTATTGTAATTATAAAAAATCACTGTGCCTGTACTCTTTATCTGTCACTGCTTTGCAGGAGTTTGTTTCCATGTTTGATGCCGTCAGACTGACTGATTAGCCATCAAACCCAAGAACATGTTCTTCTGACTCTAAAGTTTCTGTAGAGATGTTCAAATAAAGTAAAAACAACAAATTCTGTTCACTTTCGACATGAATTGATAGCAGCAATAGTAAATGTCTCAAAGTGGCAGTTAATAACCTAAATGATTTTTGTTAATCAAATGGGTTAGAAATCTGATTGATAAATTCTCACTCCATTTAAATTGTTTGTAAGTACAAATCAATGTCTACTCCTGTAGTAGACTAGTGGGGTTAAATGGAAAGACTTCTGGGTAAAGCATTCAAGATGTGAATCTCAAATGAAAGCACTGTCCAAATTATGCTAAAATGAATATTACACAGTTATGAATGATTGCAAACAGTGCACTGCTTTGCACGGGGCACCATATGTGACCCGAGTTACCTTAGATCACCACCAAGGGCACCACCCTTGAAGAACGGAAAAGACAGCCAATTCACATAATCAGTCTCAGAAAACTGTCAGTTTGAAACTCTTACGAATAATTTACTTAATAACTACAACCAATATTACCATAACAGCTGTAATGGTCAGCATGAAGGTTCAAAAGTCTTTTATTTAAAAAAATTAGAAAACACACAATCTTACTAAGATATACTATATACAGTGTGTGTGTGTGTGTGTGTGTGTGTGTGTGTGTGTGTGTGTGTGTGTATGATGCCATGTCTTGTCATGCCAGGTTAGAGAAGATGGTTAGTTGCATGCAAAGACTCTGAGTCTGTGTGAAGCATAATTACATCAAATTAGCAAACTACCAATAACGTGACCTGAGACCACGGTTACACCAAAACAGTAGACAAACACATCAATTTAACACATGTGCATTATGTCAACCAGAGTCAAAAGTCCCATGCTATGCTGTTGGCTATCTCTGCCAAATTTAAATGTTACCTGTTTTTTAAGAAAAGGTGCTGGTGGTTCCTGATGTTTTTCCGATGTTGAACAATGGTGTTCTTGCTGTGCAAAGTCTAATGAAAGACAGCAGGTGGAAGAATCTTCATTATCTGTTCTGACAGAGTAAGCTAAAATATAACCACTAACAACTTTAAACTGCACAACAGAAATTCTGCCATAAAGCAGACTTGTTATTATTCTCAATAATATCTGAATGTAAGAAAGACTGAAGATGGGTTTATCTTTATATTTTAATCTTACATTACACAAGAAGTACAAGGATAAGGCCAGGATAAACTTTCCAACTTACTTCATGTTTTTTGTCCATCAGTGGAAATGTGAAGTTTGACTAAAAATAATGTTCTGTGTGGAAACGAGTGAACAAAATGTTATTTTTTTCCACTCGGTTCCAAAAATAACAATAATAAATTCTCCTCCAAAAAATATATCGTGGGTGCTCAAGTAGATGAGTTGGTTGAGCATGTGACCCATGAACAGAGGCCTTGTCCTTGCTGCAGTGGCCCAGATCTCAAGTCCAACTTGTGGCCCTTTGCTGCTGCATGTCTCTCTCTCTCTCTCTCTCTCTCTCTCTCTCTCTCTCTCTTATCCCATTTCCTCTCATTTCTCAAGCTTTCCAAATAAAGTAATGGAAACACCCAAAAAATAGTTTAAAATATATAGATATATGTTCACGCGGTTCCACACAGAAAAAAAATGCTTAGTTTGAGACTGAATGGTTAAGATCAGAATGTCACTGTTCCCCTTTACAGCCTGAAGAATGTACCTGTATTCTCACTCTATAGGATACTGTGGCTAGTTACACTACACGCAAACAAATGTAATCCAATACAGCAGCTCTGCCATAAATTCTACCTTTGCAAAGTCTAAAATGGCTTCCGTCTTTTTTTCTCAGCTACAGAGACTTGTTGCTGTATTTAAAAACATTTTATCAGTTCCCTTTGATACTTCTCCATTCATTGAATTAATTTATTCAAAACAGGAAACAAAAATAGGAAAAAGTAAGAAATAAGAAGTACACAGTTAAATTAAAGCAACTTCAACCTCCTGCATGATCAGACAGACATAGAGGATTGATCGAATCAGACGGTTTGTCTCCATCGGGATCAAATTCAGAATGAATATCCACCACGTTCTGTTCTTCTGCTTCATCTCAGGTGAGGACTGATGACCTGACTGTCCCATTAACGCAGCATCACCACACTGCTTTGAGTTGATCTTATTTGTACATTTGACCGAATATTCGGTGAAACACGTTTTACAGTTGCTGTGTTCTACCACAATTTAATCCAGCCATTTATTGTGTTGCTCCAGCTGATACAGAAATTATCATCTGTGTTCTGTGTTCATCTTTCCAACAGCTCTGTGTGGAGACACCGGGCTCGTCAGTGCAAGAATCAGCATTTACACAGGAGCTGAGGGAGGAAGGGGTTCACTTACATGTTACCTGCATCATCCTAATACCACAAAGTTCTTCTGTAAAGAAGAATGTAAAGGAGAAGGTATTCTCGTTAAAACGGAAGATGTCAAAGCTCAGAATGGCAGATTCAGCACTTTATATAGAGGAGAATTTTTTGGAATAGGAATTCTGACTGTGACCATCAAAAATCTGACCATGTCGGACGCAGGACGGTACAGGTGTGGTCTGGGCACAGATCTGGCCCCAGACTCATACGTAGACTTTGAGATCAGAGTTTCAGATGGTGAGTTTCTACTGAAAGTCTTTAAATGAGATTTATTTAGTGAATTCAATTATTTGATGTAGGAATATCAATTTTATCTAGATTTGAAAAGAATGGAGCATTTAATTAATGTTTGATTGATAAGAGAAAAAACCTTGTGAAGGAAAGCAGGGGAATTGTTTTAAAAATGAACCAATGATTTATAAACTTTTTAAGACATTTGTAATATGCCGTTCTGGACTATATTGATAAGAGATTCTGTCAGATTATGTGAAGAATTTTAGTCAATGATGTTGTATGAACTTTCACATTTTGAAATTCAATTAAAACATTGTCCCACCTGTCACAAACTGTGGTTGAACCAGGCAGCTCTGGGTGTGACTCTGTGAATGTGTGTTAATGTAATGCAAGAAATACTGTGATCAGACTGCAGTATTTCACAGACAGTAACTGCTGACTGTTTCTCTTTTCAACAGAACTGCCATTTAGAAACACTCGTTTTTACCGCACAGATATTGAAGGAGAGCAAATCACCTTGGGATGCCCGCACACTGTTTACAGTAAAGAGAAGTTCTTGTGTAAGGGTGAATGTAAAACAGTAGAGGACATTATCATTGAGACTGATGGCAACAGAGCTCAGAGTGGAAGATACCACATCACATATTTAGAAAGATCTATATTTGGACTGTATGTGAAGATCACAAATGCGAGCAAGTCAGACACCGGATGGTACAAGTGTGGCTACGGCAGACCTTTGTCTCCACACTCATCCAACACGCTCACAGTCCTCGTCATTGGTGGTAAGTTTCTATTGAAATCATGAGCTCTTCATAATCTACTGAACATCATTTAAAGAAAATAAGAGATAATGAAATGCTGCTTTCTTATTTAGTTCTTATTGAGCTGAAAAACTGCTGTAAATGTGGTCAAAAGTAACATTAACAAATTCACATATGTTTTTCAAACGTGGTTTATGGCTAACTTTTGACCAGATTAACAGCAATATTTGTGAACTCCGTGATATTCTCTTGTAAAAATATCATGACAATGTCAAATCTAAATATTAAATGTTAAATCTAAATCGTAAATCTAAATCTGAATGTTAAATCTTAATCTAAATGTTACATTTAATTATCAATGTTAAATCTAAATCTAAACATTTAACATTCAACATTAAAACTGAGCCGCAGTAACCCATCATAAACATTTACCCTAGTATGATATTTATTCTGCCGTGTTCTGTGTGCGTTTGCTTTATGGAAATTGTCAATATGATCTGTTTCTATGTTCCTATCAACATCGAACCCGTCAGGCTCCAGGACAACACCATCAGATTCCCCTGTAACCACCAACCAGGGAAAAGGTACACTACGCTTCATTAAGTCCTAAGTACTCCTGAGCTAAAAGAAAAATAATGTCTTTGTTACTAAAAACAATTCTGAAGTACAGTTTCTAAGATTCATCTGCACAACGTATGTCCCTGTAACCACCAACCAGGGAACAGGTACACTACACTTCATTAATGCCTGTTAAGAGGAATGAGGGATCAAGTTAATGTCTAATGTTAAACTCTTCATCATCATGACAGGATCATGTAGAAGAGGTAGGATGTCTCCATGATGCAAAAGACTCTCAGTTTTATACATAATGTAAAACATAATATTTCACGTTATTTTCATTATGCACTTTTAGAAAAAAGTATAAATACATTTTTTTGCAGCCTCCTCTCCTCGTGTGGTTTTTGCTTCTGAACACATGCAGTTTTTGGCACAATCCCTTCCCGTCTTTGTTCCTGAACATGATTCTGAAGAACAGGGCCAGTATTGTTCTCATTAAGTTCCTTAAACGCAACTTCTTCCTTTTTAACCATGTTCCTCTGTCTCTTGTCCATGTTCCTACCAACATCGGACCCGTCGGCTTCCTGGGCAACACCATCAGTTTTCCCTGTAGCCACCAACCAGGGAACAGGTACACTACATTTCATTAAGTCCTAACTCCTCCTGAGCTAAAGGAGAAATAATGTCTTTGTTACTAAAGAAAATTCAGAAATATAGTTTCTACGATTCATCTGCTCGAGGCATTCATATGAGTTGATTAATGTTGTCTTAAAAGGTCGACGTCAACCTTGAAATAGATATAATGTGGATGACATTAAACAAGTCAACAAATTTAATTTCTTTTGATCTCATTTGATCAGGCCACAGTATTGTTCTCATTAAGTTCCTTAAAAGCAACTTCTTCTTTTTAACCCTGTTCCTCTGTCTCCTGTCTATGTTCTTACCAACATCAGACCCGTCATTCATTAAGGCCTGTTAAGAGGAATGACATAAATATTCATACTGAACTCTTTCAACACAAAAGGAAAAATACAACTATCATGTTCATGTCTATTTTTAAAGACTTTGTGATTGTGACAGAAGCAAGTAGAGGAGGTAGGATGTCTTTATTATACATACTGTAAAATATAATCTTCCCTTTTTCACATGATATAGATAGGGAGGAATATTAGGACCAGGGGTGATAAAAGAATCAGAGGGGAAGTCAAGAAAAAAGTCGAATTGTCGATATCGTTTCTTTTGCTTTTGAACAGACGCAGTTTTCGGCACAATCTCTTTAAAGTCCTCACACTGACAACGACACTGTGTTTATGAGCTAGAAGAGAAATAATGTCTTTGTTGCTAAAGACGATTCTGAGGACAGTTTCTACAATTCACTTACACAAGGCATTTTGTCGACTTCAATGTTGAAATGTTGACTTATTCTCAAAATATCTACGTGCAAAATTACTCTTGGCCTTGATATTGTTCTGACAATAGGGATGATGTAAAACAAGTAAACACCTTTCACTGATTTTTATCTTATTTCATTGGGTCAAAGTATTGTTCTCATTAGGTTCCTGAAGAGCAACTTCTTCTTTTTTAACCCTGTTCCTCTGTCTCTTCTCATCCTCCGTCTCTCGCCCAGTGTACCGTGTTCCTCTGATTATCTTTGTGATCATTGCCATCCTGCTCTTGATTGCTGTTCTGCTGCTCGTCTACAAACTGAAGAACAGGAGTGCAGACATCATGAAACTGGAGGTGACTTCCTGTAACTGATTCTGTCTCTCTTTAGTATTACCAAAAATGTAAATGCATGAACCTAACACAAAAAAATGGTGAAGGAGGTGGAGCTTGGGTGGCGTTGAGTTGAGCTTAATGCAGAGAGTAGAGAGGAGTTGCAATCGTCACAGGATTCTCAAAGCTTCAGATAGTTCATAGAGTGATTTTAAATAGATGAATACACAGTGAAAGAACTACAATGTTTGGCTCCTCTCTGAACGTTCATAAAGCAAAGTAGAGTTCCCTTCCATTCAACAGCAAATAAGAGAGAATTATGGTAGATTACAGGTTTGGAAGAGAAAGGGAAGACACATCCACTAACAACTCTGTGCTCTCCTCGACTCTTGGTGTTTATTCCTAAAGAGCTCACGGCTCCAGCAGCTTCCTGCTGGTTAATGTCAACAGAGTTGTTTGTTAATCCACAAAAAAACCTGCCTCTATCCCTTTTAATATTTTTCTGATGTTTTCATAAAAATGTATACAAATGGCACTAAAACCACAAACACAGCTAGCTGTCTCTTAAAGTGAAACTCTTGCCAAAAAGCAACCAAGGCTTTATTTGTGATTGAATATAAATCAAACCTTTGTGTAAATACATAATTACGACGAAAGAGGAACTTTTAAGATATACCATTGTTTCGTTTTCAGGTAAGCTAATTTTCAATGGGGTGCAGGGGCACTTTTACGCTAGCTTCAAAATCTATATTTTTAAAACACTAAGAAAACTCGACACAACATGAAACTTTGCTTGTAGTATCACCAGGGTCTCTACACATGAACACGAGCATTGAGAACATTGTTTGTGTATGCAGAGTTTACTAAACATAACGTTTTTGAATTACTATCATTTTAAGTTATCTTGAAAATCTTGCGTAAAGCCCATTTAAATGATTAATTTGTACGACAGTTAATCATCATTGTTTTAAAAGTATGTGTGTAATAATTCAATGAACCAATAAATGTCTTTTTAAATAAACACATGTACATCATTTTAGTTATTACATTGGTGTTGTTTTATGGTATTCTTTATTGTATACCTGGGAAATAAACAGTTGTTTACTTTTTCAGAGTGTCACCCATGAGAACCGTCCTCCGGGCTCCACAGGTGTGAAAACCGTCCACGAGAGCGTCATTCCAGGCCGCTAGGATCAGCGCGAGAGCGACTATACACAACACGCATGAACAGCTCTGAACTCAGACCTGGATTCTGTTACCTAAGACCAAACCTTCAGAGTCTGAATTTTCTATTGCAGCTTATAATGTGCTAGCTAGGTTTCACTTTTTTGCTTTTTTTTTTTGGATGATATTCTGCTTTTTTAAGGAGAGCTTCACAGGGTGTTCTTCATCTCCTCACTTGAATACTCACTTAATAATTCAGGCCAGATTGTGTTTTGCAATGAAAGAGAAAACAGAATTCTGATCGTTATTTTGAATTTATTTGTCAATCTTAATTTAGATCATGTTGTGTTCATCTTTTCCAAACATTTAATTGAGTTTTTGAGTATGTCAAATTGGTGAAGCAGCGCCCCTCTGAATCTATGGATCTCTGGAAAATGTCAGTCAATCTGTGTGGTGAAAGATGGTGCTGCACTTTTACAATAAGAAGGGACAGAAAAACCCATTTTCCCTCTCACCTGTAGAGTTATTTATCCATCTAGAATATTATGGTGTGTGATCATGGAGATGTAACTTTATGGTATTCAGCTTGTGGAGCTGAAATCACCAACAAAACATCCCGCTGACAGCAGTTAATCCACAGACTTCTGAGCAGTTTAATGTGGGAATTACTTTCTTACCATTCAGAAGGAAGTGCGTATGAACGAGGGGCTAGCTAACTAAGCTAACTAATGTTATGGCGCAGGTACCTGGCAGGTACCAGGTTCAGGTACTGGGTCATGATTTCTGGGCTGTTAAGTTTCTCACATGTATTTTTTAATTTTAGTTCAGGACTTTATGCACCACAAGTTGGGTGATATCTAAGTCCATTGTTTTGGAACATAGGCAGACGTCTCTGCAGCTGATATCTCCAAAACTTTGCAACTCAGACCAAACTAACTATCTCGTTAGCAATACCAATGTATTTTGGGGAATTTTGGGTTGACTGCTCCTTTAAAGACTGAAGACTATAACAGCAGGTCATTCAGGTGAAATGACAGAGATGGTAAGTTTCTCTAGAATCACTGATATATGGCCGTGTGTATGAACTAATGTAATGTAATGTTTCTATTTACTGTGCGAGAGGCTCTGCTAGTTGCTTGTTGTAGTTTGGAAGTTTTCGCTTTAATAAACTGCTATTCATGAAACTTGTCTGCCACATCTGTAGTGCTCTATATCACCTCCTGTAGCTCCAACCGCTCTGCTGTGATATCTGCTGCCTGTTCAAGACTCAGAAGTTAGTTGATGTTGTAAATATGAGTGTTTCCTTGGTTTGTTAGGTGACGGGCTTTGAACCAATGGTGAAGAGAAGTTATTTCAACAATCTGAAACATATTATTCATGAAAAGCAAATTATTTTATTTCAGTCTAGAAATACATGAAAAATATCAATAAGATTACAAAGATACTGCAGTGCACTGAGACTTCAGGTGTCTAATCTGAAACTGTGACTTTTTTTTCTTCAGAAAAATACTTTCATTTGATGTGAATGATGAAATTGTGACAATCGCTTTTAATTCTGCAATTTATTTCCTAAAATGTAATCAAATAAGTGACAATTGACAGTTTTCTTGATTATTCTCCTTCTAAACTTTGAGCAAAGAAATAAGTGCAGTACAATAGTTCAGGCCAGGTTGTATTTTGTAATGAAAACCAAGAGAAACAGATTTATTTCAGATAGCTATTTTAAATGTGGTTAACCCTTCATTTATATTGTGTTATGTTCAGATTTTCCAAACATTTTATGGAGTTATGTCAAATTGATGAAACAGCGCTCTCTGGAGTCTAATGGGTGGTAAATTTCAGTCAATCTGTGTGGTGAAAGATGGTACTACACTTTTACAATGAAAAGGGACAGAAAAACATAAAACATACTGTATCATTCATAAAAAGCTAATCATTTTATTTATCCATAAAAATGTCAGTCTAGAAATACATGAAAATATCAATATAATTACAAAAATACTGCAGCGCACTGAAACTGTGACTGTTTTTTCCTCAAAGAAATACTTCAGCAAATTTGTCATATTGCCTTTTTATTCCTAAAATGTGATCAAATAAGTGACAGTCAACATTAAAAGAAGTACTGGTACTGATGTATCTGTTTGTTTCCATGTTTGATGCCGTCAGACTGACTGATCAGCCATTAAACCCAAATGACTCTAAAGTTTCTGTAGAGATTTTCAAATCAAGTAAAGACCACAAATTCTGTTCACTTTCAACTTGAATCAATAGCAGCAATAGCAAATGGCTCAAAGTGGCAGTTATTAACATAAATTATTTTGATTAATTAAATGTGTTATAAATCTAATTGATAAATCAATTCTCACCACATTTAAATTGTTTGTAAATACAGATGTCTACTCCTGTAGTAGACTAGTGGGGTTAAATGTAAAGACTGGCTAAAGCATTCAAGATGTGAATCTCAAATTTTAGTTCTGTCTAATTATGCTGAAATGAATATTGCACATTTATGAATGATTGCCAACAGTGCATTGTCTCACACGGGGCACCATATGTGATCCAATTTACCTTAGATCATGTCAGGGCACCAGCTTCGAAGAAGGGAAAAGACAGCCAATTCACAAAATCAGTCTCAGAAAAAGGTGCTAAACTGTCAGTTTGTAACTCTGATGAATATTTAACTTAATAACTACAACCAATATTACCATAACAGCTGTAATGGTCAGCATGAAGGCGTTCTAGGGGTAGCACATGAGCACCACAACCACTTTTGGCCCCTGTTTCACTCTCCAAAACTAATGCAATGCATTTCAGATTTTCTTCAGTAGGATATGCAAATAATAATGAATTTAAAAAGTACATTATAGCCCAACACTCTTTAACCCGATATATTATATATTCACAAGCAATCACATACCATGATATAAAGCAATTAATTTATATGTTTTATTAAAGAACAAGTGTGAGTGAGAGAAATTTGCAAGAACACTGTGTTCCCTCCCTCTTCTTTTCTGTTCTCTCCAACTTCTCTCCTGTTCCCTCCCTCATCTTCTCCATGCTCTCCTTTGTCCTGACTCCTGGACCTCCCTTCCTCATAAACATGACCCACAGTTCATGACCATAGGTGAGGGTAGGAACGTAGATTGATTGATTCCGAACAAAAAGAATAATGATAATATTGAATCATATCAAAATCAATGGATGTCTCGCCCTGCTTACAAAAACAGCATAGACCAGCACCAAAACATATGCTGGTCTTGCTGGAGACCAGTCACTAGCAAGACCAGCATATGTTATGTTTTGGTGCTGGTCTATGCTGTTTTTTTCAGCAGGGTCTAGAACACTATCTGTGAGTTACCATTAACTTTACCTGGCTTGCATTAACTTTGTTTGCCACCTGGCTTGCTTAATATTAGCTGACATGCCACAAAGCAAGACATAGTTTAGTTATTTACAGACAAAGTTCTACATTGTTAACCAGTTAAATAACTGCTTCATACCTCTGCTCTGTTCGCTGTCTGCAGCAGAGTGACTGCAGCTCCGTGTTAGCACGGCAGTGTTTACTCTCCCGGGCGACCGGGACTAGTGGGTTTGGTCAGATGGCTGTGATTGGCTTGATGGCTGTCAATCAATCTAACTTGACCAATGGGTTTTCATATATGGGGGACTGAGGTGTGCTCCATTTCAGCACGCTGGTACACCACGAGGGCGGGCAAACTGTTTAATACCCTAGGAAAAAGTGTGTGTGGGGAGGGTGAAATCATCTTGTTGTAAAAGTGGGGGTGTTGCAATATCCCCATCCCCCATGGATGTGACGCCACTGTGTGTGTGTGTGTGTGTGTGTGTGTGTGTGTGATGTGATGCAATGTCATGCCAGGTTAGAGAAGAAGGTTAGTTGCATGCAAGAACTCTGAGTCTGTGTGAAACATAATTACATCAAATTAGCAAACTACCAATAACGTGACCTGAGATCACAATAACACCTAAACAGTAGACAAACACATCAATTTAACACATGTGCATTATGTCAACCAGAGTCAGATGTCCTGTGCTTTGCCGTGCTGTGCTGTTGGCAATCTATGCCAAATTTAAATGTTACCTGTTTTTGAAGAAAAGCTGCTGGTGATTCCTGAAGGTTGTTTTATCAGTGTTGAACAATGGTGTACTTGCAGTGCAAGGTCTAATGAAAAGACAGCAGGTGGAAGAATCTGGTCGCTCCATTCCTTTGCAGTTAGTTGGTGTTCGGTGTTAAGCAGTGGAGTTTTTATCTTCATTATATGTTCTCACAGAGTCAGCTGAACTATAACCACTGACAACTTTGCATTGCACAACAGAAATTCTGCCATAAAGCAAGAAGAACATACTTGTTATTATTATTCTCAATAATATCTGAATGTAAGAAAGACTGAAGATGGGTAAAAAATCCTACATTTTACTAGAAGTATAATGGAAAACATGTGAAGTTTGACAAAAAAAAATGTTCTGTGTGGAACGAGTGAACAAATTATTATTTTTTTCTACTCGGTTCCAAACATAAAAAAATATATTTATATTTCACGGGGGCTCTAGTAGCTCAGTTGGTTGAGCATGTGACCCATGAACAGAGGCCTTGCCCTCGCTGCAGCGGCCCAGAGCTCAAGTCCAATTTGTGGCGCTGCTGCTGCATGTCACTCTCTCTCTCTGTGTGTCTCTCTCTGTGTCTCTCTCTCTCTCGCTGTCTGTCTCTCTCTCTCTCTCTCTCATCCCATTTTCTCTAATTTTTCAAACTTTTCAAATAAAGTAATGAAAACACCAAAGAAATAGCTTAAAATATAAATATATGATCACCCGGCTCCACACAGAAGAAAAATATTGCTTAGTTTGAGACAGAATTGATTAAGATCAGAATGTCACTGTTCCCCTTCACAGCCTGAAGAATGTACCTGTATTCTCACTCTATAGAATACTGTGGCTAATTACACTACACACAAACAAATGTAATCCAATACAGCAGCTCTGCCATAAATTCTACCTTTGCAAAGTCTAAAATGGAGTCCATTTTTATCTCTCAGCTACAGAGACTTGTTGCTGTATTTAAAAACATTTTATCAGTTCCCTTTGGTACTTCTTCATTCATTGAATTAATTTATTCAAAACAGGAAACAAAAATAGGAAAAAGTCAGAAATAAGAAGTACACAGTTAAATTAAAGCAACTTCAGCTTCCTGCATGATCAGACAGACATAGAGGATTGATCGAATCAGACAGTTTGTCTCCATCGGGATCAAATTCAGAATGAATATCCACCACGTTCTGTTCTTCTGCTTCATGTCAGGTGAGAACTGATGACCTGACTGTCCCATTAACGCAGCATCACCACACTGCTTTGAGTTGATCTTATTTGTACATTTGTTTGAATGTTCAGTGAAACACGTTTTACAGTTGCTGTGTTCTACCACAATTTAATTCTAACTAAATATTCAGCAGCCATTATTTGTTGTTGCTCCAGCTGATACAGAAATGATCATCTGTGTTCTGTGTTCATCGTTCCAACAGCTCTGTGTGGAGACACCGGGCTCGTCAGCGCAAAACTCCACATTTTTACTGGAGCTGAGGGAGGAAGTGGTTCAGTTTCATGCTACCTGTCTCATCCTAATATCACAAAGTTCTTCTGTAAAGAAGAATGTAAAGGAGAAGGTATTCTCATTAAAACGGAAGATGTCAGAGCTCAGAATGGCAGATTCAGCACTGAATATAGAGGAGAATCTTCTGGAAGAGGAGTTCTGACTGTGACCATCACAAATCTGATGAAGTCTGATGCAGGACGGTACAGATGTGGTCTGGGCACAGATCTGGCCCCAGAGTCATACACAGACTTTGAGATCAGAGTTTCAGATGGTGAGTTTCTACTGAAAATCTTTAAACCAGATTTATTTAGTGAATTCAATTATTTGATGTAGGAATATTTATTTTATCTAGATTTGAAAAGAATAGAATATATAATTAATGTTTGATTGATAAGAGATTAAGAGATCAGATTATGGGAAGAATTTTAGTCATTGATGTTGTATGAACTTTCACATTTTGAAATTCAATTAAAACATTGTCCCATCAGTCAGAAACTGTGGTTGAACCAGGCAGCCCTGGGTGTGACTCTGTGAATGTGTGTTCATGTAATGCAAGAAATACTGTGATCAGACTGCAGTATTTCACAGAAAGTAACTGCTGACTGTTTCTCTTTTCAACAGAACTGCCATTTCGAAACACTCGTTTTTACTATACAGATATTGAGGGAGACACTATCATATTCGGATGCCCCCATACGCTTTACAGTAAAGAGAAGTTCTTGTGTAAGGGTGAATGTAAAACAGTAAAGGACATTATCATTGAGACTGATGGCAGCAGAGCTCAGAGTGGCAGATTCCACATTATATATATAGAAAGATCTATATTTGGACTGTATGTGAAGATCACAAATGCGAGCAAGTCAGACACCGGATGGTACAAGTGTGGCTACGGCAGACCTTTGTCTCCATATTCATCCAACACATTCACGGTCCTTGTCATTGGTGGTAAGTTTCTATTGAAATCATGAGCTCTTCATAATCTACTGAACATCATTTAAAGAAAATAAGAGATAATGAAAAGTTGCTTTATTATTTAGTTCACAAGCTGAAAAACTGCTGTAAATGTGGTCAAAAGTAACATTAAAAAATTCACATACGTTTTTCAAATGTGGTTTGTTGCTAACTTTTGACCAGATTTACAGCAATATTTGTGAACTTTATTTGTGATATTTACTTCTCTTGTTAAAATCTCAATCCAAATATTAAATCTAAATCTAAATGTTAAATCTAAATCTAAATGTTAAATCTAAATCTAAATGTTAAATCTAAATCTAAATCTAAACATTTAACATTTAACATTTAACATTAAGACTGAGCCGCAGTCACCCATCATAAACATTTACTCTAATATGATATTTAATTCTGTGGTATTTTGTGTGCATTTGCTTGATTGAAATTGTCAATATGATCTGTTTCTATGTTCGTGCCAACATCAGATCCGTCAGCCCCCAGGACAACACCATCAGCTTTCCCTGTAGCCACCAACCAGGGAACAGGTACACTACACTTCATTAAGTCCTAACTCCTCCTGAGCTAAAAGAGAAATAATGTCTTTGTTACTAAAAACGATTCTGAAGTACAGTTTCTACGATTCGTCTGCACGAGGCATTTTGGTGAGGCGGTCATATGAGTTGTTTGATGTCGTCTCAAAAGGTCAACTTCAACTTTGAAGTGTCGACTTTATTCTCAAAGTATCAAAGTTTCTGTTGAAATGCATAATGACCCCAGGCCCAGATACTGTTCCGATAATGTGCATGATGTTAAACAAGTAAGCAAATTTAATTTATTTTGATCTCATTTATTCAGGCCAAAGTATTGTTCTCATTAAGTTCCTTAAAAGCAACTTCTTCTTTTTTAACCATGTTCCTCTGTCTCTTGTCTATGTTCTTACCAACATCAGACCCATCAGCCTCCAGGACAACACAGAGTTACACACCTCCGGCAGTTTTCGCTGGAACTACCAACCAGGGAACAGGTACACTACACTTTTTGTTTTTTTCTCTCTTTTTTCTCTGAAGCCTTTCAACACATGAGAAAAAAATAGAACTTTCAAGTTCATATCTAATTTTAAAGTTTTTGTTATCATGATAGAAGCATGTAGAGGAGGTAGGATGTCTTCATGATGCAAAATACTCTCAGTTTTATACATAATGTAAAACATAATCTTCTCTATTTCACATGACATAGTTACGGAGGAGTATTAGGACAAGGGGTGAGAAAAGTTTGAGAGGAAGAAGTCAAGAAAAAAGTCAAAAACAATGTCGGTTTTTGCTTTTGAACAGATGCAGTTTTCGGCACAATCCCTTCAAAGTCGTCACACTGACAACGACACTGTGTTTATGAGCTAAAAGAGAAATAATGTCTTTGTTACTAAAGACGATTCTGAGTACAGTTTCTACAATTCACTTACACAAGGCATTTTGTCGACTTCAATGTTGAAATGTTGACTTTATTCCCAACATATCTACATTTTTCTTGAAGTGCATGATGACCCCTGAACCTGATACTGTTCTGATAATATGGATGTTTTAAAACAAGTAAAAAAATTTCACTTATTTTTATCTTATTTGATCGGGCCAAAGTATTGTTCTCATTAGGTTCCTTAAGAGCAACTTCTTCTTTTTTAACCCTGTTCCTCTGTCTCTTCTCATCCTCCGCTTCTCGCCCAGTGTACCGTGTTCCTCTGATTATCTTTGTGATCATTGCCATCCTGCTCTTGATTGCTGTTCTGCTGCTCGTCTACAAACTGAAGAAGAACGGGAGCGCAGACATCATGAAACTGGAGGTGACTTCCTGTAACCGATTCTGTATGTGAATGCAGAGAGTAGAGTGGAGTCGCGATCATCACAGGATTCACAAAGCTTCAGATAGTTCATAGAGTGACTTTAAATAGATGAATACACAGAGACAGAACTACAATGTTTGGCTCCTTTCTGTACGTTTATAAAGCAGAGTTCCCTTCCATTCAACAGCAAATATGAGAGAATAATGGTAGATTACAGGTTTGGAAGAGAAAGGGACGACAAATCCACTAACAACTCCGTGCTCTCCTCGACTCTGGGTAATTATTTCCCCAGAGCTCCTCTTTTATCATTTTTCTGATATTTGCATGAAAGTTATCCAAAAGACACAAAAAAAAAAAATACAGCTGTGATGTCAGGATCAGGAATTAGCTGAAGCCCAGCAGACGCCTCACGACTAGCTGTCTCTTAAAGCCGCCACTCACTACATGATGTGTAACTTTAAGCCTGAATATCATTTTATCTCCCCAAAAAGATGTCATTAGTGTACCAGAGCCAGCATATTACCTGAGTGATAGGCTTACTCTAGCTGCCATTAGCTAGTTAGCTCAGTTAGCAGTGCAGCTAGCAGTTGGGACTGGGTGGTTTGGGGGGCAAGGAAGTGTAGTGTTTACACTGCTAGTAGGACATTTGGTAGGTTAGCATGCTAACTTCAGTAGATATCTTTGCAAGATAATGCATTTGCCAAATAACAAATTTGAAATTTTCTCACATTCTGCTGATAATTTTAGTTTATCGTAAAAATCTTGCATATAGCCCCTTTAAACAGCTAATTTGTACAATAGTTAATCATCATTGTTTTTAAAGTATGTGTTAGTAATTCAATAAACCAATAAGTGTCACGTACATCATTTAAGTTATTACATTGGTATTGTTTTATTGATATTCTTTATTGTATACCTGGCAAATAAACAGTTGTTTACATTTTCAGTGAGAGAACCGTCCTCCGGGGTCCACAGGTGTGAAAACCATCGACGAGAGCGTCATTCCTGGCCACAAGGATCAGCACTAGAGCGACTATACACAACACGCATGAACAGCTCCGAATTCAGACCTGGATTCTGTTACTCAAGACCAAACCTTGAGAGTCTGAATTTTCTATTGCAGCTTATAATGTGCTGGCTAGGTTTCCCTTTATTGCTTTTTTTATTGGATAATATTCTGCTTTTTTAAGGAGAGCTTCACAGGGTGTTCTTCATCTCATCACTTGAATACTCATTTAATAATTCAGGCCAGATTGTGTTTTGCAATTAAAGAGAAAACAGAATTCTGATTGTTATTTTGAATTTATTTGTCATTCTTAATTTAGATCATGTTGTGTTCAGCTTTTCCAAACATTTTATTGAGTTTTTGAGCATGTCAAAGTGGTGAAACAGCGCCCCTCTGGATCTAATGGGTGGAAAATGTCAGTCAATCTGTGTGGTGAAAGATGGTGCTGCACTTTTACAATAAGAGTGGACAGAAAAACATATTTTCCCTCTCACCTGTAGAGTTATTTATCCATCTAGAATATTATGGTGTGTGGTCATGGAGATGTAACTATATGGTATTCAGCTTGTGGAGCTGAAATCACCAACAAAACATCCCACTTACTGCAGATAATCCACGGACTTCTGAGCAGTTTAATGTGGCTGGTGGATGTAGTTCAATACAAAGAAAAGTACATGAAACTGCTCACAGTAAGGTGTGTGGATTGTTTTCAGGTACTGGGTTATGATTTCTGGGCTGTTAAGTTTTTCACATGTATTTTTTAATTTTAGTTCTAGACTTTATGCACAAGTTGAGTGATATCTAGGTCCATTGTTTTGGAACATAGGCAGACATCTCTGCAGCTGATATCTCCAAAACTTTGCGACTCAGACCAAACTAACTAGATAGAAATAGCAATGTATTTTGGGGAATATTGGGTTGACTGCCCCTTTAAAGACTGAAGACTATAACAGCAGGTCATTCAGATGAAATGACAGAGATGGTAAGTTTCTCTAGAATCACTGATATATGGCCGTGTGTATGAACTAATGTAATGTAATGAGTGTGTTTTTTCCTATTAATTGTGTGAGAGGCTCTGCTAGTTGCTTGTTGTAGTTTGGAAGTTTTCACTCTAATAAACTGCTCTTCATGAAACTTGTCTGCCATATCTGCAGTGCTCTAAATCCCCTCCTGTATTCCTGGACCTTCAGGCAGCACACTGAGCTCCGACCGCTCTGCTGTGATTATCTGCTGCCTGATCGAGACTCAGAAGTTAGTTGATGTTGTAAATATTAGTGTTTCCTTGGTTTGTTAGGTGACATGCTTTGAACCAATGGTGAAGAGAAGTTATTTCAACAATCTGAAACATATTATTCATGAAAAGCAAATTGTTTTATTGATATCAGTCTAGAAATACATGAAAAATATCAATAAGATTACAAAAATACTGCAGTGCACTGAGACTTCAGGTGTCTAATCTGAAACTGTGACTGTTTTTTACTTCAGCAAATTTGTCATACTTTCAAGAACATTTATTTTTCGTTTAATATGAATGATGAAATGACATTCGCCTTTAATTCTGCAATTATACTCCTAAAATGTAATCAAATAAGTGACAAACAACAGTAAAATAAGCACTGATACTGATGTACCTGTAATACGATATACCTTAAATTAAATCAAAGGTGGTATTTTATTTTATTTCATTCAACATTGTTAAGTACACATGATATTGCAGATAAAATTACGTAATATAACACAACTAATAAGAATACTTTCCTGCAATTTGTACCAATTTATTATAGCACTAATTGACCATATTTAATGGTATTTTCATTGTGTGCACGCGTCTATAAATATCCTCAATTAAACAGTAAAAAGACAAAAAAAATAGATCTGATTGATAAATCAATTCTCACCACAATACAATTGTTTATAAGTGCAAATCAACATCTACTCCTGTAGTATAGTATAGTAATATATGGGTGTGGAGCAATCTCCATGCAACATTAAAAGGGAGTTTTGGGTTA
>CAEMYA010002110.1:35377-50377 GCA_903131615.1 Diplodus sargus
CACATCCCAGTCTTCTGCTGGATCACTGCTACAGTTCTGGAGGATGTGTTGAAGACCAGAGAGGGAAGAGAGCTGCCCAAGACCCTGACTGAGATGTACATCCACTTCCTGGTGGTTCAGTCCAAAGTGAAGAACATCAAGTATGATGGAAAGTCTGAGACAGATCCACACTGGACTCCAGAGAGCAGGAAGATGATTGAGTCGCTGGGAAAACTGGCTTTTGAGCAGCTGCAAAAAGGCAATGTGATCTTCTATGAATCAGACCTGACAGAGTGTGGCATCGATATCACAGCAGCCTCAGTGTACTCAGGAGTGTTCACACAGATCTTTAAAGAGGAGAGAGGACTGTACCAGGACAAGGTGTTCTGCTTCGTCCATCTGAGTGTTCAGGAGTTTTTGGCTGCTCTTCATGTCCATCTGACATTCATCAACTCTGGAGTCAATCTGTTAGCAGAAGAAAAGTGTACAAAAATAGAGGAATCTGCAAAGACACACTTCTACCAGAGCTCTGTGGACGAGGCCTTAGAGAGTCCAAACGGAGATCTGGACCTGTTCCTGCGCTTCCTCTTGGGCTTATCACTGCAGACCAATCAGACTCTCCTAGGCACCCTGCTGGCACAGTCAGGAAGTAGCCCACAGACCAATCAAGAAACAATCCAGTACATTAAGGGAAAGATAAGTACAGCTCTTTCTTCAGAGACGAGTATCAATCTATTTCACTGTCTGAATGAACTGAATGATCGTTCTCTCGTGGAGCAGATCCAACAGTACCTGAGATCAGGACGTCTCTCCACAGATAAACTGTCTCCTGCTCAGTGGTCAGCTCTGGTCTTCATCTTACTGTCATCAGAAAAAGATCTGGACATGTTTGACCTGAAGAAATACTCTGCTTCAGAGGAGGCTCTTCTGAGGCTGCTGCCAGTGGTCAAAGCCTCCAACAAAGCTCTGTAAGGAGAAATTAATACATATTATATATAGTCAATTTTCAACAGGAAAGAAATAAAGCGTTGTACTTATATTGTCTGTGTCACTGTTTTCAGATTGAGTGGCTGTAACCTCTCAGAGAGGAGTTGTGAAGCTCTGTCTTCAGTTCTCAGCTCAAAGTCCTCTAGTCTGAGAGAGCTGGACCTGAGTAACAACAACCTGCAGGATTCAGGAGTGAAGCTGCTGTCTGCTGGAATACAGAGTCCACTCTGTACTCTGGAAACTCTCAGGTTAGAATCATTGACCCACCATCTTGGGAGTGCCTGACTCTGCCTAACTCACTGTTAATCAAAAATGGACAATGGCGTGGAGTGAGCCTATTTAGTTAAATAAGCTAAATAGACTAACAAGCTATCATTAAGAGAAGTGAATTTCAGAATACCTTAGGGGAGATCATATAGAGACTTGTGTGGTCATTCCAGGATGTACAAGCTGCAGTTTATAAACACTGCTGCCTGCTGGCATTTATCAAACATGATAAATGAGTTGTATTTCAGCCTCACATTTTCAGGCACAGAGTTACAGCGCTGGAAGTGGCTGGTAAATAAAACACAGACAGAGAGGTATAGGTCTAGGTACTGTCCAGCTAGGTTAACAACACAAACTGAGCAAACTGAGCAAACTGACAAACAGACTGGAGAGAGATTGACTACAAGCTAGCACATCAATTTAACTTTACTGTTAGAGACCACAAGTTTCCCTGTCTTTTCTAGTCACTGCAGTTGTTGACACTGCTTTGATATGTGGAGAGGTGGCATAATTTGCACTTTGCCTTTAGTTTTGTGTCCGACCAAAGTATCACTCACCTACTTTTCTTTCTGTCATCCTGCAATGTCTCTAGTTTTCCCCATCTCTTCTCTGTACATTGAGTTAACGTTAACATACATGTCCCCTTCATTCAGGAGTCAAATAACAGAGAATTACACTACATTACAAAGGATGCACCTTCAAGGCTTGTGCTCTCCTCAGCTCAGGGTATTTATTCCTGCAGAAGCTCCCAATTCTCTCCATAGCCTTCTCCTGCAGAGCTCGCCAGCTCCAGCTGCCATCTGCTGGTTAATACTAACGGGGTCGTTCACTGTCCCTTCCACACCGATCTGTTCAGTTCAACACATAGCAAGCCATATTATTTGTCTTGAAGATCAGTGACTGGAATTAGCTGAGGTGAAGCCGATCAGACAGCTTGCATCTAGCTATCAGTCAATGCGGCCATGTCTCTAATTATACATAACTTTAAACCTTAACAAAATTGTAGGTGTTGGAATGTTTTGCTTTTTTTAATGACGCAGCAAGTGTAATGATTGAATTAACAAGAAAAACTTGCGAACATAATGGATGAGGACACTGTGATTGTTCATGGACTTTGATACCAGTTGCAGTTCTACAGTAGCCGTCTTGTCAGATTTTGCAACTTGTGTTGTTTTGTGTGTTTGCAGATTGTCAGGCTGTTTGATCACAGAGGAAGGCTGTGCTTCTCTCACCTCAGCTCTGAGCTCAAACCCCACCTATCTGAGAGAGCTGGACCTGAGCTACAATAATCCGGGAGAGTCTGGAGTGAAGCTGCTCTCTGCTGGACTGGAGGATCCAGCATGGAGACTGGACACTCTCAGGTATGGAAAGGCCTGTTGAAACCAAATACCAGTCTCAAAGAGGGGAGAGAAGGCTGGAAACATTCTCTATCACATTATCAGCCCGGTTTATAAGACCCTGAACAACTAGAGCTGTCTGTACTGACTGTCTGATGTGGTCAGTATTTAGCAGAAGTAGTCAGCCAGGATGTGCCAAAACAGTGAGGTGATAACATGTTCTTGTTGCAGAATTAAGAAGTAGGACAGCAATGCAAACATGTGGGCTCATGTTGAACAATAATACAAGGTATTTTGATGCACCTAAGCAAAAGTCAGGGGGAACAGTGTTCCCCCTCCGATTGCAAAAGCATTAGTTTTTTCGGTATCGACAAAAATAGGATCTTCACGCCTTTTTGCTACTCACAATGTTCTCAGCCTCAGGTTGTTTGACTACAAATATGGTGCGTTCATAGATTCAGTCAGAAATGATTCAGAAATTCACAGTTCCAGTTTGAGAGCACTGGGAGCATTCTCTTTATGGAAGATATTTTCTAAAAACGGTAAGGGGAGTCAATGAATGTATGGTTCCTCCGGCAAAACACAGCAATTTCCTCCACTGAATACAGGCGGCACTGAAGAGCCATCAGCTGTTTGCCAAAATGGTGTGTCAGGGCCCAAAGAGATTTATTTCTGGGGCCTCCAGATAATAAATGTTTCCATCTCTGCATCTCTGCAGAGCTTTTAAGCCTCTTTTGGCTTCTAGTTTTGGTTTTTGCAGCACACCTCCATTTCCAGGACTAGCTATTTTCTTCTAAATAGCTCTGATTAAACCACTGCACACTACCAGCCCAGCAGCAAACAGCAGACAGACTTGGGCAGAGACTAGGTGAATATAGGGAAACATTTACGTGAATGATCATGTTGACAATAATTGTCCAATAAGAGACGCTCCACCAAATTAAAAGTACATCACCTCATTAATTCTTTCAGGGTGGAGCCTTGTGGAGTCCAATGGTTGAGACCAGCTCTGAGGAAGTGTAAGTATGATTGATGCAAACAAAGCACATACTGATGTCATCAGAATAAATGATTAATATCTGCAGCTGTGTCACGTCTTCTCTCCATCAGATTCATGCGAACTCACGCTCGACACAAACACCGTAAACAGAAACATCAAACTGTCTGACAACAACAGGAAGATGAGACATGTGGAGGAGGAGCTGCCGTACCCTGGTCATCAAGACAGATTTGACTGGTGTCAGCTGCTGTGTGGAAACAGTCTGACTGGTCGCTGTTACTGGGAGGTGGAGTGGAGAGGAGGGGCTTTTATATCAGTGAGTTACAGAGGCATCAGCAGGACAGGGGACAGTGATGACTGTTTGTTTGGACTAAATGATCAGTCCTGGAGTCTGGACTGCTCTGATGTTGGTTACTATGCCTGCCACAATAAGATG
Source organism: Diplodus sargus (assembly GCA_903131615.1). NCBI lineage: Eukaryota > Metazoa > Chordata > Actinopteri > Spariformes > Sparidae > Diplodus > Diplodus sargus. Next base: position 39,384 of record CAEMYA010002110.1, read on the forward strand.
GTGACAACCATCTCCTCCTCCTCCTCCTCCTCCTCCTCCTTCTCCTTCTCCTCCTCCTCCTCTGTCTCTAACAGAGTAGCAGTGTATGTGGACTGTCCTGCTGGCACTCTGTCCTTCTACAGAGTCTCCTCTGACTCACTGATCCACCTCCACACCTACAACACCACATTCACTGAACCTCTTTATCCCGGGTTTAGGCTCTGGTCTGGTTCCTCAGTGTGTCTGTGTTCTCTGGAGGAAGAGTTGCCTCCTGTTAGAGAAACTTTCTCACTGCTGACCAAATAGTCTGTAGATGACCACACAATGCAGATGTTTCCACTAAGGTGACCATGTTTTTATTCATGAAATGCAAGAAACTTCTTTTCCAATGGACAGCAATGCCACCAAGACATGGAGGAGAAAATAATTCCCTGTGTTTTTACATTTACATTGAGCAGTATCAAGACAAAACAGGGCGAATGCATGGCGACAAATAAGTGAGGATGTTGTAGTCAGTTGTGTGAAGTATTCTGTTAAAAAAATGTGCCATTTGTTTTTTTGGTTAAAATGAATACTAACCCAGGACCAGAATCATTTCAACATTTACAAGACAGTGACAAGAACACATCAGGAACAAGTTGTTGTTGCAGTGAGTTAAGTAGACTCTGACTGAGGAGACTGTGGTTTGTAAACCAGTTGGAACAATTTTCAGTTGTTGTTTTTATTATTATTACACTGTGTTCACTTGTTATTTTCACAACAAGTTGATGTATTATTTTCTGTTTCTTGTCAGTTTTCTGGTAACAAGTATCTGTAGGCAACAAGTATATTTGGCACATGGCGCATTTTTTTTTTATTAGGTAACATAATTAATGGTAAATGTCAATTAAAGGGCTCAAAAAAAACGGGACATTTTATTTTCTGATAGATTTATAAGGGTTAAAATCATTTATCTGCAATAGGCCCAGTTCAGTAGCATCAGTAATGTTTCTTCTCCTCTCTGCCACACTTCCAAGAAAGATCTTAAACTACAGGGTTGAGAGAGGAAACGCCTCGAACACACGCAGCATGATGATTATCTGCTGCGATCGCTACTGTTCTTATCAAAATCTTAAATCTTTAAATGTTGCAGTTCTACCATCTGATTCTGTCTTGACACCAGGTGAATACAAGTACATCAGGTTTTTATAGGAAATTGAATATGTTAAAGTGAAACTCTCTGCACCCGAGTCAAAAGCGTGTAAAAGCATAATTACAACAAAAGAGGCACTTTTGAGATTTACCATATTTATATGCTCGTGCATCTTTCCTGGATGCCACAGTCTGCAGGGTAATGGCTCCGTTAGCTTATTTAAGTTTCCTACAGACGACAATGTAAGGAAACGGTGGATCGATTTTGTCAAGAGGAGCTACTGAAGAGAGTTCAAAATCACCACCAACACCGTCTCTGCAGTGTCCACTTTATCTGGTGATAGTTACAACAACTGTCACCAGGTAAAGTCTGACTTTCTGAAGAGTCTGTTGACTCTGGCCGTCCCTGGCTTGCATCCTCCCTTTCGTCCCTGAACTTCTGTCTTCCTGCAACAACTATCCACGCGATATCTCACGTGACTTTTCCGGCTTTTGATTTTAGCATTGTTTCTTATATGAGGCTCCTTTTTCAACTTTAAGGTCAATATTGTTTTTGCTTACGACAAAACAACAAATTATCCTGCATTTATATGGAACTGAGCTTTAGGAGCGTTCCACCTTTACTGTCCTCCAGGTTACGTCACATTCTGAGATCGACACTTCTCCACTGGCAGGACGGCGGCGAGCGGAACAAGCTGCTGCTAACGTGAGTTGTTCAAAAACCTTCTTTTTAGTAACTCTGTGTACACAAACAATGTTCTCAGTGCTCATGTTCATGTGTAGAGACCCTGGTGATACTACGAGCAAAGTTTCATGTTGTGTCGAGCCTTCTTACTGTTTTAAAAATAGAGATTTTGATGCTATCGTAAAAGTGCCCGTAGCACTCCCACTGAAAATGAGTTTGACCTGAAAACAAAAATACAGTGAATCTCAAAACTGCCTCTTTCATCGTAATTATGCTTTTACATGAAGGTTTGACTCATATTCAGTCTGATCATTTTGAATGAAAAGTCAGATACATACCTGCGTTCGACACAAAGAGGAGGCTGGTCTGTGTGTTGTGTTTAGAGGAGGGACTCATTCAAATATGTAGAAGTTTATCAGTGAAGGAGGAGGAGAGGCAGCAGTGACCCGTCAGAGCTTCAACATGGCAGTTCATCACACTTTGATGTGCTTCTTCTTCCTCTGGGAGTACATTCACTTCATATCTCTGTCGCTCTCTGCAGTTATTAAACCGCTGGTCAGTCTTGTAACAGTGTTTCATCTTATTAATCATGGTGATCAGAGCCACTTTAAGGGATATGTTCTTCTTTTTTTCCAATCTTGCCTAAAACGACCCTCACATGCCCGTTTGTACATTTGAAGGGTCGATAATCGCTGTAACGGTTCTTCCAGGAAAAGATCCTTCAGAGGAAGTGATGAGTTCACAGCCCCGCTTCTAAAGTTGGGAGACTTTTTGAATTATGATCTTAAAAAAGTGGAACAAGGACCGATTGATCTAAATCAGACGGATATTAAATAGAACACATTTTTACAAAGAACTCACTGTGGTCAGTGACAGAAAAACAATTACAAAGAGCAAGCTGAGAAAATGTGAATATGTCCTTTTAAAAAAACTGTTTATTATAAGTCTAGTGAGGAAAGGAAATGAAGACAAACCTCCAAAACAGCTTTAAAACCGAAGTGCAGCCAATAAAAACTGTGTTGCTGTTTATGAATCATTGGCTGCAATCTGTAAATCTCTCTCTTTTTCTTTTATTTAAAGATTATTTGTCTTTTACATTATTATTTTCATCATCGAACAATCTGATGATTGTTTTCTGTGTCAGTGATTATGATTAGAAGCGTAGAAGGTGGAAGAAGCGATGACTCACTGAAACGATCGTTAGATTATCAAATTAGTTGGAAGTATTGAATTGATTAGTCAGTTCATCGTGGCAGTGTTGATGTAATCTGTTACGTCACTCGGTTAGCGGAGAAAGTCATAACTTCACATCTTACTGTGAAGAAATACTTCCTGTAGACACGAGATGATATCACTTCTGACAGACAGATGACAGATGATGTCAGCAGGTGTGGTTTCAAAGTTTTACTCTCCAATATCTGATCTTTTGCCTGGCTCCTTATCTTAAAGACTGAATTTCAGTTCTTCATAGTTTCCTGTTTTGTTGTTGCTCCTTTCCAGTTTGTTCTGCTGAATACTGAGCGATGATGTATCTCTGATCAGCAATATTACTCTATTCTAAATGCAACTGTAACCCACCAGGCACACACGACCACATTAGCAGGTGGATGTTCTGACTAGGTTTCTAAGAGGAGATTGTTCATGTCCCTGGAAACGCATGTAAAATGAACCTAAAACGTCTCTGCTAGTCAATTGAAAGCTGTTGTTGAACCATTTGGAGTGCAGGTGCTCCTGACATTAATCTATAGAAGTCTGGACACACAAAATTATTGATTATTCATGTCTTAAAAGAGAGGGAGGGTCACTGCTCTACACATTCACTTATTGGCTGTTGTCGGCTGTAGGGCGGGCACAGAAGCTCCTGTCAGCTGAAATTAGCTGTCAATCAAACGGCGAAGGGAAGATGGAGTCTGCTGTGACATGAGGCGTCTCTTTCTACAGATAACATCATCCGTGATCTCAGGTTTTTGCTGTTTCGTCTCCATGTGATGATGAAATACTGTGTGTTGGACTAAACATGTCACTGAAATGGATCCAGTGGACGTTTTAGAATAAGAGAAAACAGTTTTTGTTGGAGTTTGATGCACTTCTGAAACACACAGACTCTTTACTGATGAGCTTCCCATACGATAGTTATTTAGCTTGTTTGCTGATCTGTAAGTGGTTTGCATGAATAGCTTTGTAATGTAACAATGCAACAACATGATGACACTTAAATTGAGCCGTTTGCTTCGATATGTTTCAGCTGGACGCTTCGTTTCCAGTTGATTACTGTGACAAACCTCAATTCTTCCTCTCATTGCTCTTTTGTCTCAACATGCCGTATTATTGTTTTTAATTTTTTACATTTTTTTTTGTCTTACTGTACTTTAGTTATTTGAACCACATCCTGGAATATTTGTAATTTAATTAACATATTAATAGACCTGTTTGTTCCCTTGTGTGTCTTGTTCCAACATTTTCCAAGACTGTGATCCTCAGTCACAGACTGCAGTCGAACTGCAGCTGCCAGTTTAACTCTGTGTTAATGTTGTGCTTTGATATATTGATCAGACAGCAGCACATGTGAGGCAGCAACAGCTTCGAACATTGTTTGTCTTTCAACAGCTCTGCAGGATGGAGTCAGTGGCAGTTTTGGTCCCACTTCTGTCTTTGTCTATGCAGCTGAAGGAGGAGATGTTGAAGTGACAGACTCCTTTACTTGGTCTGGAAACACGAAGTTCCTCTGCAAGGAGGAATGTAAAGAAGAGGACGTCCTCCTTGAAACAACTAACGACACAGCCCAGAGCGGCAGATACAAAATTAGGTTTTGGAAATCTTATTTAGAAAGAACACCTTTTATTTCTGTGACCATCACAAATCTGACCAAGTCTGATTCAAGACTGTACAGATGTGGTTTCAAATTCGGATCAAGTTCAAGTTACCATCAGTTTGAAATCCTTGTTGAAGATGGTAAGTTTCTGCTAAAAGCCATGAAAATGTTCTTTCACTGTTCGCTGACCGCTGCAGAGAGATTTTGTTCTTCATATTTTTTGTCACTGTGAAACTGATAAAACCAAGTCAATAACTTCTAGATGTGATAGAACTCTATTAATATTCTTCAAACTCAAAGAGTCTGAAGTGTATGGAGCCAGAATGGTGACATTAAAATTTGGCATTCAAAAAAAAAAATTGGCATTGGAAACAAAACCAGTACTGAAAAAGGAAACATTGGCATTGAAACATTTGTATTGAAAACAGATGTATTGGCATTGAAACAAGTTTTGGCACTGAAAAAAGAAACTAATTAAAATAATTAAAATCTGAAAATATTTATTTTATTGAGATTTTTTTGTATTTTTCAATGACAATCTTTAGATTTTTTCTTCATGTCACTTTTTTTCAGTGACAGTTTTTTTTTACAATGTCAGTTTTTTTTCAGTGTCACTGATTTTCAGTTTCAACTTTCTGTCACTGTTTTGGCGTCGGGAGGGCGGGGCCTGAGGGGAGGGGCAAGTAGAGCGTGGTTTGCATCTCATTAGAGAAGGTAATGGCTGCAGCCTGCGGGAAGGCGGAGCTGGACGGTCCAGCCACAATAGCATTTGGGATCCGTGTGTTGGCTGCCTCTGGGCAACACAGAGTCCAACTACCTCGCGGACTTTTCTTCAAGCTCTCTCCTGATGTGTCCAAGACTCTGTATATCTGTTTCTGTCGCGGAGCTCCCGAGCCTATATTCCTATGGAGTGTGGTAGTAGCACAGAGCTAACGAGCTTCGGGGCGCCGAGCACGGAGCATTAGCCCCAGTTAGCACAACAGTACAACAGCAGGCTTTTCACGCTTGTTGTGTTGTTCCGAGCCGGGGCTGCAGCGCCGACAGCAGCGCTCCGGTCTGCTCCCCGAGCTCTGTACCACCATACCGCTGTACACGCATACAAAGACCGGACAATAAAGCAGAGTGCTTGGAGAAAATCAGAGAGGAAGTTGGACTACCTGCTAAGCTATGAAAATATGTGTCTGTTACCTGATTGCGGCCGTCTGTTGTACTTTACTATGAACCACAGTAGCACAATCACAGCTGACTTTCCTCGCATACTAGCTTGTTGAGTTTAGTATGAATAGTGATATTATTCACATGAACTGAGTTAATGGGGGAGATAGTGCCTCTACAGCAGTATGGGGGTACAGAGCTCGGGGAGCAGACCGGAGCGCTGCTGTCGGCGCTGCAGCTCCGGCTCGGAACGACACAACAAGCGCGAAAAGCCTGCTGTTGTACTGTTGTGCTAACTGGGGCTAATGCTCCGTGCTCGGCGCCCCGAATCTCGATAGCTCTGTGCTACTACCACACTCCATAGGCATATAGGCTCGGGAGTTCCGCGACAGAATCAGACATACAGAGACTTGGACACATCAGGAGAGAGCTTGAAGAAAAGTCCGCGAGGTAGTTGGACTCTGTGTTGCCCAGAGGCGGCCGGCACACGGATCCTAAATGCTGTTGTGGCTGGACCGTCCAGCTCCGCCTTCCCGCAGGCTGCAGCCATTACCTTCTCTAATGATATGCAAACCACGCTCTACTTGCCCCTCCCCTCAGGCTCCGCCCTCTCGACGCCAAAACAGTGACAGAAAGTTGAAACTGAAAATCACTGACACTGAAAAAAAACTGACATTGTAAAAAAAATCTGTCACTGAAAAAAAGTGACATGAAGAAAAAATCTAAAGATTGTCATTGAAAAATAAAAAAAAATCCCAATAAAATAAAATAATAACATTTTCAGATTTTAATTATTTTAATTAGTTTCTTTTTTCAGTGTCAAAACTTGTTTCAATGCCAATACAACTGTTTTCAATACAAATGTTTCAATGCCAATGTTTCCTTTTTCAATACTGGTTTTGTTTTCAATGCCAATTTTTTTTTTGGATGCCAAATTTTAATGTCACCGTTCTGGCTCCATACTGAAGACAGTGGAAGTATTAGTTTTTGAAAATGACAGATTCTTTGTTAGAAAAAAAAAAAAAAAGATTTATTGTTGTTAATTGTTAATTTGCTTACTGTAACCATTCAGCAGCATCTACTTAATTTTCTTGGATGTTCAGGACAAATTTCAACCCAATCCAGTGAAATGTTTCACATTTTCGAAACTTTGCAAGAATCGTAAAGAAATATTAAATGTATGTCAGACGGCCAAACTTTAAAAATGAATGCCTTAAAATAATATTTGGGGTACAGCTGTAAGATGTTACAATCAGAGGATTCTGTGTGCAGACTGTGATCACCACGCGTTGAACCGTGTTCAGAGAATCCAAATCATTGTTGGATTACCTGAACAGACTGCTGGAACTGGGCGGCTTTGTTCAGAGTGCATCATCTAAAGTACAGACAGTAACTGTTGATTATTCATCTTTTCAACAGCATTTCTGGATGGAAATCCTCCTGAAGTAAAAACCCTCTACGCAAAAACTGGAAGAGATATCATAGTTGAATGCCCGACATCGACTCCTTCTACAAACCTGAAGTTCTTCTGCAAGGACACTTGTGAACAAGACATTCTTGCTCAAACAACTCATAGCATATCTTACGAAGACAGATATAGCATTAAATATAATAAGGGATCTTCTCCAAGAGGATCTCTGCATGTGAGCATCAAAAAGCTGAACGAGTCGGACTCTGGATGGTACTCGTGTGGGATGGTCAGACCTTTATCACAAGAGTCCTACCGGCGGTTTAAGATCAATGTCTCAGATGGTGAGTTTCCTCTTGAAAGTAAAAGAAAATTAGTAAGAAATTAAGTGTTTGTTCTTGTCTGTGGAGGCCTGAGGAGAGTTCTCACTGTCGGCTACTGATGCTTTACACATTTCATACATTTTGGCGCAGACAAATGTTGAAACACGTTCTCTCATCAGGACTTTGTGGTTTTTCTTGTTCACAGATCCAGCAGCTTCAAGACAGGAATCAATCACACTGACATCCACACCACCACCAAGACCCTCCCAGTCCCCAGGTACACCCTGTGAATGTATGAATACTACATTACCCATGAGCTTTAGCGGCTGTAGAAATGTCCCAGCTAGAGCCACACATTCAGTGTTGTCTGCTGAGGTTCAGATGAAACAAGTCAGAACGTTAAACTATTTTTTACTTCTCATTTTTCACTCCAGTCTGTTTAAGGGTTCAGTTTATGTCATCAGTTATTCCAGCTTTTCACAGCTGACCAATCATGAGCTGCTTGTAACTTTTTAAGGGAATAGTTCACCCAAAAACTAAAACTTTAGTCATCCTCTCCTCCCTCCATGTTGATCTAAAGTCAGGTGAAGTGTCGTAGTCCACAGAGCAGTTCTGGAGCTTCACAGTAAGACAGAGTTGCAGCATTCTGCCGAACAACTGACGCAGCTGGAGACTAAAAAACTCAAAAATGCCATCGAGACATCGCCGATTTAGCTGTGAGGACCTCCTGTTTGCAGTGTACTCATGTATATACACACAGCCATCTGCAATACTGAAGAAAACTTAAAAACATGATGTTTCTAGGGCAAGTTCTGCACATGAGAGGAGCGACTTTTTTGAGGATTTCTAAATGGATTTACAGAGTCATCTTGTGAAACAGGAGCTTCTATACTGGGTGGGACTTTAGAGTTTAGAGTCTATAGACTTCACAGTATGGTGGACCAGAGTGTAAAATGGCTGCATCTAAACACAGGAACACATAACGAAGCTTTTCCTGCAGCTTGGTACAAGAATGCAGAGTTACTTGCTGACCCTAGTCTGCTCCGTTGTGCACAGTTCTTCTACAGTCCGACACAAACCTTTCCTCTCTTCAACCTCTCACAGACGTGCTGCTGTACGTGGTCGGGATTCTCGTCATCGTTGTGATCATCTTGGGGCTGGTGCTGACTGTAATCTGCATTCAGAGGAAACGCAAACCTGATCGTGAGACAACATCTACAACTTCCCTTTTCTCACAAAAAATCACTCAACTCAGTCTGAGATACACAAACATATGTTAAAGACAATTCACTGAAAACAAGATGAGGAAGCTGAGGTGAGGGAGGGGTNNTGTGTGTGTGTGTGTGTGTGTGTGTGTGTGTGTGTGTGTGTGTGTGTCTTATCAGTGGCTGTTTCCTGTTTCTTCAACCTGAGCAGTCAAATGTGCACTTTGAATAATTTGTCATGGCAACAGAGAGAAACATTTTGTCTGCTCCAGGAAACTCCGGCGGCACGAACATGGAGGTGACTTCATGCCACTCTTGTTTACTGTCAATGCAAATACGATGCAAATCACGCTGATGAATTGAGCTGTTCAGTTTCAGGTCATGGTGATTCTGTATCGTAGTCAACTGGATGTTTCAGTGTGTTGAAGACGTTCTTTCATCCAAGAGGTTTCTTCAGTTCTAACTGACTGGAGGGGTTTAAACTCGGTGTGTGAGTGTCCTTACAGAGTCGTTAGGGCCACTTGTGGGTCGTTGTCATGTGGGTTGCTAGGGCCAGGTGAGCCCAGGTGTGAATGGTTGTTAAGTGGGAGAGAACTCTGTGCTGCGTTGTAGGTGGTGATGAGTAGCTCCTGATAGCTCCAAATGCATTTCCTATTGAGACTAGAAGAGTCTAGAAAGACGTAGAGCTGAGTGATCCGGCCCGTCGGACTGTAACGTCGGTATAAACTTGAGGGCGTCTCTTCATTGAACTGACTTAAACCCCCAGCAGACTTCACCTCACTGAGTGTACAGAACATAAAAAAGCAGTTACAGTGAACAGAAACCAGACGGCGTCCGTTCCAAAACGAGTCTGTACTTCAGGTCTGTTCTCATTATCTGTAAACTTCAGCTTGTGTTTTCTGTCTTTCAGATTGCGCCCTATGAGAACTGTCCTCCAGACTCTCCATGTGAAGAGACCCTCTACGAGAGCCTGGATCCAGTCGTCATGAATCAGAACCAAACCTACTCCGCGCTCACAGAACAGGACTGATACTGTTTCCAGTACTGGAGCAGTCCAGCTTGGAAAAAAACCAGCAGTAACTGCAGCAAGTTTTCCGTTTTGCCGTGTGTTTGTTGTAAAGCTGGAGAATGTGTTTCTCATGTGGCTGCTGTGTTACTTCTTTGTGTTGATCAATTCTTGTTTTGCTTTTTTTGACTAAATGCTTTGCTTGACCTCTCAGAGCCACCGTAGACCTGTAGTAAATACATTTTTGGATGCTGCCATTCTGACACATCCTGTCTTTTAACTTTTAACTATATTTGTGGCTTAAAAGCGAGAGATAAATAGTCAAAATGAGAATTTAAAAAGTCATAATCAGGAGATTTAAAATCAGAATCATTGTATAAAAGTATGGGGTGCCAATTGTAAAGTTGCGCATGCTAAAATAAACAGCAACTTTTCCCTACATTTAGCAACAAACCATTTTGTTTAAACCGTTTAAAAAAACATATGTGAATTTTTATTTTTGACCAGAATTGTTTACAGCAATATTTGTGAACTTTGTGAAATTTACCTCTCTTGTATAAATATAATTTCAATGTTAAATCTAATTGAAAAATCTAAATCTAAATGTTAAATATTGAGTCTAAAAGTTAAATGTTAAATATAAATGTTGCATTTAAATACAAATGTTAAATCTAAATCTAATTTTAAATATAAATGTTAAATTTGAATATAAATGTTAAATCTAAATATTAAATGTTAAATCTAAATATTATAAGAGGTTACACTGAAGTAAAGCTCCATTCAGTTCAGTTCAGATTTCCCAGCATGCCGAGGGAAGTGTTGTTCAGGGAGAGTCCTGGAGGTGGCGACATTAACACACATACTCACATACACAGAACAACTGAAGTGTGTGTGTGTGTGTGTGTGTGTGTGTGTGTGCCTCCAGTTTCTCCAGTAACCACGTCGACATTTCTCTGTCCAGCAGCCGCTCGCTCACATTAGTCGTCTCTCTTCGCCGATAATCGATGAAAACGACCGAATTTATCTGAGTTTATTTAAACTCTTCGATGTGACTCCTCCGAGTGTTTCCCACATCAGACCGTAACGATGTTTCATCAGGGCATCGTGAGGACGAGGTGTTTGTATTGATTAACTGTAAGACTCATCTGTAAATCACATGCAGGGACACGAGCAGGGACGGATCAGAACCACTGTAGTCTGGTGCTCAGGTTCTGTATCTGAAGAGAAAGATGATGCCGGACCAAACAATCATCACCTTCATGACCACCACCTCCTGAGAGAAGGAACAGT
>CAEMYA010002110.1:52877-57718 GCA_903131615.1 Diplodus sargus
ATGCGGGAAAAGCATCCAGAGAGACAGACGGTGAAGGAGATTCAAGTGTAAGCAAGTGTTGTCTCCTGCTGTCCCTCCTCAGTTCTCTCACCTGGTCTTTTTGAATCCGCATCAGTGGTTTGAAAATAAAAGAATGTCAAACATGTTTTCAAGGAAAATAACCAGAGAAGATATCTGTGGAATATAACATTAGCAATGTCATCTGAAAATAGACATGTAACTATGATTAATAACAGCAGCAGTGGGCACAAACACCATCCATGAAAACATGCGAGATAAGAAAACCAGGAAGTGTTTAACTGAGGGATCATTCGGGATTCGACTAAGCTGTGTACGTTTCTTTATGTGTGTTTATGTCTCATTTTACTTTCTCTCTACTCTGTTCAGGTCGAGGCACAAAAACATCTGGAGATGATCCGACTTCCTGTAAAAAACAGCCGCATGTCCCGGAGGCTGGAGGTAATGAAGTACAAATATTGAGAACATTGTTTGTGTTTGCAGAGTTTACTAAAAAGAAGGTTTTTGAACTACTTACCGTAGGAGCTGGATCTCCAGCGCCCCGCCGTCATGGCAGACAGAGAGTGTCGATCCCCGAGTGCGACCTAACAGGCAGGAGAGTGATAGTGGACCGCTCCTCAAGCCTGCCTGTTAGGTCGCACTCGGGGATCGACACTTTCTGTCTGCCATGACGGCAGTGAGCGGAACAAGCTGCTGCTAACGTGAGTTGTTCAAAAACCTTTTTTTTAGTAACTCTGTGAACACAAACAATGTTCTCAATGCTCGTGTTCATGTGTAGAGACCCTGGTGATACTACGAGCAAAGTTTCATGTTGTGTCGAGACTTCTTAGTGTTTTAAAAATAGAGATTTTGATGCTATCGTGAAAATGCCCGTAGCACTCCCATTGAAAATTAGCTTGCCCGAAAACGAAACTACGGTAAATCTTAAAAGTTCCTCTTTCGTCGCAGCTATGCATTTACACGAAGGTTTGACTCATATTCAATCACAAATAAAGCCTCGGTTGCTTTTTGCCGAGAGTTCCACTTTAACTATAAATTTGCCATCTTTAACTCTATGTGATCAACACTATTTCCATTATTTTTAATTATCCTTTTTAATGATAAATGAACTCGACATGGTGGTGATAATAGTAATCATTACTAATTTTTTATTTGACTTTTTATCCCAAACATTGGCTCAACATTGGCTAAACTGAGGAAGTTTTTATTTTGATTATCACACAAAATAAATAAAGACAGATTTTACACAATCACAATGTTTCTCATATTAAAATGTCGTCAGAGTTGATAAACCGTAACTTCATTTTAAACTCAGTCAAACATTAAACAGCGGTCCCTCATTGATGCTGTAATTACTTTTTATATTTTAATTTCACCAGCCAGTTTAAAAGCAGGTTTTATTCAGTGATGTTCCTCCAACCAGCCGGTCACCAGTAAGACAAGAAAACCAGCACAGAGAGGAGACAGAGAGGGATGGAGGGAGGTAAAAATAGAGGAGGAGGGGGGGCAACATGGAGGTAAAGAAGAAGGGAGGGGCAGGGAGGCGCCAGGGGAATACAGAGAGAGAGAGAGAGAGAGAGAGAGAGAGAGAGGCTGCATTTAAAGACGCTGATGTCATCTCTGTGAAGCAGCCAATCAGAGTGCAGCAGGGAGGGAAGAAGGGAGGGAGGAGAGGCAGAGCTCAGAAGGGTGTGTTTTATGTTCCACTGCAGCATCAGTGCAAAAAAAAGGAGAGAGGAGAGAAAAGACACGACTCAGTGGACAGGAAGGAGAAAATAAAGACAGAGAAGAAGAAGAAGAAGCAGCAGCGAGGAGAGCGTGACGAGAGGACGGAGAGAGACGTGACACCTGCAGAGGTAAGATGACAACAATAGCATCCCACCATGCTGCTCGTGTCTGGGTGTGTGTGTGTGTGTGTGTGTGTGTGTGTGTGTGTGTGTGTGTCAGTGGGCCGGAGGGCGAGATGATGTCTTACATAATACGATGGCAGGTATGAAGAACTGTGCAGGGTGAGCACTGAGCTGTGTGTGTGTGTGTTGTGTGTGTGTGTCACTGTATATACATGCATATATGTGTGTGAATGTGTGTGTGTATGTGTGTGTGTGTGCATGCATGTGTGTGGGTGTGCGAGAGAGATTATTTCCTCCTCTGTCTGCTCTCACTGTCTGCATCCTTTTTTGAAAACTGAAAAGATAAAAAGACGAACTGACCCTTTAGTGACTGTTGGTGTGGATGGACGTGGAGGCTGCGTGTGTGTGTGTGTGTGTGTGTGTGGGTGAGTCAGTCTTCAGGGAGTGTCTGACTGACTTGATTCAGCTTTTTCTTCCACATCCTACACGTCATCTGCAGCGGCATGTTTTTATGAATATTGGATGAAACAACATTATAGTGCTGAATTATTCACGGCTGGTTTGTAGCTTCGCCTCCTTTCATGATGAAGCTCTCAGTTCTGTCAGGGTCGATGTCGTCGGTTCTCAGCCTTGTGCTGCAAATGAAATCATGGATATAAACAGCACCATGTGGTTTCTGGCTTCACCTGCTCAGCTCGTACTGACCCCACCTTCCCTCCACCTTCCCTCCACCTTCCCTCCACCAGAACAGGAGAGTTGTGTTGTTGTGGGCGTTGGTGGTGTTTTTATGGTGTTACGGAGTCCCACAGGGCAGCGACCTGGACGACCTCACCTGTCACGTTTTATGATTTGATGTAAAGCTCCAACTAACAATTATTTTCTCTATTGATTAACCTGCTGGTGACCTTCTAAAAGGAACAGTTCACCCATAAATGTAAAGCCAGTCGTCACCTCCTCCCTCCATGTCAGGTGAAGTGTCGGAGTCCTCAGAACAGTTCTGGAGCTTCACAGTAGAACAGAGTTGCTGCATTCTGCGAAACAACCAAAACCAAAATACTTAATTAAAACTTTACCGAATTAGCTATTAGCACTTCCTGTTTGCAGTGTACTCATAGATGCACAGACAGCTGTCACTGAATTACTGTGATACTGAAGAAACCGTAAAAACGTGATGTTTCTCAGGCAAGTTCTGCGCATGAAAGGAGCGTCTTCTATTAGATTCCTAAGCGAATTTACAGAGTCCTCCTCTCCTCCTGATGATATAAAGTCCTCCTCTCCTCCTGATGATATAAAGTCCTGCTCTCCTCCTGATGATATAAAGTCCTCCTCTCCTCCTCCTGATGATATAAAGTCCTCCTCTCCTCCTGATGATATAAAGTCCTCCTCTCCTCCTGATGATATAAAGTCCTCCTCTCCTCCTCCTGATGATATAAAGTCAGGTAGTCCTCAGAACAGTTCTGGAGCTTCACAGTAAAACAGAGTTGCAGCGTTCTGCTGAACAACTGAAGCAGCTGGAAACTTGATTTAAAACAGGAAGAAAACAAACATTACATTTCGCCATACCGCCCGTCTAATGGGATCACATTCTCCAGAAGCCCTGAGATCACAAAATGATTTGAAAGATGTTTTACTGTGAAGCTCCAGAACTGTTCTGTGGACTACAAGACTTCACCTGACTTTATATCAACAGGAGGAGGCGAGGAGGACTCTGTAACTCTGCTTAGAAATCCTTAAAGAAGACGCTCCTCACATGTGCAGAACTTGCCTTACAAACATCATGTTTTTAAGTTTCCGTCAGTATCACAGTAACCCAGTGATGTTGTCTGTTCATCCACATGTTCACTGCTAACAGGAAGTCCTAACAGTTAATTCAGCAAAGTTTTAATTGAGTTTTTGATTATTTCATTTATTTCTTGGTTGTCTAGCCTCATCAATATCAAATAGAATATATTTAAATCCACCAGATCAGGGTTCTCAGTTAGATCCCTATCAAACTGTAACCACCCAGAGAGAGCAGCCAGTGAATTCAATTGTTTATTCATCAACATCAATATATTATGTCCTGGAAATTAACAAAAATGTTAAAAAAAAGCAGCATCTGCCAATGAAAAAAGACAGTTGGAGGGGAAAAAAATCCTGGATCTGTCTTTTTATCTGGATCCACACCAAAAGTTAATGGGGTTTATTCTAAGCCAAGAGTCGTCTTCTGTCCAAGTTCGGTGGAAATCCGTTTGGTAGTTTTTGTGTAATCCTGGTCACAAACCAACAAACGAACAAAGACGGGCGATAACACAACCTCCTGGACTGAGGTAATCCAATTAATCCTCTTTGTTTGTAAAAGTCTAAAAAGAATTTCCTCCAACTCAAGATGTTGTTAAATAAATATATTCACTTTACTGTCAAGTTTGATGGAGAAAAACATGAAATCTTCACATGTGAGAAACTGGAACTGATTCATTTTCTGCAACACAACTAAACTTTGCAGCTCTGATGTTTTTTTCACATGACGACAGATAAACCGTTTCGTTTCCCTCCGTCTCTGCCGGTGCGTCCATCCCTTTCATGAGCTTCACCAGGTTTCTGTTTGACTGTTTATTCCTGAATTCCTCTTCTCACTCATAGCAACACGTCTGTCTTCTCTTCTGTCATTTGCATTGTGGGGTTTTCTCACCGCGACTGCTTTGGCAGTGGAATCACCTCAAATTAGGCCAGAACCAGAGAGGAGGAGGAGGAGGAGGAGGAGGAGGAGGGGGGAGTTGATCAGAGCGGGAGAGACTGGAGGAGATATTGAATGAGTCTGAAAGAGACGAAAGTTGAGGTTCATCAAAGGGGAGGAGGAAAGATTTAGCTCCCCAAAAAAGAGCAGGGGAAGCCGAGGGAAAGAGGGAATGTGACGGAGAGAGGGAGATGAAAAGAAAGCCTGGACTGGGAGTAGGATGAGAGAGGTAGAGGAGGAGGAGGAGGAGGAGGAGG
>CAEMYA010002110.1:57750-70053 GCA_903131615.1 Diplodus sargus
GGAGGAGGGAAAGTTAGGATGTGGCGTAGGAGGATTTTTTTAGTCCAAATTCTGCTCTTACCCCCGTCCTCCTCCTCCTCCTCCTCCTCCTCCTCCTCTCCTGCTTGGCAGTAGTCAAGTTGACTGGAACCATCTGGTGCTATTTTATGTTAGCACATCTTTTGTACCTCGACTCCAGACAGACAGACAGACAGACAGACAGACCAGATGACACATATGCAGTTCACACCGAGGCGGAGAGTAAATTCTTTAAACAATGGCTCCTCCATTTTACACGTGGAGAAACGGAAGCTAACGAAGCTAACGGTAAGGAAACCACTGATGAGAGGACTCTGCAGAACGTCCTGAGACGTCTGCAGCTACAGCTGGGAGACGAAGCTGCGCCTCGCTGACAGCAAACACAATAAACTCATAACATCAGCCAACAGGGCCACTTAGCTCAGCGGCCCACCGAGCTGCCGCCCAGCATCATTTTATCATTTCATACTGACGAAAAGCCCCAGAACACATTAGTGGAAGCTGAATTATTGATACTGTAGCGTTTGAGTCTTTGTTGCAGTCACATTTTCCATCAAAAATATGAACTGATGATTGTTTTTCACACTTTATACTCGTCTGTGAGCATTCAAGGGATGATGACATTAAGAAGAAGGTAGAGAGTATTTAGTTTGAAGTGAATGTCAGATATTTTAAAAATCATATCATTGTTTAAATCTGCCGACTGACTCTGTTATTATTAGGATAGTTTCCCCCATTAGAACTATTAAGAAGACGGACGGAGATCTTCCACTCTGTCTCGTATCTGTTCTGGTGTTTGTCTTTAAGCTGCAGCGCGGCTGCTTCTCTCTGACATGTTGGACCTGGTGTAAGCAGACAGACTGTCTGACCTCCCGGTAGCGTTTAGATTTGTAGGATAGCGTGCGCCGTGAGAGGACAACATGAATCTGACTTGTCGTGGCAGCTCTGTACAGTCAATAAGAGTCCCAGGAGAGAGGTTGAGGATGCCGTTTGGAGCCAGACTAAAAGCTCTGAGCTGGAGGACGGCGGGTCGGGGGGAAGTCTGGGCCCAGAAAATGAGATTAGTCTGACTTTTGCTCTCTCTCAGTTCCTCTCTATCTCTGATTCCTCAGCGTTTCTCATTGTGGCCTTTTTCTCATCCATCTTCATCCGTCTCTCTCACGCCCCCTCTCCCTCCCCTCTGCTCCCCCTTTCCTCTCTTTTGCCCTTTTCTTCCTCTTTCTTTCCCCTTGTTTTTCCATTTCTCCTCCTCAGAATGAGGCCTTTGTGTTGAGAAATGAGAGGAATGTCCCTCTTCTTCTTCTTCTTCTTCTTTTTCTTCTTCTTCTTCTTCTTCTTCTTCTTGTTTCCCTCGCAGCTCTTCTTCCTAATGTCTTCTCCCTCCCCCTGTGTGTATGCGTGTGTGCGCGTGTGTGTGTGTGTGTGTGTGTGTGTGTGTGTGTGTGTGTGGCGGGTCGGGGGTGCATCCATTAGCCGGGATTAGAAACTGTAGGAGGGTCTTAACAGCCCCTCTGTGTTTGGGGCTTTAATCTCCTCAGAAACAGCTAATCTAACTTCAGTGGCTTTATGTACAGTACACATGTGTGAACACAAACACACACACACACACACACACCAAAACCACACACACACACACACACTTCCTCCTGCAAATATGTGACTTGTGTCTGTTTGTCTGGCCGTTGCGGTTGGACTGTGACAGGAGTCCATTCATGTTCTGACCACAAACACAGAGGACACTTTATCGGCCAAATATGTGACACAATATCATCAGTCAGCCGAGTGACAAACGATCACATGGTGCTCAGTGAATCTGACCATAACACACACACAGTTCAGTGAGCAGCGGCCGACTGATATACGACAGAATCTGACTCACACCATCCGAGCGTTTCCACAGACGACGACTCTGCTCGATGGGAATCTTTCAGTCTGTTGATCGTTTTGATCAGGAGCTCATTTTAATCCATCTCATCACAGTCTGATCAATATTTGTCATAACTTATTTCGGAATAAAGGTACAAAATGCACATCCTGAGGAGATTAATCCATTATTTGATTTATGTGAAATGTATCAGTGAATATTCTGCATCATCAAAACAGCTGATAACATCTTCTCACCACAGTGAACTGAACATCTGTGAGTCTTTGACATTATTGCAAATTAAACAACTTGAAGACGTCACATTGGTTATAATCAGCAGATTTATCTCTAATGAAAACACTAAAATATTTGTCTTTAAAGTTGTTAAACTCCAAAATGTGTCAATAAAACATTTAGCTACAGCTGCAACAATCAGTTCACTAACAATGATGCACGAAATAACATATCAGCCATTATTTGGATCTAAAATATGAAATATTCTCTGGTTCCAGCTGCTAAATGTGAGACATCGTTTATTTCTTTGACTCATATTTTAGTAAACATAATATCTTCACTTCTTGGACCGTTACCTTCGATGAAATCAGCAGATTTATCACTTTGCAGACGTGTTACGGTTCAAATGTGTTTTAGAAATGATTCAACTATCGATTAGTTGATGGACAGAAAATTAAAAGTCTTAATAATCTATTTAAGTCATTTTTGAGCAAAAATATCACAAATGTGATAAATTCTTGCATTTATTTGATTCATTATAAACAGAATATATTTAAATTATGGTATTTAGACGATGTAACCTCGGATATAATCAGCAGAATAACAATAATAATCATTGTATTTATTATTATTATGTATTTGTAGTGATGAAGACTTCACGTGCTCAGTTAAAATATGTCCTTTTACAAATGATTCAGCTTCTTAGAGAAATATTAAAACATTTGTATTCAGCTGTTTTAAGAAACATTTCACTGGTTTCATCTAAAAATGTGAATATTTTCTGTTTTCTGTCTTTGTTTGGACGAATCGAGACATTCGAGGACGTCGCTGTGAGCTTTGGGAAACTGTGACGCTCATTTGTTTTCACCATTTTCTGACATTTGAGGTCCTCAAACACCTGAACCTTTATTTCATAAGATGAACTTCAGATTAACGGATCGTTCTGGTACGAATCCTTTAAACGAGTGACACCAGAGAGTTGTTGACAGATTCATTTGTCAGATATTGGATTACATCTTTACGTTATCTTTTTGCAAGTCCATTATGCTTTGATTGAATCATCTGTTTCTCAATTTGTAACATTTAAAGTATATTTTATCATCTAAAAAAACGTCTGTCATGATTCAAACTCATGAGAGAGCGCGCCACCTTTCAGGGACGCAGCACTCCAAACTCTCTCCATCGTTTCTCTTCCTTCTGTTTCTATTCTTGCTTTCATTCATCAGTTTGTCCCTGACGCCGTCACTTCTCCCACAACTGAGCGTCCGTTTCGTTTTGTGTTCGTGGGACGTTGACATTGTTCGTGTTTCTGTGATTTAAGAAAAGCTGCACACAAAAAAAATGTATGTTTCCTAAAAACCAGACAAACCGCAGAGCAGTCGAGTCAAACGTGGGAGGAGAGGCAGGTGGGAGACAATAGCACGAGAAAGTGTGTGTGTTTGTGTGTGTGTGTTTGTGTGTGCGTGTGTTTGTGTGTATGTGTGTGTGTGAGAGAGAGAGAGAGAGAAAGAGAGAGAGCAATGGAGAGGTGAATCGAGGAGATGAAGGGAGTGGCAGCGGAGAGAAAGCGAGGGAGAGGTGTGGAGGGACGGAGTGGGGGATGGGAGAAAAGAAGGAGGGGCAGCGTGGGGGATGGGGGAGAGAAATATTACTGTGTGCTGCTGGAGTCAGGGGGTTACCATGGTGATGGGGGAAAGGGATGGGAGAGAGAGAGAGAGAGAGAGAGAGAGCGGCTACACACACGTACACTTAATGCAAATTGACAGTTTCACCGACTGATTGAATAATACGATAAGCATCAAATCCCCTTTTAATTTAAACCTTCCTTCCTGTTCCTTCTGAGGTGAGGTGGGGTGAGGTGGGGTGAGGTGGGGTGAGGTGGGGGAGACGGAGGAGAAGATGAAGCTGCAGACGGATGAAGGAGAGAGAGAGAGAGGCTCTCTGAGTTGAGTGGAGATGAAGAAATGTGATCTCCCACCTGGGAGTGCAGTAACCTGGAGACACAGTTGTGGCTCTTTTGGTCAAAGGACAAAGAGACAACGTGACGGACTCACAGCGCTTCAGAGAGACGTTACAGTTTGATTCACAACATGTTTGTACGGCGGCTCTGAGAGTTTGAGGCCGTTTAGAGAACACAGGCGAAAAAAACAGATAAAGGAAACATTTAAAGGTTTAGACGCTTTAGAGTCGCTGCTGCAGAACTGAATGTGGAACAAGGTGGAACACAGTCGACGGCAAGATTCAGTTATTAAGTGCTTTTATCTGCTGTTGATCAACACAAGACTAACTGGAGGTTCACAGCCGACATCTGCAGTTAGAATAATATTCTTTGCTTATTTCTTTTTAGAGTAATTAAAACTTTTTTCAGCTCGTGTCTGTCGTGTTCTCAGCTACTTGCAGTGCGTCGAGGAACAGTGGTTTTCAAAACTGTTGTTCTTTGTCTTCGCTCTCAAGTGGACAACAATTCATCAATAAAATTGTGTTTGTGTTTTAAATGTGACACAATCCAGGGAGTAAATATGCAGAAACTTTTTATTGGATATGTGCAACTTCTTTCCATATCAATCGCTAATTTGTTAGTCCTGACAGTGCTGTTCTGCTTCAGTAGGTTAATATAAAACCATTGCTGTGTCTGAAAATATCATGTTTTTCGGCTAAAATTTCTGATTTTGTCGCCACAAAAACAACAGTCGCTGATATTTGTTGGTTGAAGTGGTTCTAAATTGTGTTTCTTGGCAGTCGTGTCGTCCACGTGACGTCTACACATATCATAGAAATGTTAATGTAACACATATGAAACTTATCCATTTGCAGACACATACAGCGAAGACATATTTTCCAGGCGACTGTAACAATCATCTCAAGATCTGAACCGTTTCCCAGCCGAGTCCTGGCGGGGTGGAGGACGGCCGCCGGGCTCGACCCGACACCTTGAAGATGAAGAGGATGAGGTTATTATGTGAAGCGGCAGAATCAAAGCTCAGGGAAACGTCTTCTACCTGCCAGCAGGGATTAGCTGCGGTGTGAGTGGCTGCTGAGGCTGCTGGGAGTCGGAGCTCTCGGTGGATCGGCAGCAGCTGGTTCACGGTCTGAGGATGAGAGCCAGACGAGCCTCTGGGTGGTGGTGGTGGTGGTGGTGGGTGTGCGTGGGTGGGTGGATGTGGTAGGCTCAGGAGAGGAGGAGCGTGGGCGGGTGGATGATTATGTGTGTGTGTGTGTGTGTGTGTGAAGATGTGCCAGTGGTGGAAACATTTCACAGGAACTCATCTGCATAATGTGAAGTAATTCTCTCTTCAGGCCGGTTATTATCTCACAAGTTTTACAGCCGCGCAACAACGTCCAATCAAATCATCTTCACCGCGTCGAGTTAGAGATGCTTCATTCAGACGGCCGTCATCTTTTTATTACCTACAGATCAAATTATTACACGTGTATTAAACCGTTGATGAAGAATCATCACCGACTCTGCAGTGACCTTCATGTGTGTGAGCTACAAACAGAGTGAAAGTCGGGCTTCCTAATGATGACCATGTTTGTCACATACGTCTCGCAGACGTTTCATCATGGAGAGCGTCTGTGAGTGAATCATCTGGTTGATCTTCGTCATGCTGCGTCTCTCCAACGACTCGGCCGACATCTGCAAGACGTTGGGATGTTGCTCTTTGTCTGCTAGATATCATGAATCAGCTGTTTGCTGTGATTCGTCTCGTGTGATCGTGAGTTGAATCTTGTTTTTGGGACAAAAGAAGTCGTCACTTTTTGCGCTTTGCGATCGATCGACCGAGACGATGATTTGCAGATTAAACATGAATGAAAACAATAAATAGTTGCGGCTTTTTCTGTTGTGTGTCTGAGAAGTTTCCTCTCTCAAACCCTGTTTATGATTGAAGAAGAAGAAGAAGAAGAAGAAGAAGAAGAAGAAGAAGAGGAAACAGAGAGTCAGTCGTGCTCACTGGTCTTGCTGGTGTGTTAATGGCTCTGGTTAACTGGCCCGTCGCAGACATGTGATACATGATCATGTTGGATATTGATTGACATCACATACAGTGAAGCTTCCCAGCAGCTGCAGGACTCTCGCCTCGTCAGCAGGGCCGCGGCAGGACAGCACCGCTGATACTGTCCATGATTTCATGTTTTTAATCCGCTCTGTGTTAATATGATTACGTTAGATTAATCAATTACTGTTGAGTAAGAGGATTACATCAGCAAAAATGACCTGTTTCCTGTCGGTGTTTAACTGTTTAACTGAGTTTCACCCGGAGCTCATTAATAGCTGCGTGGCGCTCCGCCTCCTCACGGTGTTTTTCCAGTGAAGGCAGTGATAGATGTGGTGGCCGCGGGTCTCGTCTAAACCGCCCTGAGCGCTCTGTTAGGCTGTGGCCTCTCACAGCTGGTGCCACTCGCCCCTCAGCTAAATCTAATAGACCCCGGCCGCGGCGAGGAAGCCACCCAGCGCGGGAGCTGCTGTTTATCCAGGAACATACCGGCACTAATGACTGATTTATGCGCTCCTATGCAGGCGCTTCGTTTGTCGTGTGGCGAGAGGCAAATCAGAAACAAACACACACGAGACTGGTTTTCGCCAATAAGAGCTGATTTGAATGTGAAAGGCGTGGGGTTGTGCTGTGGGAGCAGCGGGTGAGAAGTCTCCCCCGTCACATCTGAAAGGCAAATTCACAGAAATGGCACGAAGGTAAAATTCCAGACTGTGACAGATAGATGCTGGACGTACATTATGATAATAAATGAGGTCATTTCTGATGCACAAACGCCAAAACACTCACTCGTTTCAGCTTCTCAGTCGTGAGGATTTGCTGCTGTGATCCTGAATTGAACATCTTGTGTTTTTTGGACAAAAGAAGCCGTTTAAAGACGTCAGTTTGTGTTTCAGGGAAATTTGTGATTTGCTTAATCAAGACAATAATCTGCAGATTAACCAGTAATGAAAACATTTATTAGATGCACATTCTGATAATATCTCACTATCCGCCCATGTATACGGTTTGGTTTTGGTTTTGGTTGGTGCTGTAAGCGAGCATGTTAGGATCGAGGTCACCTACCTGTGTTTCACCTGTGTGCAGGTTGTTAGCTCAGAGGATGTTGTTGTTGTTTCCTGTAGCAACAGGAACTCTGAAAACACAACAAGGGGAGATGATTGCTGACAGGAAGAGTCGGCAGGTTGATGTGCAGTCGAGTCCAAATCTGAGCAGTTTAAGAGTCGATGCTCGCGGCTCTCTAACGCGCCCAAAGTGACAAAGCTAGCATGATTTGCAAGTATAATGTTTATCATCTTTGTGTGAGCATGCTAACGTGTGCTAATGATCTGCGAACACATACTACAGATGAAGCTGAGGGGAACTCAGGCTGATGAGGACGCGACTGTCTGCACCACATTTAATGGAAATCCATCCAATAGCTGTTGAGACACGTCGGTTTATCAAAGAGGAGCGCCGTCTGAAAACAACCGAGGTTTCCATCCCCAGCCGCTGATCGCACCCAGCACCAGAACATTATTTGGACACAGTGCTTCTCTTCACGGGGGGTTTGGATGCTCTGCTCTTCATTACAGCCTTTCTTTTATGGTTGAAGCTGATAAGACAGGAGAGTCTCATATTTAAGCCTCGCCTCGAGCCGTTTCACAGAAATCTGACTGGTGTGGAGCCAGAGAGAGAGAGAGAGGCTGCACACACAGACACAGCCGAGGAAAAGTGGCTAATGATGGAGGAGAGACGCAAACAGAGAGAAAACAAAGAAAGAGGGGAAGAAGAAGACGACGGCGGGCGGTTGGAGGCCTGTCAGCTGACGTGCTTTGTACCCGGGTCAGAAACCTCCTCGTGTTCATCCAGTTATTCATCTCGTCTCCACCGCAGGGAGTCCTGGTCCAGACAGACACGGACACAAAGGAGGCTGAGCACAGACACGAGGCTGTGGGTGTCTGAGCGAGTGAGTGTGGAGGTGACGGTGACATCAGAGCGGTGACACACCGTCACATGCTGGAAACAACCCGGGAGTCACTTACCAGAAGGACTCTCGCCCGTCGGGAGCCGGACGTGCTGATATCACATCTCATATCCGGACAGTGAGACAAGCGGCTGCAGTGGGCGGTGACAGGAACAACAGAAGAAGACGTGAGCACAACAGATTCTACTGTCTGTCCAAACAACACCATCATTATCTAAAGAGTCATTTTCCAGAAGGCCATGATTCAGTTGTTGAACATCGAAAATGGAATCTCTTCTTTCAGTTTCTCTTCACTTCAGGCATTTAAAGGAGCTTTTTAAACAAAGATAACGATGTGAGCATCAGACATTTAACAGCAGAGACCTCGTCAGCGTCACAGAGAGTTTATGTGTCTCACGTAAAATGAGGGTTTTGTGTTATTTGCAGCTTAGAATACGTTATGTGAGTATTTAATAAGTTAAATACTGACTAATGTTACAAGCTGACTGCAGCCAACCACCTCGTGTCTTCATCATCATGATGAACATAAACAGTGAACATGGCGACTGTGAGAGCTTTAGCAGACTCAGGTAGACAGGTACGCAGGTAGACAGGCAGGTAGACAGACATGTCGAGTCGTCAACACCTGATTTTGTTTCTTTGTCTTTTCCTTTTTGTCGGCATTCGATTTATTTAACTGCAGTTGAGATTTCCTACAAATATGATAAAAGAAGCTTTTAAAGGTCGAACAGTGAACGTGTCACGTTTCTTTATTTTATGAATATGTTACTGTGACTACGATGTTTCCCGACTTTATCCGAGTGCTTCACCGCCTGAACATGAAAAAAAAAAACATTAATAATGTTCTTTGTGAAATATTTGCATGTTGTATCCAGAATTCTCATTAAGTTTGAATTAACATAATCCAGAGAAAGCTTTTTGCTTTTTACTCATTAGTAGTCATCCTATAGAAATGTAATTTTAAGGAGGCAGTACAGCACACACACTTATACACACATACTCACACACACACACACACACACACACATACTTAGACACACACACACATACTGACACACACACACAATCTAAAAACACACACACGATGAACTCATTTTATTAAAATGACAGTTTTGTTACATATTCATGAAGCCTGATGTGAAGGACATCAGCACTGTGATCTACAGACC
Organism: Diplodus sargus; assembly: GCA_903131615.1. Taxonomy (NCBI): domain Eukaryota; kingdom Metazoa; phylum Chordata; class Actinopteri; order Spariformes; family Sparidae; genus Diplodus; species Diplodus sargus. Next base: position 66,997 of record CAEMYA010002110.1, read on the forward strand.
GGCACACACACACACACACACACACACACACACACACACACACACACACATGCACATGCACACATACACACACAAAATGTAGATAATATCACCGATGGGCCCAACCCACCTCATTGCTGCAGGGTGTAGCATGGTCAGCATTTGTGTGCCTGTGTGTGCGTGTGTGTTTGCATGTGTGTGTGTGTGTGTGTGTGTGTGTGTGTGTATGTGTGCAGTAGTAAATATGAGGTATGTAATGAATAATGAATTTAGGTGAATTTAGGTCACGCGGCCAACTGGGAGGGACAAACTGGGAATAGCTTTTATTTTCATCTGCTTCATTGTGTGTGTGTGTGTGTGTGTGTGTGTGTGTGTGTGTGTGTGTGTGTGTGTTGTGCACTGAGGGAGAAGTATACTACCTCTCCTCCTCTGCTTTTGCGTAATCTCTGCATCCACACTTCCCAGTTCTTTCCTGCAGATCGGAATCTATCAATGAATTAATTTCTCGCTCTGTCGCTCTCGATCCGTCCACCTGCACCTCCTCCTCCTCCTCCTCCTCCTCCTCCTCCATCTCCTTGACTCCCTGATCCCCTCCACCCTGATCCCTCGCGCCTCAGGCTTCCCAATAGACCGTCCCACCTGCCCCCGTCCTGCCTCCCCTCCTCCCAGACCTCCCGGTGGACTCGGCTGGTCCACCTGCCGACCCTCTAAAGCCCCTCAGGTTCTGTGGGACGGCTCAGGACTCTGGAGGAGGCAGCGGGGCAACAGATAGAGGAAATTGGTACAGTATGTTTAATGTTAAGTGGTACAGAACAGAAACATGGCTGCCCGCAGGCGCTGGATGTGGTTTAATTGACTCCAAACACGTCTGTCATGTATAATCATTAGTGTTGCGACAATATAGAATAACACACTGCAGACAAAACACATATTTATTCATCCGCACATCTCCGACCATCTCAGCCTCTAAGTGCCGCACTTATAAGGACTATATACTAAAATAATAATGATAATAGCAACACACTGTAATGTAGATGTTTGATAACCTCCAGCAGAACATATTCCTTTTATGAACAGTAAGTTCTTGTTCAGTCCAGAACTTGCAGATGTTTCGGTGCTGCAGCCTCGTTAAGTCTGGCGACCATTAGCTTCACGGTGGCTAATAGGTTAGCTTAAGTTGGAGCCAGTTTCCTGACTTCATGACTTTTGTTTTGCTTGTTCTACTCGTGCACTATGTTGACCGTTACCTCCATGTACCTGTTTGGTCTGAATACACAAACGTTGGAGTCTAAGGTGACATTTTAAAATATCTTAAACCACGATCAGAATAGTTACCTACTGATTCTGTGTTGATCTGCGATGGTTACTATGATTTTTAGACGTGTTGCTCTGGATGTGAGACGGTCAGCGTCTGCACAACACGAGGACTAAAGCACAGATCTCTGATAAGTACTTGCAGTGTTGATATATATCAAACTCTACCGCGGATGCACCGGATGCTCTCACTTGCAGCACTGACAGGATTTGCAGACTCTTCCAGCACATTCACTCATCTCTGAATCCTAAATGGACTTCCCTCTCTAGTGGCTCCCTGTCTGATTCAATTCAAGAGGCTCGTTCTAAAACGCGTCCGGGACGATGAAAAGTGAACAATACCGCGTCTTAAATGTCATTGAGACGCTGAGAGCGTTTCTCTGTCAGCGGAGGTCAAGTATCTGTGAGCTGCAGCCTGAATACAGACACACAGACACACTCCACGTCTGAGGAGACGACGAGCCGCCGTCACTCGTCTTTAGATTAAGACTTAATTCATTAATGAGCTCCGGCCCCTCCCCCGCCTTAACTCAGCGCCACAGTCGGAGGTCCATGAATATTTAAATTAAAGGAAGTCCACATGAATAAACCGTCTTCTTCTTCTGCTGCGTCTTTTTTAAACAGCCACAAACCAGAATCAGAGCGTCTGCTGGGTGTTATTACCAGAACTGGAGCATGCTGGGACATTTCCATCAGCCATCATTCACTTTCTGCACGTCTGTTACAGTCTCGGTCTGTCCTCATTACATCAGGGGAACCCCTACTGCTGGTCGTTATCTTTCCCCTCGTTAATGCCCAACATGCACACACACACACACACACACACACACACACACACACACACACACACACACACACACTTTATGTCCCACTGTTCTCTTTGGATCATTTATTTTGTAAATAAGCCTGGCAGGTAACAGCAGCCGCGAGGGCTGGGGGGCAGGTGTGTGTGTGTGTGTGTGTGTGTGTGTGTGTGTGTGTGTGTGTGTGTGTGTGTGTGTGTTTGTGTGTGAGAGAGAGAGAGATGGAGAGAGACGTGTGTTGGGGACAGGTTGCGTAATGATTAGATGTAGGAGGGGGTCTACATTAGCCAGCTGTCACTCCTTGTGTGTGTGTGTGTGTGTGTGTGTGTGTGTGTTAAGACCAGCCCTGTCTCCAGGCGGTTACATTCACCGATTGATAAGTTATGACACCTCGTGTGACCTCCTCTGCTCCTGTTGTCACGTTTCAGACTGAGCGTGTAGCTTAATGTTAGCATGTTAGCATGTTAGCACGAGACTAAAGTTAAGGTTTTTTAAAAGTGAGCAGTAACAACTGAGCCCAGCTGACGGCTTCACAGAGATAAGAATGAAGCGAGATGTCTCACTCTCACTTCCATTAGCAGCTCTGGAGGAAACAACGTGTCTAATACAGAATATTACTGATTTTAAAACCGTCTTCTGTTTGCAGTCTGATGGCACACAAGAGGAAAAACAACAGAAAGGCAAACTCGTCTGTTAGCATGTTTACGCACCTTTAAAACACCCACATAACCAAACGTTTCTACTTGTGTGTCTATTTTCCGACTATTTATTATAAAGCACTCTGGCTGCTGTTTCAGGTTTTTATTATCATTATTATTTATTATTATTATTATTATCATTAGAAGCAACGTAGCAAAGAAACACAATCCAGCAGAAAGTGTTTCCCTGCTCAGTTTGAATCACAAAGGAGATTTTGTAGTAATTAAAGGTGATTCCTTGGAGACGAGTTTGATTTAGAAAA
>CAEMYA010002110.1:94804-105682 GCA_903131615.1 Diplodus sargus
ACACACACACACACACACACCTATAAGCAAACACCATCCTTCACTCTTCTATCAGAGAGAAAGACAGAAGGACGTGAGACGGAGACAGTTGCACCAGCTGTTTGTTTCTAGAACTTAAAGTGTCTCTCTCGTGGTTCCCGGTGGATCATCACCGGCGCCGCTGTTGCAAAAGACGGCCGGATCACTTTTCTTCCTGCGTCGCCAGGCGGCATCGTCCTGTGAGAGCTGATGATTACAGGCAGACAGAACGACGTGCTGCACTTATAAGGAACCGATATAAACACAAAACGGAGTCATTATTCCACAGCCGTTACATCGTGCAGCCGGCATTTACTTCATGGCGACAGAGTTGCAGTCGACTTACATGTTACTGAAGTGTTTACTCTCTTGAACCCAGTTTCAGGCTGGTAGTTACATTACAACAGCATGAAGGTATGTTTAACTGATGCTGTCGTGGTCGAAGGAGCGGCTGCAGATAGTTTTTCTCCCAGCAGCTAACAAAGCTCTACTAATTTGGTTTCATTTCTTCTAAATGCTTCAGAATAAAAGCTGTAACAGCAACATCAGGAGACTTTGGGTTTTCACCAGCGGTACCTGAACACGACTCCTGAAACAGCTGAACGTTAACTGAGCGATGAAACAGTCAAAGAAAGCAGAATCGGCGCTCTGGCCTCGCTGAGGAGACGGTCGTGGAAACACTGGTGATAGAAAAGCAAATCGGTGCCGGTGGAAAAAACCACAAACAGAAACATGAGGAGGGATTTACAAACAGCTGGTGCAACCCGGTCCAGGAGAGGAAGATGACGGCTGATGTGATGAAGAGTGAGATGAAGAAAAGGGAAACAAAACAAAAAAGTCACTTCATCCTGTACAAACATTTAAGTCTCATTAACACATTTAAAGTCGTATTCTTTTGTTTTTCTATATATGAACATCGAACACTTTCAGTTCCACGTTGTGTGCGTCCGTCCACGTCACCACTCTGTGTCTTCGTCTGCGCTGTTTGCGAGCTATTTATTTGTGTTTGTGTGCATGCGTCTGGGAATGATCCGGCTATTTATTGATGTGTGCGTGGCTGTCAAACCTAAGATGCACGGCCCCTCCCGGCATTTAGTTGATATTATAGCGTGCGAGTTTACAGAGCGACTGTTTCTTTTGCGTGACTGCGTGCGTGACTGTCCGTGCTCTCCATCCCTGCCCTGTAACCTGCAGCGATGGGAGATCTGTTGCCTTAAGAGAGTCCAGCTGAGCCTCCTCTCCTCCCTCTTTCCATCCGTCCGTCCATCCATCACGTCGTCCATTTCTCCTCACACTGCACTCCTTTTGCACCGTCGTCCTCCGGTTCGCTCTGCAGGTAAAACAAGCAGGATGAGGACAATACGGTGGCCCGGAGAGCTCACAGCACCGCAAAACAAAAACAAATATCCACAATCATATCTGAGTCATGCAGCTGATCACGTACATCCTGCGTTCACGTACTCACAACCTCAAACATTTCACCTAAACCTCCTATATTGATAGTTGCGGTTGCTGTCGGTGGACTCAGTAAACAAACCTCTATTCCTGACATGGTTGGCCGTTTGTCTTCTTCTGTAGTGAGTAAAGTGCATCAGCGCCCCCTTTTTCAGTGCAGGCTCTGTGGACACATGCTGTATCTTTGTGTTTTATACTTCAACGCCAAATTTCAGCCTCCTCGGACCAAAACTGAGGCCAAACCAAACCAAAAGTCGGGAACATTTTGTGGAACGGCCGTCCGACGGAGCGACCTGCAGAGCTGCTGGACGCCAACAGGAATCTTTACAAAATACACGTCTCGTATTGAACGACACGTAGTTTTAGACACGGATACAAACGGTCACTGTGCATGTTTCCCTCTGAATGCTGCACGCGCTAGTTTTCTTCACCTGCTTGTGTTTTCTGAGGTTGCAGTTTTCTGAGCGCTCAGGGCCACCGTAGAGTGAGAGCAGACCGAAACACACTCCTATGCACACACACTCTCTCTCACACACACACACACACCATGCACACACCTAATGCATTAAATGGAGGCCTATGGGAAGCGGTCCTCTGTAGCAAAAACCATATAGGACCCTCAGAAGGAGAGAGGGAGGAGGAGGAGGAGGAGGAGGAGGAGGAGCTGACAGAAATAGAGAATCTGACGTGTCGTTCTCTGAATGTAAATAGAACCTTGAGATTGTCATTTTTTTATTTCCATTGCTTCTTTTATAAGATGATCAAATTGTACGTTTTTTTATTATGCTGTGTTTGATTTTGTGCTGCAGCGCTCCTTCCCCCCCCGACCCGCTGCAGCCTTTGTACCATACCCGACCCGACCCGACCCGCCACCATCGTCTCCTCTTAGGTTTAGTAGCCCAGAGACATTTAGAGAAGACTAGAATCATAGCGAGAACAACCACACCCCCTTCATCGAGTTTCCTTTATAGTGTTTAGAGATGCAGCAGATAATATTGATTATGAAGAAGTCACGTCATAAATGTTAATGTTTATACTGAACGCCAAGGCGCTGCTGTTTAAACGGACACGGGCGAGACGTGTCCTGCAGCCCTGGACGGAGCGATACTGGAAATCAATCTTAATACTTAGAGGGTTTATTTTTGTGGCTTCGCTGATAAACTCAGTCTGACGAGTGATGTGAAGCAGGATTATCGACCAGGGACTTCCCAAGTGTTTTGGACCCAGAGCTGAAGTTTGTTTTCTAATGTTTGTGGAGCAGAGAGGGAGCGGAGAGCCGAGCCTGAGGACTCACTGAGCAGAGAAGCGTCATCGTGCTGTTTTTGTATTTTTTATTATTGTCACAAATCACATTCAAAAGACCAAAAACCAACCGTGTGTTAGTCCGTCTCTCAGCTCCAAACCCACCGGCTCTCACTGAAGACACAACTACGTAGTTTCATTTTCAAAAGGCTTTCAGCTCCTCACTGTCGTTTTTATCAAAGACAATTTGTCGGGGACTATTTTCAGCGGCGGATTAATCCACATCAAGTGCTCGAGTGAGTATTTGTGGCAGCAGGACGGTGTGTTGGGTCGAGCTCTGTGGCCCGGAGGAGGAAGATGTGACAATACCTGTTAATCGACACGTTAATCTCTTTGTGGAGAACAACCACACAGTCGTCTGGAGAGAAATAATAAACAGTAATAATAAAATATACGTCCATACGCGGCAGTCGCAAATTCAAAATGCTATCGAGCTTGTGTTTCCACGTGATGTCAACATCTGTCCACAGTCAACCACACAAACAGCAGAAAAACAGCAGAATATCAATTTATTTTGTGCTGTTACATTTTTGGCATCTCTAAAGAACTCTAACGTAACAAGTTACTTTTAAACGTGGTCACTGTACGCGTCACACACTCTGACACACAAAGACACTCGACCATGACGACTGTCCTCCTCCACTTATAATCCACAGTCCAACATGTTGCCTTGTTAAACGTCTCCCAGGTCTCGACCCGGTCCGGTCTTCCTCTCTGCTCCTGATGCTGTCTGTCTGTCTGTCTGTCTGACTGTCTGTCTGTGTCGCAGCCTTCTTTTATACATATAAACACGTTGGGAAAAAACACAAAAACTAGTATAAAAAAAAAGAAAAAAAAGACAAAAAACTTTAGTTATAAATAATAACAATACTGCTAATGATAACAACAACAACAACAACAACAACAGTGCTATTATCAGTTTACGATGACGTAGTCGGTGTCGTCATCAGTAGCAGTGATGTGATCAGTGAGTAACACGATGACATGAATCAGTATCACAGGATCGAGCAGGGACGCGATCACAGCGGAGGTGGGGGGGCAGATACAGGGTGGGGGGGTGACGGNTAAATATACGACTTGATAAACTAACTAATATGCTGCATTGATTTATTGAATGTGATATAATTTGATATTTCTGTTTCTAAATATTAAAATTACCGTATTGACCCGAATATAGGACGAGGTTTTTTTTCGATGAAAATTATGTGAAATAGTGGGGTCGTCCTATAATCGGGGTCTAACCGTTGACACATGCTGATAGTTGTCTGGGTCGCTACACCACCGTAACAGCAGAGGGCGCCAGCTTATTGTAGAGACGTCACTGACACTGTGGCTGGTGTCATCTGTCAATCACAGCGGAGAAGAAGTGACGGGAGATGAAAAATGGAGAGACGCGGTGATTTTACACAAGACGGAGCATAGTGGATCAAAAGTGGGGCAAGTTAACAGACATTGGATCTGAGCCGGAGCTATGATGCTAATTTTAAGATAATGGTGATCAATGCAGCGGAGGCACCAAACAACTGTTAGCCAGCCAAGAAATATGGAGTTATGGAGTGTAACGTCCGAAGATGGCGGGTCCTAAAAGACCGTCTGAAAACGAAAAGCTTATCATGGTCCTCTAAGCGGTCGCTTCCAAGAGATTGACAGGAGGGTATGTGAGTTTGTTATTGAGAAACACGTTTTGGTTATCAGTCTTTTTCTGAAGATTAGTCTTGAAAAGAGGGGTCGTCCTTTATTCGGGTCAATACGGTAATAACATAAAGGAAGAAAAACAAACCAGTGGAAGGTGAAATATTACAGAAATTAATACAATATTCAAAAGAGGCAAGAAGAAACTCAAACTCAGAATTTAGTATAAACAATATTAATGTGCTGATAACAAACGAGCTGTTCTCTGAGGAGAATACAGTCCCAGAACACCTTTTCACACAGAGAAGCCGCATTATCTCATCATCTCCGTCTTAAAGTCGAGCCGCTGTGTAATTCACACAGAAAGCCGGCGCTGCGACTCCTAAAGAGACGTGACAGAACACGTAATGATGATGATGTCTGTGTGTTTTCAAGGTGTTTCCCAGGTGTCCTCCTGTCAATCTAACAGGAGGACACCTGTCAATCTATATATATATATATATATATATATGATTACAAACTGTCAGCAGTTTGTAATCATATAAATGCTGTTATAATGTGTCGTGACTGAGATCCTGACCCACCAAACATCCTGTCTGATTCCCTCACTCGCGAAGACAGACGCTGTTTTTCCGGGGTAAATGTGACGAAGAGTTGGTAGGACAGACACTTCTCCACGTACAGCTGTGATATTTTGTTCCTCATATAAGTTGCCAGAGACAGTTACAGTTACTACGTTACTGTTGTTCGGTCCTGTAACGTTGCTTTGTGGGACATTTCTCTGTATTTAGTTGAGTGAAGGACCTGTGCAGTTATCAGAGTGTTCCGCTCCGCGCCGCCCGCGTCTCCGTTCACACTAACACTGGTTCAGTTCGCCCTGATTCGACCTCCAGAGGCGGATCAGCGCTGGAACGAAATTTCATCTGAAATTTTCACACAGAGGAGGAGGTAGAGAATTGGTGCAGGATCCCTGCATGCAAACGGCAGTGTGAATGGGGCTACTGTCTGATGCGAGAGAGGTGGCAGGGTCCGCCACATATAAACACGGTCAAACTACACAATGTTCCTTTAAATCTGCTTTAAACTGAATAAAAAGCAGGTCGATGGAAGAGGAGAAGCCAGAAGTTACAATGCACAAACTTGTGTCCTTGTTTTTTATTTGACATTTGGTCTCTAACCTTTCTTTTTAACGAGAAATGAAGCGTAATTAGTAGACCAAATTATGGCTGCGATAAATAAAACAAAATATAAACAACAATCTTTTAAATCATGATGTATTATTATAGCTCCATCTCCACCAGCTGTCATCCATGTAGCAAATATTCTCAGGTCATTATTCAGATTATTAATTAGCAGCCGTTTTTATTCTGGGCAGCAAGCCGCCGATGTGATCGTCCTTTCTGCGGCTCGGTCCGTGGATTTAGACAGAAGGCGGTTTATTGGGGGTCTGTTTTGGTCCACCAGTTTGCTGCCTCGCAGGGAACACCTTTTTCCACCTCCATTGCTGTAAGTCAGAGCCGTCGATGTGCCGGCCTCTGCGTGAGATGGGTGGAGGTGTCGATGACCTGCACTGTTGTGCGACCCACAGCTGAGGAGTTTTAAAACCAGGAAACAGCTGATCACAGCAGTCAGTCCATCACTTTATCCATGGATATTAAGATGAGCAACTGGACAGCCGCTGAGATCCAGGAGATGCAGCGTCTCCTCGGTCTCTGCAGCTGTCTGTGTTGTCTGCTTGTTGTTGTAGCGGCTAGCTAGGAACGGTCGCTACTTTCGAATTAAAAGCCCCCCGCTAAGAACCCAGTTCTGAACTCCAATGTGGTGCAATGTGAAGCTCTTATTTTGAAGACAAATTCGACTTGCTTCACTGTTCACGCCCAACTTGGTGCTTCACGTCATGTCACATGTTTACACCGACCCCAGTGGCGGCTTTTTGAAAAGAAGGAATATTACACCTCTGTTTTAAAGAGACAAGGCAGCCAGGTAAAGGCGGACCTTTACCTGGCTGCAGATGTGTCGCCTTTTCTATCTAAACGGGGCTAATGTTTCAGTGTCAGAAGAAAGTTTATATTAATGACTTTTATTTAAATAAGGTGGAGTTTATTTTAATAACTATGGAGATAAAGCTCCCACCACAGGCAGCCGGTGGCCCCCCGGCCCCTCAGACAGGCTCAGTGCGCTCCTGCTCATCGCTCCTCTGGACTCAATGTACTTTTTCACCGCTGAGACACACACACACACACACACTCACACACACACACACAGAGTGAGAGGACACAGAGGCGTGGTGGATGATGGGAGCAACATCTGCAGGGACCGGAGGAGCTGGTTTCTTGTGATACAGGATATTCAGACGGGTTAAACCTGGAGGACCAGTTCCCCTGACGCAGGGTGTGTGTGTGTGTGTGTGTGTGTGTGTGTGTGTGTGTGTGACCGCAGGAATAACCCGGAGGCGGCACACTGAGGAGCGCTGTGGGACGATGTGGCGACCGGCTGCAACTTGTCTGTAAACGGAGCGACCGTCACACCGCAGCGCAGAGCGGAGGCACGCGGACACACACACACCTCTGCACGGGCTACATGCACGCACGCACGCACGCACATTCATAACACACGCGCTCGCTCCGCCAGGAATAGATTTGGAGGATGAACGGAGCGACGGTTACGCAAGACGGGGCCGAGCCGCAGGGGGGCGCGGGGAGGACGCTCCGGTTCCAGCGGCCGCACGGTGAGTGACGGCGACACACACACACACACACACACACACACACACACACACACACACACACACACATTGCTGGCACGTTCGTGTGCGATGCGAACATTCACACTTCCTATTTCATTCTGGGAAGTGTGTGTGAGAGAGACTGTCTGCGCGTGCGCGACCTCGTGACCTAAGCTGTTGATGATGCTCATTGATTAACGCGCGTGGTTGTCATCAGATCATTCAGCCTCACACACACACACACACACACACGGACACACACACAGTTGGCAGCATTATGTAAGCTCTGTGTGTCTGTGGGACACCACGTGCTGCCCGTGTGTCCCCCTGCAGCAGCCCGCAGAGGGGGCGTGCTGAGCGGCGGTGTTGGGTGTCCTCGCCCCGGTCAGTCAGCCGGACCGGACCGGACCGGACCCGGGGGGGGTGTTCGGCTGCAGGCTGAAGGACGCTCTGCGGGGCTGACAGGCGTTTATTTTGGGATGGGGGGTCGGAGAGAGGGAGGGGGGGCTGCAGACCCACGTGGCTCCTTCTTCTTCTTCTTCTCGGTCTCTGCGTGAGAAACAAATGGAGTCCAAGAAGCTGAACGGGCCGGCGGTGCGGCGGCTGCGGCGCGTGCGGTGTGACAGCACAGGTGAGGACTGCGTGTAAAGAGCAGATGGATGATTTACCTGCACACACACACACACACACACACACACACACGTGAACTTAACGTCAGATGAAATCTCCTGATGTTGAACTTTAAAGGTCTGTTCTGTACTTTTGGGGAAGAAACGTTCATCAGAAGAGAAACATCTGATTGTTTTAAATGCCTGAATAAACAAACTCAAATATCAAACATGTGAAAAACTGTATTTTAAATACAGAATAGTTCTAATGAAAGAGACGAACAGGATCAACAACACCAGAAGTAAAACATCAGATCAGCTGTTTACAGGCTGTGGATGTGTTACGTAATACAACATAATGACACGTCGTAAAGAAACTGGTGACGTCATTCCATCTGCACATACATGACACTGTGTGTCTGTTAACAGGGATCAGCAGGTCTCCTTTTAAACGCTTCTACAGGTTCATGTGTTCATGTTGCTGCAGAATGTGTTAGATTCAGTCTGTTGGCCTGCACTGTCACCTCGGGTTATAGTTAAAGGAGCAGTACGTAGTTTGGGTGATAAATGTTCATCAGAAGGTGAATTTCTGCAGCGATCTTTGTCATTTAAAATAATCTGAGTAGATAATCAAGCTGGAAGTCGCCTTCTGTCTCTGCAGCATCAGAGAGTTATAAATGTCAGCAGCTGAACCGGGATATTAAAGGAGCAGTACGTAGTTTTGCTGAAGAAATGTTAATGAGCAGAGAAAGATTTAATCAAATGTAATAATCAAACTCTCTTTGTTTGCTGACTAAGCAAACACCATTTATACTGTTTTATAGATTTTATAGCTTCAAGCGTCTTTTGTGAGTATTTTCTTTTAACCACTTGACATCTTGCGGAGCCAGTTACCTGGTCGAGTTCACAGATCCAGTCTGAGCTGCTCACAGTCTCATCACGGCCGCCTGCAGGATGTCAAACATGTTTGATATTTACAGTTTGATGTGCGGATGATTTAGATCGCTACTCTCCGAATCAGACCAAAACAACCGACACACAACTGTGCTGCGGCTAACATTAGCTAGCTGATAAAAACTTAAAGGGGCGCCGTGTAGTTCTGGAGAATAAATTCAAATGAGATTTTTGTCCAAAGCGACTTCCAGTAATTCATTCACACACTGATGGTTCTGGCTGCAGCTCATCAGGAGCAGTTTGTGGTTCAACATCTTGCCCAATGACACTGAGATGCAGACCAGGGGAATCAAACCTGCAACATTCTGATAACAAGATTCTGGCTCTACCCCCAGAGCCACAGCCGCACCCCTGTAGAGGTGGCAGGGTCCGCCACATGTAAACAAAGTAAAACGGTATAAACTGTGTTTTCCTTGAAGGTCAGTTTGTTTTTTCAGCCATGAAAACAAAGAGAGTATTTAGTTTGTTTATGCAGACAATAATCGACCAATGAGGATCTTCCGCTGCTCATTTCTTCACCAAAACCACAGAATGCTCCTTTAAAGTTTCACTTCCTGTTCTCCCTGAGGAACAGAGATCCTGTCGACTCTCATCCAGACTCATTGAAACTTCTGTCGTTTTACTCATTGAAATGTGAGACTCTCTTAATGTGAAGTGTGTTGTTGCCTTTTATTGTGGTAGTGGAGCGTTGACAGGAAGTGAAGCTAACGAAGGCCCCCGGCTGGATTCAAACCAGAGACCTCACAGTTCAGGGTTTGGCCTCAGGGAATTCCAGCTACTGCAGCTTTTATATAAAAGGTTTTTATGTTTCGCCCGTCAGCTACGAGCTCCAACCGGTAAATAAAAAACAGACAGTCAGGTGGTGAGAACTTGCAGCAGGCTTGTTAGCAGGACGTTAGCCAGCTCGGTGGGTGGAAGATCTGAGTATTGTCAAACGCAGGAAGTCGAGCTTTTTTGTCTTCAAGCGCCACCGGGCAGCTTCCAAAGTTCTGATCGGTTCTGTATCCAGCGCAGTGAAACGTCCTCGCTCTCATCTGAGGAGCGACTTCACTGTCTGCTAAGTAATCCGTCTTATTTAGAATCGGATCAATGGAGTTCTGAAATCCAGGCTTTAAATATTATCAGCTAAAGTGAAAGTGAAGTGTGTGTGTGTACTCATCATGCACATTGATAACACACACACACACACACACACACACACACACACACACACACACACTTTATTAGTCATGGGATAAACCCTAATAAAACTTTCTTCCTGCTTTTGTCACGCTACACTACTTTCTGTTTGCCTGGGCAAAGTTTAGATTCGTGCCTTGTGATTGGTTGATGCCCCTCACTATGGGCTTTTACTGGGACGGTTTGAACGTGAGTGACAGGCTACCCGACCAATCAGAGACGCTCCATCCTCTGCGGGGGTGAATGACTCACTCAGAGCTCCTCCCCCTCTGACATGGTGTGAGAAAGTTCAAAATCTGAACGCTCACCTGGAGAGCGCCTTCTTACATCAGCCTCCTGTTCAACACACACACACACACACAGACACACACACACAGTGCAGAGGAATACACACACTCAGCTGGCTGTTGAAGCCATGTCAGGAACACAAAGAAAACTCACTCAGAACCCTCTGGAGAAGACCTGGGTCCCATGGATGAACAGCCGGCTCAGCAGACGCAGAGGCTGTGAGTACACAGACACACACAGACACACACACACACACACACACACACACGGATACCACATTGTTGTGGCGTCTTCAGCTCAACAAGTTTGTACTTGTGGATTAAAGAAAAAAGCCGTCTGGCAGCTTTTACGAGCAGAACGGTTTCTCTCATGTTGGTTTGTGTTTCTGGGATCACGGCTCGGAGTGACGGACCGGACGGCCGTTCACCCCGAAGGGTCACGACGGGAACACGTGTTCACTCGTGTGCTCTCTTCTGATCTGAGAAATCCCCAATAACTGCAAATCTTCAAGTGCCGTTTTGATGCTCTCTGTTGCCAGATGAGAAAACATGAGCGTGCAGCTAATTATCACCGTATGTAACGACTAACAGAGGAAGGAGGCGTTCACCTCACAGAAATTAGCGGCACAACAATGTGTTGTTGTTCTCGTGTCTGTGGACTGATCTGACTTCATGTGACATCATTAGATTATTAACACAGATGCATTGATGGCAGCAA
>CAEMYA010002111.1:0-11476 GCA_903131615.1 Diplodus sargus
TGTTTTGAATAAATTAATTCAATGAATGGAGAAGTATCAAAGGGAACTGATAAAATGTTTTTAAATACAGCAACAAGTCTCTGTAGCTGAGAAAAAAAGACGGAAGCCATTTTAGACTTTGCAAAGGTAGAATTTATGGCAGAGCTGCTGTATTGGATTACATTTGTTTGCGTGTAGTGTAACTAGCCACAGTATCCTATAGAGTGAGAATACAGGTACATTCTTCAGGCTGTGAAGGGGAACAGTGACATTCTGATCTTAATCAATTCGGTCTCAAACTAAGCATTTTTTTTTCTGTTAGGACCCGCGTGAACATATATCTATATATTTGAAACTATTTTTTGGGTGTTTCCATTACTTTATTTGGAAAGCTTGAGAAATGAGAGGAAATGGGATGAGAGAGAGAGAGAGAGAGAGAGAGAGAGAGAGAGAGAGAGACACAGAGAGAGACATGCAGCAGCAAAGGGCCACAAGTTGGACTTGAGATCTGGGCCGCTGCAGCAAGGACAAGGCCTCTGTTCATGGGTCACATGCTCAACCAACTCATCTACTTGAGCACCCACGATATATTTTTGGGAGGAGAATTTATTCTTTTTATTTTTGGAACTGAGTGGAAAAAATAACATTTTGTTCACTCGTTTCCACACAGATCATTTTATTAGTCAAACTTCACATTTCCACTGATGGACAAAAAACATGAAGTAAGTTGGAAAGTTTATCCTGGCCTTATCCTTGTACTTCTAGTATAATGTAAGATTAAAATATAAAGATAAACCCATCTTCAGTCTTTCTTACATTCAGATATTATCTCTATAAAAGCAAGGAATCTCTGTCTGTTTGTCTGTGTGTGTGTGTGTGTGTGTGTGTGTGTGTGTGTGTGTGTATGTGTCTGTCTGTGTGTGTGTGTGTGTGTGTGTGTGTGAAAGTCCCCAATAAAGACTACAAAGATGGCCGAATGTGGCTTGGGAAGTCACGTTCGCCGACTACAAATTAGTGGGCGTGATTCAGGAAGTCTCGTCGAAGAGACTACAGGAAACACTGGACGTGACTTTGTGTCACGCGAGAACGCGAATTCCGAGGGGATGAATTCAGATTCACTGGTTCATGTACCTGGAATTCAAAAATGGCGGCAGTGACTGTGTCGACTAAAGGTGATCACCACACGTGCGCGCGAGGTTTTAACAAAGGCAGCGGTTGCGCCGTCTTTGCTCTCATGTGCGGTTTGGTCACACGAGGGTTGAATTTACAGGGATGATACCCACAGTTCCAAAATGATGGGAGTCTGTCTTTACAGTCAATAAAGGGAATATGCTGGACACACGTCTTATGTTACAGCTGGGTTGTTAACTATAAGTTACAACAGGTTGCTCAAAACAATGCGTGTATCTCGGTGTGTGTGTGTGTTAGTAAAAGAGGGAAGAAGCTAAGCGGGGCTTAGCAGACAACAAAGAAACAACGAACGACCATGTGGTGCACAGCGGTCGTCTCTCCCTCGAACAGTGGCCGGCAAGCGAATCAAAGTTCGTTTGTTGTCCGCTGATCGAGCCGGAATACGACGTATTGTGGTCACACACAGCAGCAAGACTGTACAGGCTGGAATAGCCTGACTGAGCTCCTAGCGAGCTTAGCAAACACAGTTAGCACACAGCACAGGTAACCATAAATCGGACTCAGCGGTCCTTTCACAGCAAAACAAAAGCACAACAAAGAAAAACAACAACATGCTATATACTATCTGTTTCTGCCCAAACAAAAGACCTCTTACTGTAGATGCCGCTGGTAGCGGTAGCGTGGGGGCCCGGCTAACTCGAAGCTCCAATTCGTTCAGGAGGCGAGCGCGGGATCAGACTGGAGCGTTCTCACAGCTGACGGCAGGCTGTAACACAGCGATCGGTCGACTCAAAGGAAGGGACGGTCTCGTTCCTTCTGAAGATTCTTTTCTTCCTTCTGCAGGTAGTGAGGGAACGGCTGGGTTGTGCAGCGTTCCTCTCGGGATCCAAAACAATTCTGGCGAACGTCCGAACAAAAATGAAAGTGAAACAAAAACAGTCTCTGTCTCATCCAGCGAGGAGCAAACTGAAATGAGCTTAAGCAAAAATGAAAAATTGAAAAACGTTTCTTAAAGTTGTACCCTTATGGCAGCAGTTGCGTGAAACTGAGGTCTCACAACAACAGAAGCTCCCAGGGATACAAAGACAAATGTGTCTGCGTGACCTTTTAACGTGGGTGTGACGTCACTGTGATCCTGGCGGAGCTTCCTGGCTCACAGCCAATAGGGACCGGATGACGTCTTTGAGGCAGTTCAACGTGGTCACGTTTTTCACACCTGGTCGGCCTTTTTCCTGTTCTTTGTTCTGTAGTCCTCGTGGTTGAGCAACTACTAGTTTAGGCTTCTAGTTTCAACTACAGGCCTTCTCTTTGTTTGAGACCTGTATATGGAGGCATGAGGCCCAACACCGCTAACCAACCTACACGGCCCAACTCCCGAGTCGATGGACCGGACGCACCGACCTGTCCAAAACCGAACTTAGGGCAAATAATGTCCGCCACGCTTTTTCCTGAACATTGCCGTCACGTTTGCTTTGTGTGTGGTGCAGAAGAAACGGTAAAAATGGGCTTTTGTCACGAAAGTGTTCAAGCAGCAAGTTTGGTTGTAGAGCAACAGGAAGTTGTGGGAGGGACGTCGGCGGATGATTGACAGGCAACGACGGCCGGTGTACTGACAGCGATATTGACATTTAGCGTGCTTGGAGTGTATAGTAGTGTGTTATGTAGTGTTTGGTGTCGTGTGTTTAGTGTGTAGTGGAGTCGTTTTTTGTTTAATGAGTCAAAACAGAAGAAGCTGAATTTGGAGCAGCAGTGCAGCTCTTCATTCAGCTGGAAGGAGCTCAGGCAGACCTGAGCAATAATGTAAATAGTTGAACAGAACTTTGTACATTTTTAAAATGTATGCACATATTCAGCAAACAACAATTTATATTTGCATTATAAGTAATAAAAAATGGTTTGTTAAACATATTTGTGGTTTTCACAGTAAAAAATAAGTTTTTCTACTCAGATTTTATGTCTATTGTGTTAATACAATATGTCAAAATGAAAAAATAACTGTACAGTCACACATGTGAGGTTGTGCTGAAAATAATCACTCCAAGTAAATAGTTTTTAAGGTGAAATATAATGGCAAAATCAAAAATAGTCAAAAACGAACAATTATACCCTGGAATATCGGATTTCATAACAAACCTAAATATCCCCGACGTTCCACCTTCAAACAGTCTCATTTGGCCATCAGTGAAAATGCTTCTTAACCTCCCACTTTTCTATAGGAACACATATTTCCTACGGGGACTGCACTAGTTGAGAATAATAACAAGTCTGCTTTATGGCAGAATTTCTGTTGTGCAGTTTAAAGTTGTTAGTGGTTACATTTTAGCTTACTCTGTGAGAACAGATAATGAAGATTCTTCCACCTGCTGTCTTTCATTAGACTTTGCACCGCAAGAACATTGTTCAACATCGGAAAAACATCAGGAACCACCAGCACCTTTTCTTCAAAAACAGGTAACATTTAAATTTGGCAGAGATAGCCAACAGCATAGCATGGCTAAGCACAGGACTTTTGACTCTGGTTGATATAATGCACATGTCTTAAATTGATGTGTTTGTCCACTGTTTTTGGTGTTACTGTGGTCTCAGGTCAGGTTATTGGTAGTTTGCTAATATGACGTAATTAAACTTCACACAGTCTCAGATTCCTTGCATGCAACAAACCATCTTCTCTAACCTGGCTTAGCATGGCATCACATTACACACACACACACACACACACACACACACACACACACACACCTTCAGGCTGGAGAATATAACACCAGCATGTGATGTCAGTGAGCACATGATGTGAGAACACACACATTCATGCTGAGCATTACAGCTGTCATGGTAATATTGGTTGTGGTTATTAAGTTAATTATTCATCAGAGTTACAAACTGATGGTTTAGCACCTTTTACTGAGACTGATTATGTAAATTGGCTTTTTTTCCCTTTTTCCAAGGGTGGTGCCCCGAGGTAATCTAAGGTAAATTGGATCACACATGGTGCCCCGCGTGAGGAAATGCACTGTCATTCACTACTGCAAAATAGTTACAAATACAGTGCCTGTGCACAGTGATTTTTTTGTCATTATGACAAAGTTGAGCTAATATTTGACACAAAATCTTGTTTATTTTTTGTCTTTTTATTTCTGAATTGAGGCTATTTATTTACACGTGTGCACACAATGAAAATACCTTTAAATATGGTCAATTAGTGTTTTAATAAATCGATACAAATCACAGGAAAGTGATCTTATTAGTTGTGTTTTATTGCATAATTGTATGTAAAAAATCACGTGTATTTAATAAATGTTGAACAAAATAAAATAATATACCACCTTTGATTTATATTTAAGATAAAACCTGTAACAGATACATCAGTACCAGTATGTTTTAAATGTTGATTGTCACTTATTTGATCACATTTTAGGAATAAAATTGCAATATGACAAATTTGCTTAAATTTTTCTTTGACGAAAAAACAGTCACTGTTTCAGTGCACTGCAGGATTTTTGTAATCATATTTATATTTTCATGTATTTCTAGACGGACATTTTTATGGATCAATAGAATAATTCACTTTTTATGAATGATGTGTTCTACGTTTTTCTGTCCCTTTTTATTCTAAAAGTGTAGTACCATCTTTCACCACACATATTGACTGAAATTTACCACCCATTAGACTCCAGAGAGCGAGAGAACTCCAATTTGACACAACTCCATGAAATGTTTGGAAAATCTGAACATAACACAACATCATTGAAGAGTGACAACTACATTTAAAATAACAATCAGAAATAAATCTGGTTTCTCTTGGGTTTCATTACAAAATATAACGTGGCCTGAACTATTGAACTGCACTTATTTACTTGCTCAAAGTTTAGAAGGAGAAAAATCAAGAAAAAAACAACAAAAACATAGAAAATGATACAATGAAAAAAGCAATAAAATCAGGGCCGTACGCAGGATTTTAGAAACACAGAGGTCCAAAATGTAAATTTGCTAAATTTGTAAATTTTAGGCCCCCTCTATGCTAGGGGGCCCCGGGTGCATTTTGTTTGACTTAAACACAAAATTATCCTTTTGACTACATTATTTAGCCTACTTGATTACTGTTTTGTTATTTATTTTCAAAAATTTATTTATTGACAAAGCACCAGGTACATTGGCCGTTTTTCATTTTTTTATACAGTGTAAAAGATTAAATGACAAAGACGAAGAGAAAAAGGAAAAAAAAATACAAAAACACGTAACAGTAACTTCACTCTTGCTATTGTGTTGTGCAAATGTTTTGTTTGTTTTGACCAGCACAGGGACACAGTGGACAATTACACTTCTTTTTCTCTTTCTCTCAGTCTCCTTTCCAGTACAAAAGTTTAGCTTTGACTGACACAATCTTTTCATTTTAATCTGTCAGAGAATAAAGTAAACACATGGTCAACTGATAAGCTATTTGCATGCTACCGGAGTCTGCTGAAATGAAGTCATAAAAGCCTAGCTACTGGGCAGAGTTTACACATGATGCAATCCGAGGATGAAAAAGCACCAACATTTCCATAATAACCATACCTGTTTAAACTGATGCTGTATAGACACTGGTCTTCTTTGAAACTGAATTAAGAAAGAAGCCGCTGCCTCATCATGAACTCCACCACACACGTAGATGAGACGTGACAGTGGCGCGATTTAACTCACTTTTGTGAGTTAAATCCATTAACATAACTTTCTCATGGGGGCTAACAAGTCACCTGCCACTTATTCAGAGTGCTTAAAAATGAGTCATATTTCAGAAGAGTGCCCATTTGTGCTTGTTAAGCTAACTGCTTGTTGATGAGAGTTAAGAATAATCTAATAATCTGACAGTTGTCTGTGTCGGCTGTATATGTTGCCACAAATCTTTAACTTCTTCCAGATATTGAGTTTACTGTGACTTTGCTGTTTTAAACTCATGTTGACAATAATTTGTTGACATAAAAGAAATGCAATGGCATATCACTCACAGCTACACAGGATACACAGCTAAGTAGTTAGTAATATAAGTACTTTGTTTATTAATTTTACAATAATTAATCTACATATTGTGTTATGAAGGCCTAAAAAAAATTTGGGTCAGGGTTAGGGGTCACACACTGCCCTTTTCTGACTTTGAGCCCCTGCCCCTCTATAATCATGTGCACGTCCCTGGACTCAAATATAATGTAATATATGTAATACTTATTTCATATCATACATACATACAAAACGTGTTCGGCCCACCACTTTTTATTGGTGAGACAATTTTAAGAAGCTTTTAAGCTTTTAAGAAGAACGTCTAACGACTAGTATTTATGGACATTTGGACTGTCACAAAAGTCTAGCGTAACCTCAGCCAGTGGGTAGGCTTCCTAGTAACAAACTTTCATATATTTTTGCATCTTTCAAGCAGAGTTATGTTTAGGAAATTATCGGACAACTTTTATGATGTGTACTTGGAAAAAACTACTGAGGTCTGGACCTTGGTGACATCAATGCTGGGTATGGCCATGCATAAAATGAAATCTTGCCAACACTTATAAGCTGTAAAATACAAAATACAGACTCTGCAGTTTTGGTCTTGAGTAACAGAATCCAGGTCTGAATTCAGAGCAGCTCATAGGTGTTGTGTATAGTCATTCTGGTGCTGATCCTTGCGGCCTGGATCGACATTCTCGTAGATGGATTCCTCGTCTGTGGAGCCTTTAGGACGGTTCTCATTGTTGAAACACTGAAAATGTAAACAAGTATTTATTTGCCAGTCATACAATAAAGAATACCAACAAAACAACTCCAATATAATCACTAAAATGGCGTACATGTGTTTATTTAAAAATACATTTATTGCTTGATTTAATTATGTTT
The DNA here is from genome assembly GCA_903131615.1 of Diplodus sargus. Classification (NCBI taxonomy): domain Eukaryota; kingdom Metazoa; phylum Chordata; class Actinopteri; order Spariformes; family Sparidae; genus Diplodus; species Diplodus sargus. The sequence goes on from CAEMYA010002111.1 coordinate 6,973, forward strand.
ATTATTAACATGTATACTTTTAAAACAGTGATTATTCGCCATATTTCTTGCAACTTTTAAATGTAATGTGATCATTTAATACTAGTTTACATTCTTTACATTTTTTTTATCCGATGCGATGGCGGCTTAAATGGACATTGGTGTACTGAATGAAAAACAGAATATAGACCAAAAACTGCAGTTCCTTGAAAGGCTCCAAATGTGAGTCAGTCCCAATAAGACTCCATATTAAAGGTCCAATTTGTGAGAAAGTTGATTGTTCAGTGTCATTTCCAAATTGTGAACCACCGGTGCTCTTGGTTGAAAGATAATCAGTATTTAATGAGTCGGGAATTAAATAGAAAAATGAACTATGGTACAAGTTTGTCCTTCAAAGGGGCTATAGGTAAAGATTTGAAAAATGAACTAAAATTATCAACAGAATGTAATAAAATAGCAATTTTTACATAATGATGTTTATGAATTGTCTTACTAAGATATCTACTGAAGTTAGCCTGCTAACCAGCTAGCCCTTGCCCTCCCTCGTCCAAATATCCTACTAGTGTAAACGCTTACACTCCCTCGGTCCCCAACCTCCCAATCTGGACTGCTAGCTGCACTGCTAACTGATCTAACTAGCTGATGGCAACTAGAGTTAGCCCTTACTAAGGGTAATATGCTGGTTCTGGTTATAGCTAACTTTCCCATAAATGACATCTGTTTGAGGAGATACAATGAAATTCATTCTTAAATTTACACAATTAGGTGATTGTGTCGTAGTTTTGTCTCTGTGTATTCATCTATTTAAAGTCACTCTATGAACTATCTGAAGTCTTTGTGAATCTTGTGACGATCGTGACTCCTCTCTACTCTCTGCATTCGGCTCTCCTCAGCTCCACCAACTCTCCACCTCCTTTGGCATTTTTTTGGATTAGGTCGCTACTGTTAAAATGGTGGTGTCCAGAGACAGAAACCTGATTTTTACGTCTTTGTTGACACTGGCAGAGACAGATGTGCAGCTGATGCATTTAAACCTTTGGCAATACTAAAGAGAGACAGAATCATTTACAAAAAGTCACCTCCAGCTTCATGTTATTGGAGGTCCTATTCGTCTTCAGTTTGTAGACGAGCAGCAGAACAGCAGCCGAGAGCGCGACAATAATGACCACACAGACAATCAGAGGAACGAAGAACACTGGGCGAGAGGAGACAGAGGAACAGGGTTAAAAAAGAAGAAGTTGATTTTAAGGAACTTAATGAGAAAAATATTTTGGCCTGATCAAATACGATAAAATAAATGAAATTTGTTTACTTGTTTCACATCATCCACATTATCAGAACAGTATCTGGGCCTGGGGTCATTATGCACTTCAAGAAAAACGTAGATATGTTGAGAGTAAAGTCAACATTTCATGATTGAAGTGGACCTTTTAAGATGACATGAAACATCTCATGTGACCGCCTTAACAAAATACCTTGTGTAAATGAATCATATAATCTGTACTTCAGAATTGTCTTTAGAAACAAAGACATTATTTCTCTCTGAGCTCATAAACACAGTGTCAATGTCAGCATAAGGAGAAAACCACGCGAGTAGAGGAAGCTGCACAAAATGTATTTCCAGTGCGTAATGAAAAAAAAAGCTTCCTCCTCTTATTTTTGTCTCACATGTCATGAAAAAAAGAGAAGATTATGTTTTAAAATATTTATTAAACTGGGAGTATTTTGCATCATGAAGACATCCTACCTCCTCTACATGGTCCTGTCATGATAGGAAAGAGTTCAGAATTAGACATTAACTTGATAGTTGTATTTTTTTCTTATGTGTTGAAAGAGTTAAGTATTTATATTTCCGTCATTCCCCTTAACAGGCCTTAATGAAGTGTAGTGTACCTGTTCCCTGGTTGGTGGTTACAGGGAAAACTGATGGAGGTGTGAAACTCTGAGTTGTCCTGGAGGCTGACGGGTCTGTTGTTGGTAGGAACATAGAAACAGATCATATTGACAGTTTTAATCAGGCAAATACACACAAAACACGGCAGAATTAAATGTCCTGTTTGTGTAAATGTTTATGAATATTTGAAGTAGGTTTGTTGAAATTAAACAACATAATATATCACAGTTTGGTGAAGTGTTCATGAGCCTGTGTTGTCATCCTCTTTATACAATCATGTGTTTTAAGTGTTGACCCTCGCCCCAACCCTGCTTGTGAATGACTGACCCTTTGGAAGATGCCACTCTGAGGATGCCCTAGAGGGCCTCCAATCATTTCCTTATGGATTTTGGGCATAACAAAGCAACTTTAAATGATGTGCTATGAGCAAACGTTATGCAGATTATGAACAGCTCATGATTTCAATAGAAACTCACCACCAATGACGAGGACCGGGACTCTGTAGGATGAATCTGGAGACAAAGACCTGCCGTAGCCGCACTTGTACCATCCTGTGTCCGACTTGCTCGCATTTGTGATGATCACATAGAGTCCAAACAAAGATCCTTCTCTATATTCAGTACTGTATCTCCCACTCTGAGCTCTGTTGCCATCAGTTTCAATGATAATGTCCTCTACTGTTTTACATTCACCCTTACACAGAAACTTCTGTTTACTCTGAACATCATCGAGGCATCCCAATGTGATATTCTCTCCTTCAGTATTCGTACGGGCAAAACTAGTGTTTCCTACCAGTACTTCTGTTGAAAAGAGAAACAGTCAGCAGTTACTGTCTGTGAAATTCAGCAGTCTGATCACAGTATTTCTTGCATTACATAAACATACATTCACAGAGTCACACTGGGAGCTGCCCGGTTCAACCACAGTTGTGACTGATGGGACAATGTTTTAATTGAACTTCAAACTGTGAAAGTTCATACAACATAAATGACTAAGATTCTGATTCCATAATCTGATTAAATCTTTCATCAATATAGTCCAGAAGGACATATTACAAATGTCTTAAAACGTTTATAAATCATTGATTCTTTTTTAAAACAATTTTACTGCTTTCCTTCACAGGGTTTCTCTCTTATTAATCAAACATTAATTAAAATATTCCATTCTTTTCAAATCTAGATACAAGACATATTCGTACATCATTGAATTCACTAAATAAATCTGGTTTAAAGACTTTCAGTAGAAACTCACCATCTGAAACTCTGACCTCAAAGTCTACGTATGAGTCTGGAACCAGACCTGTGCCCAAACCGGACCTGTACCGTCCTGCGTCAGACTTGGTCAGATTTGTGATGGTCACAGTCAGAACTCCTCTTCTAGATTCAGTTCTGTACTTAATACTGAATCTGCCATTCTGAGCTCTGACATCTTCAGTTTTAAGGAGAATACCTTCTCCTTTACATTCTTCTTTACAGAAGAACTTCATGTTTTTAGGCTGAGATATGTAACATGAAATTGAACCACTTCCTCCCTCAGCTCCTGTGTAAATGTTGATTTTTGCGCTGACGAGCCCGGTGTCTCCACACAGAGCTGTTGGAAAGATGAACACGGAGCACAGATGATCATTTCTGTATCAGCTGGAGCAACAACAAAAAATGGCTGCTGAATATCTAGTTAGAAATGAATTGTGGTCGAACACAGCAACTGTAAAACACGTGTCACTGAACATTTGGACAAATGTACAAATAAAATTGACCCAAAGCAGTGTGTGGTGCTGCGTTAAAGACTCAGTCAGGCCATCAGTCCTCACCTGAGATGAAGCAGAAGAACAGAACGTGGTGGATATTCATTCTGAATTTGATCCTGATGGAGACAAAAGTGTCTCTGTAACTTCACTCCTTCCACTCTGTCTGTCTGATCGAACAAAACGCTGATGTTGCTTTAGTTTAACTTTATACTTCTTATTTCTTACTTTCCCTTTTTGTTTCCTGTTTTTAAATAAATTAGTTAAAGGAATAAAGAAGTACTGAGAGGAACTGAGACATCTGAGGGTATCACACTATTTTTATTTTTTTTTTTCAAGAAAGGCGTGAACTTCACCCCTGACACACAGGAACAAGTCTCTGTAGCTGAGAAATAAAGACGGAAGTGATTTTAGACTTTGCAAAGGTAGAATTAATGGCAGAGCCACTGTATTGTATTACATTTGATAGTAGAAGTGTAATTAGCCACAGTGTCCTATAGAGTGAGAATGCATACACACTTCTTCGGGCTGTTAAGGGCAACAGTGAAACTGAGCCAAAAATGTTTTTTTCCTGTGTGGAACCAAGTCAAAATATATGTAGATTTAAAAGTATTTTTTGGCATTTGACTTCATTTGGAAAGCTTGAGAAATGAGAGGAAATGGGATAAGAGAGAGATACATTATACTTCTAGTATAATGTAAGAATTTTAACTCATCTTCACTCTTTCATACATTCAAATAATGATGAGAATAACAAATAAAACAATGTTTTTCTTGCTTTATGGCAGCATTATTGTTGTGCAGTGTTGTTGTAATTGAACAAAGTTGTCAGTAGTTACAGTTCAGCTGACTCTGTGAGAACAGATGATGAAGTGTGTGAGTTCAGC
>CAEMYA010002112.1:0-11022 GCA_903131615.1 Diplodus sargus
TTTATTAGCAGGTGATCAAATGATACCTTTAACCCCTGACGTCTCTTTATTCCATCTCAGTTCAACTTTCTGCCAAAGTCTCTGTGTCTCAGAGTGTTCCTTCACTTCACACAAAAACTGAACTCGGCACACAAAATGTGAAAACTCCAACCTGGTGGTTCAAAATCAAACTGCTGACTGAACTCTCTGCCTGGATGCTAAATCCTGGACATACTTTGTAAATATCTGCAACTAAGCAAATCAGTCCACAACAATCCCTAATCTTAATCTTTATTCTGATATAACTGCTCCAAAGATCCCAAAGACTCACGCCTGATCAACTGATGCAAAATGAATTACATCAATACATTTAAATCGTTATCTCTCTCTATGCGTATCTGAGCTACATACTGTATGTTCTGAGGAAGGTGCAATAAAGAACCAAAACAAAAACTCTTGTCAGACTCATTTCACTGTTGGTGTCTTTGGACTTAATGAACCAAGAGAATAATTTATTCTGATTGTCTGAGCAGCTCTTTAAATTTTTAATCTTTTCTTTGCCACCATCAAATGGTGGGATCAAGAATAACACTTACCTTCACCTGCTCCTCACGTACATCTGTGCACAAACTGTATCCACACCAGTGAAGTGACTTTGTTGTTTGTGATTCTTCTCAGGACCCTCTTCTGTTCTTGTTTCATGAAAGCAAAATCTCTCTTATCTCTAATACAGTATTTTAACTTGTTGTCCTGCCCCCAAGTGGCCAAAACATGTAATAATCCACCTCCATCGAGGAGTAAACCCACAGTGTCACCACCTGTTGGGTTGTGGACTACCGTTTGGAAGCTTCCAGTTTGACATTACAGCCATCTTGTTTTTTTTTTTAGCCACATGTGACGATATTTGGACAAGAAGGCGGAGCTGGGGAGGATTTTCTTGATCGGATCTAACTGAGAAGCTGAGGACACAGCACTGTGGAGACGAGTCACTCACAAAGCACTTAACAATAATTCTCAAAATGACCATTGAATCTAGAGTTTGAGACCATTAACTCATTAGGAAACTGTTCGCTCAGTTAACAAATCAAGTGAGAAACAGGGTGAAATTTCTCAAAAACTTACATACAATCTGACTTCAAATGTCTGGCAGCTGCAGACTCACATGGACACAGTCATAGCTTGCTTGTAGTTATGATGTTTCCTAATGCTATAGTTATTGATTCACTTGCAAAAGTTGACACACTGTCGGGGGCGAGTCAGGCACTGACATGCAGTGGGTCTTACAGTTCCACCAGAACTTCTGACATGCACTCCCATCTCACTCAGTCTTCAAAAAACTGCACAGAGGATCCCAAGTTTGGTTTGCACAGTCATTATTTTGGGCTCCCCCATGTAGATGAAAGGTCATACAAAGCCATTTAGTGCCCTGTGTTTTTCTTAGGTCAAACAATAGGGAAACAATAAGACATGTGGGTGCAGCAGGAAACCAGGAATAACTCAACAACATACCAAGAGAGGGCGGAAAATAAAAAAACGACAGAGAAGAACAGTTGATCAGTGGAGTTTAATCCAGTCTGTTTGTTATTTCATACATGAATGCTGGTTCTGAAACACACCGATTTAATTGTGTGCACTCTAACGAAGGTAAGGATGAGGCCCGATAGCATTGTAATAAATCTGGATCCAGCTCTGAATCTGCTTCTATCAAATCCCTTATTTTGATCTTTTAGTTAAAACAATTAGTTCTGTTTTTTCAGTCAGTATCATCCTCCTGCTCCTGTTTTATCATCCAGCGAATATGTCTAAGAGAGATTCACAATAAAAGATCCAATAAGGGATTTTTCTGGGATGCAGAGCTTCACAAATCTGAGTATTTTAAGAGCCTGGAATCGGATCCAAACTAGACTCAGATATCAGGACCCATCCCTAACAGAGAGCACCACAATGCAGGTACTTCTAAATGTAAGTTTGGCATGACATCCTCAATATGCTATTAGCTCAGCGTTGTTTAATTGGCATCTGAAACTCATACATATACCCATTGTCAACATAGTGTCATCAAACATTCAATTTTCACTGTGATATTGTTTCGAAGTAAGCTTATACCACATACAGTAAATAACCCTCCATGCTGCGGTCGTCGTCTCCGAAGACCACCGACACCTTTACAGACGTTTGACGTTCGCTTCCGCTCTCTGCGACGTATGATTATGGCTATCTTTCATTTTGAAAAAAAAACACATGTGCTTCAATTAATCCACCTACTGACAGCCGTAACTCGGACAAGATAAAAGGTCCTGCCGGTCACTCTGACACGAGAAGGCATTTTCTCTGTTGTTTGGCGTAACGTACAAAACTGGTGCTCTACTAGCAGACAGGGAACAGACGGTCATCGTGTGTCTTATGAAAGTCAGTGTTTTTCAAATAAACAGCTTCGTAAAGTTTCCTTTTTCTTCATAAAGAAAAAAAAAAAGAAGTCATTTTTGAGTTTGCACTTTAAACAATGAAAGTAGAAGTATCGAGACTTTTTAAAAGTAACTTCCTTGTGCGATTTGAACTGAACATGTTTACAAAACCTTCCTCGGTACACTCTGGATGTGAGTGTGTCTGTTTAAGGAAAGGAAAAGCTGTGCTGTTAACATTTTTCGTGCACAGAAAGGAGGAGTACAAATCATTTCTTAATGTTTTGTATTTGTTGTAATGTCCCAGGGCGAGAGAGGTAACGTGTATGTATGCACAGACACGAGGCTAAAGGCTCGACTGTGTGCTTGTTTTTATACGTGACTACAATTTTCACTATCGTTATAGTGTTTTCTTTAATTATCTGTCACTGAGATGTGTTATGTTCTTCACTTGGAAAAAGAAACGACTGCCTTATTTGTAACTCTTCCTCCTCTTCCTCCTACTGTATTTCATACTTTACAACAGTTTCCACTCTAATTACAGTGTGATTACAGTGTTTTCTTTAATTATCTGCCACTGCGATGTGTCATAGTCCTCACTTGGAAATTACTGCCTTCTTAGTGATGCTCGCTCTCCTGCTTCCCCCGCCCGCCGCTCCTCCTCCTCCCTGCCAAAGATGGCCGGGGATGGTGAAGGCGTCCACACTCATGCCCATGGTTTTAGAGGGGATGGTACTAAACTGCTTCCTGTCTGAGCTGTACTTGTAGATGGACTCCACCTGAGCGGAGCTAATTGTCCGTGGGCCCACGCCAGCCAGTCGCACGAGCTCCTGGGAGTCGGTGTTCATGGTGTAAACGCCCCTGAACTGACAGCTGGAGTCACGGAAGAGGATGAGGAAGTGGTTGGCCGGACTCTTCTCCATCTCCTGTGGTGGGAGGAAATAAGTGTGTTTTAGTTTTCTTCTCCTTCTCGTATTCTCCAGACATACAAGTAAACAAGTTTAGTGCCCACAATATGCAAGTAAAGGAATTCACAACACGATTTAAATGATTAGCAAAGTCAAAACCAATCATCTACCTCCACTATCTTGTTCTTTTGTGTCTCGTTGACCTTTCCAGCGAGGCAGCAGCGAGAGAGCGCGTTGTGAATGATGAACTTGTTGGACTTGAAGCTCGGTTCTTTGAAGAGCTTTGGACCTGCAAACACAAGCACACTTGTCAATGCTAACCCTTCTGTACATCCATCGGCATTTTGGCAATAGACTGGATTGTTTAAATACTGTACCTGTGTATTCTGGGGCTGGCGAGGTACCATTGGAACCGCTGTCCCATTCTCCGTTCTGAGTGACCAGTTTACTCGGTGTCATGCAGCCTGCAGGTGAACCAGGACGGCTGTTGGAGAGACATGAACCAATGCGTCATCACCTCTGACTGTATCTGAATTATGGCTTGTGACAGCACATGATGTAAACATTACTGGTGTCCTCCTGGGCTAAGCTAGTTAGCTTGACATCTCTACGGCCTATATCTCCAAAACTAGGAACATTTTTGTACCCTCAGCACTTTGTGACACAAAGTAATACCCAGAACTCACAGTCGATCTTATTAGATACACGTTTACAGCTTTGTGAGTTAACAGTCCAAAGTTTAACCTGTAACATCTCGTATCCTGTCGTATTAATGTTGTTATATTTACCTCAAAGTTCAGCTAATGTTATGGCTAAAAACTGTATAAATGAGAGGATGAACTGCAGCAGTGTACCTGTTGGGTTTCTTTGTAGGGTTTGCACTTTTGCTCCCCGGCTCGTCCGTGGCTGCCAGGTTGAGGGAGGAGTGGGAGTAGACTTTGGTCAACTTAGCTCCTGGAGAAACATAAATATTAAGATATTAATAATTGCTTCACTGAAATCTTCTACAAACACACAACTCTTAAGAATTTGACAACCATTTTTCATTTTCGACCGTACCAGCAGTTCCCTTGGCTGGACTCAGAGAGAGCTTTGTTTCCTCCCTGGTCATGCTGCGAGGCCGGGAGCGGGTTTTCTTAGTGGAAGATCGTCCATGATTGGTTGATTTCTGCTGCTGGAGCACTTTGTCCAAATCATCCATGATTCTGAGTTGCTGTCGACGCGCATACTCCCCTCGCGTAAAGTCTCCTCGGCGGGCTGGTGTAGCAGGAGGTGTTGGTGAAGGTGAAGTTGTGCCTACAGGAGGTGTGTTGGAGGGAGACGCCATTCTTTTGTGTGAGGAATCTGGCCTGAAACCAAGAGAAATTATGTTATTCTCAGCTTTGGATTTGGTTCATTAATGTACAAATGCAAAGAACCATGTATGCATCAACATTGTGCAGGTGCCCTCATGAAGGTGTTACCTGTTTTCCCTTTCTTGCTCATGCCACTGTCTCCTCTTCTTCAGCTCCTCAGTTCTCTTCTGCTGTTTTTCCAAGAGGAGAGCTCGACGCTGGGCCATCTCCTCCTCACCACGTACATCCTCCTATAACCACACAAGCACAAGATCATTAACCGAAATACTGTGACAGAATTAATTCTTATTTGCAAACACTCACCTTAAAGAAGAACTGAAGTCCTCCTTTAGTTCCCAGCTCATTCTGTTCTCCACTTGGCTCCAAAGTTTCAGTCGTTCCCAGCTCATTCTGTTCTCCACTTGGCTCCAAAGTTTCAGTAGGTCTTTTCTCTTCTTCTTTGGATTCAGTTGGTTGTTCTGTCGAGTCGATGGCTCCCATGGCCAGTTCCAGCTGCTCTAGGGGGTCTAGAGGTTCTGCAGCGAGTCCTCTCGCAGGTTCCACAGCCGATTCCGTGTGGTCGCTCATAGAATCAGAAGAAAACTCCTGCCCTTCATCAGTTGGTTCATCGCTGCTCGCCTCGGGCCCTCCGTGAGATGAAAATGACACCTCAATCAGGCTGCACTGTTTCCCTGCACCTCCACCTCTCCCGCCTTCACCTGCTGCACTGTAGGCAGCAGAAATGGACAAAGTCTCGCTCTCAAACGAGCATTCGGAAGGAGCTCCGGAGCTGCTTCCCCCGGCACCCCTCGGGCGATCATGTCTGGGTTGTGTTAAGATCGGCAGCCCTCCTACTGACTCCGTCTCCTCCTGCTCCAGCTCCAGGCTGAACTGAGTTGGAGTCTCACTCGAGCCTGTGTCTGAGGTGCACTCATCCTGCTGAGGCTGCTGGACAGGCTGAGGTGACTCTTGAGGAGTACGAGGCCCGCCGATACGGAAAGAAGAGGTGGTCTGAACCTGACACTTGCTGGGGGACACGCGGCGCAAGTGGGGTAGGGTGTCCACGTTGTGGGTTGGTGTCAAGACACGGTTGAGTGGCGGGAACTTGAGTTCGGAAGGCCGTGGGTGAGGCTGATGTTGGGGACGTGGGTGGTGCTTGGGGCTGCGGGGAGTGGAGGAGGAGTGGATCTTAGTGCGAGGAGCTGGGCAGGAGGAAGAGATGATTTGGGTTTTTGGGGAGGCAAGGGCTTGGGAACGCCGTGACGGAGAGGAGGCGGTAGTGGATCCAGCAGGAATAACCCAAGCCTTTGTGGTACTCCTTGTTGGTGTCTTTGTCGGGGTTCTTGGTGGTGTCTTTGTCGGGGTGTGAGGAGGCGTTTTGGATTGTGTTTTGGCATTACTTCTGGTGGTTGATTTTGGAGTAGTTTTGGGTGTGTTTCTGGGTCTTTGGTTGGTCATGAGCTGCTGTTGTTGTTCTGTAAGTTTCTGCATGTCCTTCTGTAGTGACTGCAGGGCTTCACTCAGTTTTTGCACAACTTCATTATACTCCACAAGGACACCTTCACCTCCTTTCTCTTTCTCTGCTTCCTTTTCTTTCTCTGCCGCTTTCTTACTTTCAATAGAGAATGTGACCTGCTTCTCTAAGCGAGGAGGATTGGAAACAGATGGCTTCTCTTTCTCCTTCTCTCCATCTTTTTCTGTCTCCTTCTTTTCCTTCTCCTCCTCCTGTTTCAGTTGCTCCTCCATGCATGTGAGGCGCTCCTCCAGGGTAAGATTATCCTCCTCCGCTCCCACTCCTCCTCCTCCCTCTCCTTGCTCTCTCTTCAGTTGAAGGAAAGCAGTTTTTCCAAGTCTCTGTCTGTGTTTGGCAAAGATGGCTTCAATGCGTCTTTTTTGAGCTTCAATACTTTTACGTTTCTCCTCTAGACGAACCCCCAACTCCCAGGCTTCAGATCCTGGTTCAGGGCCTCTGGGACCTGGGCTATCCTGGCGACCAGGTGGCCCTCCTGGTGTGGAGGGCGTATGGGGAGTGCCTGGGGTTGTTGGGGTCTGGGCAGAGGTTGACTCCTCCCCGGGAGCGGCGGAATGTCTTTTTCTGCTGTCTCGCCGCTCAGCAAAGTTTGTCATGCGTGGACTGTTGCTGGTACTGTTGTTTCCTTGGCGACCGTTGCCGGGTCGCATATTACCCGGGGCGTTTCTAGGGTTATCATCGGATGCCTCAGAGGAGTCAACGCTACCATCTCGTAGAACAGAGTCGTCATCACGAGACATATCGGAGGTGCGATCTGGTCTGTCCCTCTTTTCTCCCCTCCCTTGCCTTTTAGCATCACCCGCCTCTCCTCCTACAGGCCGGTAGAGGACTCCAGAGCGACTCGGAGCCGAGCTACTGAGCTGGGGGTTATTCTCCTCAGGGGAGTGTAGGAAGAACCCAGCAGGGGCTCCTTCAGGACGTAACCTGGGCTCCGGCCTTCCTCCCAACACTACCTTCCCTGCTTTCTCTGCTGTCCTTCCCTTCCGCCGATCTTTGCTGCCAGGAGAATGCACAACCTGTAGCGCCTCCTCGATGGTGGGCAGCTCCCCCAGTGGTGTTGTGTGTGCGTAAGGGCCCCAGGACGAGCGCTGCAATGGTGCAGAAGCGCTGACCAGGTGGCTGAAGTCCTCTGGAGGGCCGTACGGGACATGATTCATCCCTGCTGATTTCACCGGTGAAGTCATTGCAGGGATGCCTGTGGTGAGGCTGTCAGTGCTGGCAGAGCGAAAGACAGAATCTATTGGGTTTCCCATGACAATGTCAACATCACTGTCCAGCCCAAATGGGATGCTGAAAGTCACTGCTGACAGAGGACGACTGCAGGGAGGTGGATGACGATGGAGGGATGGATGATTGGATGGGGTGTGTCGGATAATAATGGAAAAGCAGAGACCACAGAAGCCAAAGTAAGAAGATTAAAAATTAAGATAAAATATGAATGCAACACAACATTTACTATAGAAATCAGATGAAGCTGTTCAACACAACTACCTGATTTGTTTCTTCGTCCAACTTTTGTTTTCTAGAAAGACAAATAATAATAATAAAAAAAAGTCTTTTAGAGTCTATTTTGGTTAAATCCATTGAAAAACATTGTCCAATTATTTCTACTTCTTACCTGGTGACACCGGCGAGGAGATGGGCACAAAGGATTGTTTTAGGATGAAGGAAGGGGAACCACTGGAACAGAAAACACAGTAAAATGTGGTTCATTCAGAACTCTTCACTATAGAGTCTGTGTGTGTTTAGAACCAGCCACTGACAAATCTTCTCTAAAACTTCTCAATGGCTCAACCAAGTCTTATTTATCTATACAGAATCTGTCAGGTTTATTTAGGTTTTAGTCAGGTTTTCAGCTTAATAAATACTGAGGTAGTTTAGCATCAGATTGGTTTAGGACAACCAAAAAAGTTCCTGTTCCTGACCATTTTCATGTGGGTGGTGTAAGTGGGATGCTGGTACCTGTTGCTGTTTCCATTGACAGGACTTGTACAGTCTAGTAACCCTGAGACATCTGAAAGACATATAAAGAAGATATAAAAGTTTCAGAGGCTGATCATCAGTTTCATATGTATTCAAACAGCCAACAGTCAACGTAGTATCACAGAACTGGATGTGTTCACGGACCTGTGAGGTCGATGGGCTGTATGGGCTTGACGAATTCAGGCTTCTTGACCTCAAACCACTCCAGCAGCTCAGCTATGAAACTCATGATATTCATCTGAGGAAAAGAGCATATTGGGTTACCGCTGTCAAAATCTTAAAGGGCGACCACACTCTGAGACTACTCCAGCCTCGCGTAGCCGTGGCCTCTTTCCACAGCAATCTGCTGGAGAAATGTCTGGCTGCATCAATTCCTATTTTGGAATAGAGCAAAAAGTGCTCTGGCTTGTTTTCATGTTTTAACCAATCATTGTCTGGGGAACTTGTTTTGCACGTGTTGATACGTTAAAATGGCTGAATCACTGCAAAGGAAAAGGTAACAGCTGCTTGTGTAGGTTTGTTTCCGTTAGCATCGAGGTTAAAGTCTCTTGCCAGTTTCTGTGTGTTGGATTCTCTGAGGTTGTTGTTTCACGCAGCGACAGAGATTTTAAAAACAGTATCTCACAGAAAACATTAGATCAAGAGGCAACAGCTGCTTTAAACAGGTTTCCAGTGACCAATTTATACCAACAGTCTACATCTAATGAGTCAGAGTCAAAGTCCACCCCATTGCATCCCATCGAAGACTAAAGGCTTTGAAGTCAGTGCAGCGATACTTTCCTCAATTGATAATTTAATGTGGTGTTGTTCCTCACTTTGACTGTACTGATGCATAAATGTGAATGCTTACATGTAGAACTGGTGGAGCGTAGAGCAGGTCCTCCACAGCGAGCGGGCAGCAGCTCTGCAAACTGCTCTCACAGAACTCTTTAATCAGCTGCAGGTTGTAGAGACTGTCGGCCACCGACATGGTGTCCTTCAGACACACATCTGGACGGAGCAGAGAAGAAATACATATTAAAAATGTTTGTGTTTGGACGTGTCGGTCAGAGGTAGCTAATACTTTATAATTTAATGTTGATATTTTGTATAAATATATATGAAGATGGCATCAAAATATAGAAATGTATGTTAATATATAATATTAACAAATGATATATACTTTATATATTTTTTTTTTTTTCGGTGATCCATTTTCCAAGTCTGATCTAAACTGTCTCCTCTCCTGTATTTATGATGTGAAAACTGATTGAAAAAAAAAGTTTTGCCAGGAGCTCCTCTATGATTTCTTTATTTTAACGTGCAAACCAAAGTTACACATTCTTTTTTCCAGGAGATTTTGCATGTGTGAAACCAAAGTTTGGCCAGTAGAAAACACATTTTTCTGCTTTTTAAATTGCTTTTATACTTATCAGCAACAAAAGGCTGAAGTGCACCACTGACTCATGTTCTCAACAGGACAACATCTGTTTTCTTTTTTTTTTCTTTTTTTTTGTCTCCTCAGTTTCACAAAAGAAAAATAATGCTCCTGAAAAAGAATTCACTCATTTTCAGACTTTAGTTCTCCTAAAATGTTGTTTCATACATGAAAAGAAAGTTGTTTTCACATGTTTCACACAAGTTGTCGTGAAATTTTAGATTTCTCTTTTCATTCTGTTTCAAATGTGAAATTTTTTGTTTTTTCCTCTGGAAAAAAATATATTTTCATGCTTTCCCAGATGGGAAAAAAATTAAGGGACTAAGAAAAGATTATCGCGGCCAAACCTTTTTTCCACCAGTTCTCCAGTCATAAACACAGGAGAGGAGCCTCTTGTGGTCACAATGAGTATAACAATAACAAACACTGAATAATGAGCCTTGCAAAAAAAAAGATTTTCATTTTGTTCCAACATGCAATAAAAAAATAGCACCCAATTTCACAATTTTTTTTTGCCCTGAATTTTTTTTTCACTTATCAAAAAAATTATTCCTAGAAAGTTTTCATGCAATTTCTCCTGAAATTTTAGATTTTTTTTTCATTCTGTTTCCCTAAATTTTTTTGCTTTTTCCCATGAAAAAAAAACAAAAACAGAACATTTTCACATGTTTGAAATAAGAAGTAAAATAAATAAATAATTTCCCACCAGTTCTCAAGTCACAAACACAAAGCGAGAAAACAATTTATACCAGACATTATCAGAAAATGGATTACCAGAAAACTCAATTCTTTACTTGCCCCTCAGGGCTTCCGTAGAGTTGCTCTACCGATTGGAAACTTTATCAAAATCACTGGACCATCATTTAAACCCTTAAGTGTGTGGAAACATACAACAGATAATGTATAATGTATATACATATAAATATTTAATCATTAAATGTGTACGTGTGTGTGTGTGTGTGTGTGTGTGTGTGTGTGTGTACCCTCTAGAGGCAGCAGGCTGGAGCAGTAGTAGTGTAACACAGCAGCTATCGCGCAGCCATTAGACAGATCTTTGACCGCACAAACCAGAGGGAAAGTAGGAGTCAGCTTGGACTGCACTTTGTCCTTCCTGTAGCGGATCTACAGGAGAAAACAGAAGGGGAGGAGGAGGAGAAGGATGAGGAGGGAGAAGAGGGTAAAAAGAGGAAGAGTTTTGCAAAGACAGGTAGGAACCAGAAACAAGGCAAATGGACAAGTGAGGGGAGGAGAGGCAGGATCATAAGGCAGATACAGAAAAATTACTAACATGAAAAAAGTTTAAGAGTTATAACAGTAACGAAAGAAATGTTAACAGCCAGGATTGTCCTTCGAACGGATAAATAAAACCAGAGACACAAAGATGCCGGCCAAACTCCAGGAAAATTGCAGAGATGAAAATCAACAGAAACAAAGCGCAAGACCAGCAGAGCGACACACACACACACAC
>CAEMYA010002114.1:0-26334 GCA_903131615.1 Diplodus sargus
CTATAGCAGCAAGCCTCAGGCACTGGTCAAGCCCGAGAAAACAGACAAAACAAACAAACAAACACAAAATGTGGTCCGCTAGTTGGTCTAACTCACTGGTCCAGGGTGAAATAGCTCAACAAAGACTGTCCTTCCTCAGAGGATGATGATTTTGTTGACTTTACCTCTGGCTCCATCATGACGCTTGCATTTAGTTTTAATTATGACTGTTTGGTACAAACATGCATGTTCCCTTTAAGACGGACTGTAATCACTTGGTTATCCTGTGACTTTTCCTCTAGCACCATCATCAAGTTAAAATGTAGATTTGCAAAACAAGTTGGCATTCCAACTAGCCTCAGATCGACTGTGTGTTTAGAGCTAATATGCAAATGTTAGCTCACATACATGCTAAACTGAGATGCTTAACAGGACAAATAATATGTCTGCCAAACATCAGCATGTTACAGATGTCTTTAGGAGCATGTAAGCATGCTACCATTAGCATTTAGCTCAAATCAGAGCTGTCAATAACTGCAGGGTGTCAGCCCTGGACTAGAAAGAGGACTAAGATGCAGAGTGGGAGCAGTAAGGCAGGCTTTTATTCTGAACTTCTTGGAGCTCTTAGAAGAAAATCACTCCACCAGCGGCAAACAAAACGGCTATGACTTAACTACACTGTAAAACTGAGCTATGAACATTTACAACAAAAAATCACTCCAACAGAGCAAAGCAAATGGCTACAAACAAAACTATGCTACCAGGCTGAGCTGTGAAAATTGCAAACAAAAGATCACTCCAACGGAGGCAAAAAACGGCTATAGACTTAAACTGCGTAACAACGCTGAGCTATAAAATTATCAAACAAAAAATCACTAGGTAGGAGGCAAAAGAATACAGACTTACCAAAAAGGGAAGCAAAGCTTGGATGACACAAGGACTGTGGCGAAAGGCTGGGGTGCATGGTAGAATGAGACACTCAAAGGGAGACGCAGACTATAAAACACATGAGGGTAAAGGGAAACAGGTGGACACAATCAGGAATCAGGGGAGACAATCCGACCGGTGACACACGAGGAAGGGCAAGTGACCTGAAACGAGAGGAGAGTTACTTTTCAAAATAACAGCAGCTCTCACAGCGGTGTGACACAGGGTCACAGAGCTGCTAGCAAACCTGACAGCATATGACAGGCTTAAACATGTGTTTTCAAATCTATTATTTTATTGTCAAAAGCAGTTTAGACGAGGGCTTCTCAAAGTGTGGATTTTGGTCAACATCCGGACTGAACAGCAAGTTAGTCCTGACCTAGTCCACCTCTTGTCATGGCAACCGGATGCAAGAGGATGCTGCCGAGAATATCGCTGCTTCTCAATCCATAACAAAACTACTTTTTTCTGCTGAAATATGAAAGCCAAGTTGTCTTTACAAGCTCAGGGCTGTACTACAAACTTTGAAAGCTGCACACCTCAACAATTGGCTCCATGGACTCACTTTTGTCCGCTGATCAGCTGTTAGCCCCGTCGATCAGCTGTTAGCGTCGCCAACCAGCTGTTTACTGTTAGCCTAGCAACGCTATTTCCCAAACTGGCGTACTCAAGTCTCTGTCGGTTATCCATCATTGCTCCATTGGTCCTCCCTCCACTACAACCTCAGGATTATTCACCGCCTGGCTCCTGTATCACTCTCCTCTGCTACTGTGGTCTCCCCCCACTTGCAACGATGTTGGGTGGTCGCTGCTTCGCCGCTGCTTCAGCGCTGCTTTAAATACCTAGCGCAGGAGCTCCTGAACCTTTGCTGCAGCTTCACCCCAAACTCCATCGCTAACATAAATCTCTTGGTCTTCTTCGTCGCCCCCGCTATATGCACAGGTCCTCAAGATGCAAGTTTATTCACACGGAGAATAATATTCCCTCCATGCTGACTGACAGGTGCTCGATCACAAAAACAGACTGCTATCTGAGACCCTTGTAAATGGTGCTGTTTCCTCCACATCCCCTTCATCAGCATCTGTGAACAACACCGCAGCTTTCATGCTGCTGAATCCTCGTTCACTAAACAACAAAGCACTACTCATCCATGACATCTTCACAGACAGGAAAAGTAACTCTCTTTGCCTAACTGGGACATGACAGCATCTGCAGGTCTTCTTAACTCTGAATCAAGCCACTCCCCCAGGCTATGTTTACATCCAGAAGCCCCGCTCTAAGGGTCGTAGTGGACTGAATTCCTGTCACTCCTGGACTCCTTCAACATCACACAGCATGTTAAAGGTCCAACCCATGTCAAAGGCCACATACTGGATCTGGTGTGCTCCACTGGCACAGCTCCCTCCCATCTACAGTGCCTGGACCTCACTGTTTCTGACCAATATGCCGTCCTTTTCACTGTTCCTGTCCCTGTGCCCAAGCAGCGCATAAGTCGAAACATCACATACAGGACCATCTTGACAGTAAATACTCTGACCCTGACCAATATCCTGGAAAACCACCTGGCCTCTGATCCCCTCGACACCTCACTGGATGGGCTGGTGGCCCACTATAATGCTGCCATCTCCTGGGGTCTTGACTCCCTTGGACCTCTTAAAACCCGGACTGTCTCATTTACCTATTCTGCCCCCTAGTTCACCTTTGAACTCTGTACCCTAAAGCCTGGAGAGGCACTATACAAGATCTGGCCTCAACGTCCATCATGAAGCCTACAAATACCACGTTAGGTCTTATAAAGAACTCTCTCCAAGGCCAAAACAAACTACTTCACCACCCTCATTGGAGACCAGCAAAATAACCCCAGAATGTTATTCTCCACAAACCCTAACCCTAACCCAAACATTACCATGATGACCTCAAAGGTTAGCGTATGTTGGCTAGCCAAAAGGCTACTGTAGGTAATCTAGCTTAACGGGTGGTGTTTTAACATTAGATGTTCTATTCTATTCTATTCTATTAACATTGTTCAAACATGTATCATAAATACAACAAACTAACACATGAAATCATCATCAAGTCCCCTTACACTGACTACATGAACCATGTAAGAGTTGCTGTTACCAGCACTAACAAAAGCCTAACTCAAATGCTAACAATATAACACAGGGGATAGATGGATGGGCTCTGTCCTCTCTCCAGCTTGCGCCGGTTTCTCCTTTTGCCTATAGTGAGTGGTAGAACACACCTGATTCCCCTGACAATCAAGGCATGGGATTTAAAAGCCAGAGGAAAGTCAAATGGTGCCAGTAGGTCAGATGGCACTTGCTGTGTGTTGGTTGTGACCCTTGTTTGGAGGCAGAGATGGTCATTAAGAGGCTCCAGCTGGAGCTGCAGAAGGCCACAGACAGTTCTTCTGTTTACACCGGTATTTTTTGGATTGTGTCACATTTGACATGACTAAAAACATTCAGTCCCTACATTTTGTGAATTTGATGTCATATTTCAGTGCATTTGAGAATACAGCAGTTGCTTTGTAGTGACTGAGAGATGTGTGAGCCTTTTGTTCCAGGCTCAGGTGTGTTGTTCTCTCTAAGGTGAATAGTTGAGTTTATGATGGTCAGAGTGCTTTTCTTCATGTCTATGAGCATGTGCCCGAAATGTACAGATTTATAAACTATTTTTAATTAAACAAATAACTGACCTTATGAGTGCCTTCAGAACAACTCAAGTAGAACACAGCAAACCTGCACAGTGTAGACTAAAACCATTTATATAACCGTCACAAAATGGTCAAATTGTTGTACGATACATATTTTTGGCATTACTGATAGTTATTGAACATCTGACAACACTGCCGGTCATCACACAAGTCTATGATCCTTTAAATGTATTTGTTGTCAAAGAAACAATGCTCCATGAATGAATTAGGTTATTTTAAAGATCAGCTCCATGTATGATTCCAAAAAGTACAGGAGGAGCATAACTGACCAGTGCAGAGAAATGTCCATATGACTGAACACTTGATGAATCTCTCAGTGTCTTAACAGCTGTGGCAAAACCAAACCTGGCATTATATCAGTTTATAAGTTAGATTTAAGTTCGGGTGCACCATTGGCAACAAAAGAAGTACATGGAGGGAGGAAATTGAGAGGACAGGTCAGCTTGTAGCTTGTATGGCAGTATTTTGCATTGAAACCTTGTCATGTACTAAACAGCTATGCTGAGAGTCTCTGTATTCTTTGGTGTCATTTATAGGTGAGCTAGTTCAACACACGCGGACAGGGACTTCTTGGGTCGTACAGGAGCACTCTGGAACCTATAGCCAGAGTAATACTTTGTTTCTTATTTTCAACAAAAAATAGTTACTGTTAGCAGACAAGCCAGTCACCGCTCTGTCAGCTACAGTGTCTCTGCAGGTGAGTAAGTTGTGTACATGGAATCACAGAGTGATTTTTAAGAGTTTGTTTTGCACTGCTAACTTTCATTATGAAATAGATAAGTCAACAAGTCTTACATACAGGGCACCATTACTGAAATGGTTTACTTTCATGTGCATATAGAGAATGGACCTCCTTTCTCATGAGCTCTATGCAGCATAATTTACACATTAATGATACAATATTCACCTGTTGGCTGCTATGCTTACTATCATCATTTATTTTATTATTTTTAAACACAAGTGTTTAAAAGAATGAAACTAGGATTGATCACTTTTGTGCACTAGATTCACAGAAAACAAAATAACAAAAATCAAGCTATTGTTGATGATGGATTACGGAGTCTCAACACCTGGGGATTGAAGCTTCTCCATAGTCTGGTTATAATGCAGTATCTACCCAGTAGTATTTAAAGTCTCTATAATTGGTTCCATAGCAACAAACTGCAACATTAACATGCTCTTATGTTTATTCATACTACGTTTATTATTATAATACAGTCCAGCCTAGTTTCCAGTATAATTCATAGCAATTAATGGTTCTTCAAACCTTGAAAATGTTTACTGATATATGTGATATGGTATGTGTCATACACAGTGATGCTCTAATCTGACTACTTTTTTCAGTAATGAGTAATCTAACGCGTTAATATTTCCAAAAGAGTAATCAGATTAAAGTTACTTAATCAAGTCACTGTGCGTTATTCTTATTTTTGTCATTTTTCCTTAGTAAGAATATATACGTTTGCTTTCTTCTTGCGTCCCAGGGAATGATGTCACATACGGGACAAGTCATGTTTTCAGCACGAGGACAACTCCCATGTCACACCACGCAGCTACACAAAAACAACAATTGAGGGAGGACAGAGATGTGCGTTTTCTAGCTGGAAATACAGTCATTATTTTGAGTTCGTGTCAGCTTAAGATGAGAATATTAAGGTTCGTTGTACACTCTGTGCTCTTGACAAAGTACTATCAAGCTTAAAAAAACACAACATCGAATCTGAAGTTGCAGCACAGTTAAGATTACAGAGCAAGTCCCAGCAGGTAGTGTTAAGCAGAGAACTAGCAAAGCCACGGCCTCGACTTCTGCAGGAGGTCCCCCAGAACCCAAACCACAAAAGTTGGACTTCGGTGCAAAGTAAGTGGGGAGAGTTGAAGAAGTTAGTCGGGCGGTATGTTGTAGAGTAAATGCTGCACTTAAACACGGTTGACTCACCCTCGTTTCGTGCCATAATAAACAAGATCCCTACTACTATCAATGCCGTGCTGCTTCACAGAACATCTTTTTCTTCCTACCTGGAGAAGGAGTATGCAGAGATGGAGAGATATCTGAAGGCTACACTGAATGTTTATGTTGAAACGGGGGGGTCAGCACCCGCTGAATGTAACTAACAAAGTAACTTGTAATCTAACTTAGTAACTTTTAAAAACAAGTAATCAGTAAAGTAACTAAGTTACTTTTTAAAGGAACAATCACTAATCAGATTACTTTTTCAAGGTAACTGTGGCAACACTGATCATATATAATGATATATCTACATGTGTCACGTTCACATGTTCACCTCATGTTTATGACCTGACTGTCATATTGGGAAGCAGAAAGGATGATGTGGAGTCTTCACCACCTTCACCCCCCGACAAGTGTCAAATCAATGCGATGGTTCCAATGGTTCTGGAAGTTTAAAAAAGTTTTAACGAGACCTTGAAACAATTCCCAGGTGTTTTTACAGGAGACAAATTTTTTGGAAGGAGACCTTGAGACTTCTTCGGCCATGTTTGTGTTGACTAAAACAGGTTCTTAAATGTGACCTCTTCCTTACTCAAAAACTTAGTGTTTTTCTGTGCTTAACTTAACCAGACCTTAAGCATTGTCACAACATAATTAAACAGAAATAAATAAGTAAAGTTGCAAAATAAATAAATTTAAAGCTTAAAAATATCTGTAGTTTGCAGAAATGTACATTGCATAATGTTTATTCTGCGAATTGGATTGTAAAATAACATTCCATATGCACACAATGAGTTCTTTTAATTTTGATAAATGAAGGACATTTTGCTGATAAGACATCTGACCTTATATCTGAAGGTACAGTATGTCAGACTTACACTTACACCACACAAAGAAACATGACATTATGCCAATAAGTCTATGCACTGCACACAGTTACCATGCTAACCAGCTAGCCCCTAGGTACTACTGTAACAACACCAGAAATCCCCCAGGTAAAACTCCCGCTAGCAGCACATCAAATGAGAGCCCTAGCTAACCGCGGCTACAGTTAGCAGTTATACTGTTGCTTAGCTGCCCCCTATTTGTTTGGACTATGAATTTGTGCACATTTCACCTTTCAACAGTATTTCAAGGTACGAGTTTTAGGCTGGGCATTCCTATCCAGACAGTAATCTGTTCTCTCTGTGTGTCTGTGTTTGCTGTCCCTAATATATTGCAGAATATCAATCTCTGTTATTGATTGAAGCCAGTAGTAAGCTTGCGCTTTCTCTCTCTCTCTCTCTCTCTCTCTCTCTCCTTCTCTCTTAACACCAACACCGGGGCCAGGGCTCTGTGGATGTACGAGCAGCGCAGACTGTGGCGTGACAGCCTCTGACATCATGTGCCCCCTGTGTGGAAGAGGCCTCACCTCCACCTCCCACTTCAGACCCCTTGCCAAGACTTTATTTCCGTCTCTCTCGTAATCCACAATCAATAACTGACAAAATGTCAAACACATTTGTATCTGTATCATCCCCTCGGCAGGAACTCTATCTGCTGTTTAGACCGGTGTCAAGGCTGCCAGAGCAGTAATATGTTTGGCCTACACCGCTCTCCTGATAGAAATACTACTGACAGATTTATGTTTGGGCTCTGGGAGAATCGATCATTTCTTCTCACATATTGTCTTCAAAGCTATTTTTTTTTCATGTAATTTATCTCACTTTAATTACCCAGTGCAAATCATGCAGGCAACAGGGCCTGCAATATTAATGTCCTCATCAATAAAAAAGGCCAAACAGAGAACAAGCAGTTGATCAAACCACTAATTAAAAAGAAGTGATCTTCAAATGATACACATTCTAAGCTATTTAAATTTAACATCATATATTGTGGAGTGGACCAAAAAAAGGGAATAATTTCCTTTTAGATGCATTAAACTCTGTTGTGTCGATGGGTACAGAAATAATGATAATGGGAAGAACTGTCACTTTATGAGACTTCACGCATGAATGCTAAAAGGGGAAATGAATGTCTCACATTGCAGGAAGCAATTTGCTTTATTAATATCAGCTAATCAGGATATTGGAAAAATAAACTAACTGGAACAAAGTGTCACTTCCACACACTTCTTAATAATAGAGGTAAATAACTGTAGATACTAACTATGCGATGTGAGCAGGGTAAATATAATATGATAGTAGGAAATAATAGTTTTTACAAGTGGTCTCAGGTCATCAATTGCACATAGACATTTGGAATAAACAGTAATGTTCCCTTCATGGCAAATGTTACAGTTACTTTAGTTATCCTCTGGCTTTAATCTGGCAACATCATCAGTTATTTAAATCCTTGCAATGTGTTGTTCTTTGTCTAAATAACTGCAAAACTAAAACCCGCCTTTGTGGAACACATACCTATAAATATGCTTTTGGACTACACCACCTTTGACATTGGAGTTCCCAGGTCCATTACAGAACTCTATTTATGATTATATATGAATAAATGAGTTTGTATTCCTTTTTATTTACACTGTAAATGAAAGAGGAACATATTCAAGAACTGCTCCTCCTCTGTTACAAGAGCAACGTCCTCCATGTGACCTTTTCATTACAAAAGTAGCAACAAAAATGAACAAAAGACAAACAAAAGAAACAGCATCCCATACACAGTACACTTGTTTTGTGTAGACGTTCCAAAAACGCCCCTGATGAGCACAAACCCTGAAGATGTTAAACTTAACAGTTTTACATTCCCCTCTCAACTTCACAGAGACAATCCATCTTTTAAACATTTTTAACCAGATACTATCCCGCTCTCCCCTATTAAGTTCCTCCTTCAATTCGAACTTCTTCATCTCATCTCAGCTGTCTCTAATGTACATTGCTCCATCAAACAAGAGGCACAAAATCAATCTCTTGCTTTCTATTTGTGCGTTGCAGAACCTGCCTGCTTCCGATCAATACACATTCAGGCTGGATGACAAAAGTGTGTGTGCACGCATGCGTCTGTTTGTTTGTGTGCGTGTGCTTGCGTGCATTCACGTTTGTGTGTGCGTTTGTGTGTTTTGGGGCTGTTATGCACTAAAGTGAGTTTCCTTTTCAACAAATAAAAGGGTTCCTGTGTGTGTTCCTGTGTTCATGAGCAGTTTAGCAGTGCTCGGGCTTGTTCAACTTTTCCCTTAAGTACCAAACAATAAATGTATTGTTGTACTGTGAGCACCACAGATAAAATCAAATATATTGAAAGAAAGAAATCAATACACTGTTTTTTTTCCAAAATATAAAATCTTGACGTAGAAAACCAAACATTTTTTGTTGGTATTTCAGATGTTTTTGAGACCTCATGCACACTGAAATATGTAAGCTTGTGACTCACATTGCTTCTACTGGTAAGATATTGTATATATTGTTATAGCTGTAGTTTTAAATCACACTTTTTTTCTCACTATAGCCCCTTAAAATAAACTATAGTGTAATATTAAGCCACAAATTAAAGTTTTAAAGGTGAAGTATACGATTTTGTAGAAAGGTAGTGAGTCTCATTTGAATGTTCTCAAATACTGACGCTCCATTGGTTGGTCAGGTGGCCAACTAAAACATTACCGTTTCAAACATTATGGATATATATTAATCTGTTACTTGCCACTGCTACTGAGGCTTGTCTGGAAATACTTAGCTGAATATAGAAACATGATCAGTTTCAGGTGTAATTCGACTGGTTGCACAGGCACAGGCACAGAAAATGGTGTACTCACTCATCCCTTCTCAAAATGCATTAGCCAAATGCGTGAATGACTGCGTATATAGATGGTTTGCATGATTTACCGTAGTCACAGATCTTGTCCTTGAACTTCCAGATGACATCTGGATAAAAATGAGTCATTTGAATGACGTTATTTTTGTTATGGTCAACCACTGGGATGAAGAAACAGATCAGTGAGGTGCACTGTTACACGGGGTGACATGTCCCTTCATTATAATGAACACACACACACACACACACACACACATTATTATGACTCAGTCCCCTACACACAGTCCAGCTGCTGTGGATCAAAATACTAAAAATGTCCCCAAGAAAATGCACTTAGTAACCTCAGTAACCTTTGATGAATCTGTTTCGAAATATTACTATATTTATTACCATTCCAGTACAATTGTTGGTAGTTTTTTTAATGTTAGTTATATTGTGCACTGTAATAATTAGGATATTATCTTTCCTGATGTCATGTGGCATGTCTGATGAAGCCAGACAATTTTTCATAATATGAAAAATGTTTTCCTTTCACATTCATTTAAACAAAATATTTCTACATTACTGTATGGTGCCATTGTTTTTTTCTTTTTTTTTTAAAAGTAAATTGAATAAACATGAGCACAATAACTTAGATAATGGTCATGTAGACTGAAAAAAAAAGCCTTTCACATTTTTACCTACTCTTCATTTTCAAGTGCCCGTTTGCTGAGAACAGACTTACAAGGCCTAGTGGTTAAAATCTCCCCCTATGAAATGGGGCAACCCTTTAAGATCCTTATAACTCATTAGAAGTTGATGATGGTGTTTATGTGCACAAATGCAACACAATATTTCCAGTATACTGTCTCTTGTATGACCTGTGGCCACCCTGGTATTATCGCAATCTTAACGTTATCAGTCATATCATCAAATTAAAAAGGAACACTGCTTTATAGCCTGGACACTAGCAGTGCTAGCAACCTATGCTCCTTACCTGCCAGTCTGCATTGATGTTAGAAGAGCGGTAACAAAGTTCACTGCTGGACTTCAGTTAAATTTAGGGCTTCATATACAGTCAAATAACGCAACATTGAAATACATCAAAATGCCAGGCGTTGCATAGTGGGTGGACCATATGGGCCTGAACCACCCTAAATGACCAGGAGAATATAGGCTACATAACTGCCAACACTCCAGATTTGTATTGTTAATTTCTGTCACTAATCGATTTACTGATATACTTACTGATATTCTAAGGGCAAACATCAGTCAGGGCACACTCATCTTGTGCACTGTGGTTGAATCAGTCAATTTGGAGAATATTTTCAGTGCTCTGCATAGCAAATCAAACTACTGGATAAACAGCAGTGGCCACATCAAGATTTAAACTGCTGAAACTGTGTGACAGAATTGAATTGAGTTTAACTTGGGTCAACTTTTAATTGAAATTTGAATTTCCACCACTGACCAATCTTGACAGAATTGACCCTCCAGTGGACGGAGAGCTTGAGGGGCCAAAATGGAGCCCATTGGCTGTTCTGTAGCACATCAACTTCTAGCTTTCATTCTATGTCATTCTAAAAACTGCTCCAACGACGAGAAATAGTTTGCAGACCTTTATGAGCAGGAGTCGAAGATATCCTCATGTGATGAGGACTGCAGAGTCTGAACTCTGTGCCGAGACGGCCCAATGTAACTGCATCCTCTCACTGATTTATTTATTTGCACTAAATTGTCCTGTACTTGTACTGTTTTTTGTTGTACTGTTGTTGTTATGTGCGGTGTCCTTAAGTGCTTTGAAAGGCGCCTTCAAATAAAATGCATTATTATTATTATTATTATTATTATATGTCTTTTGTATACACTGAGTGAATGTTTCGTTAGCGACAGAGCTAAGCTAATGAAATAATGAGTTTGGTGACTTACTGTTAGCAAGCTTGTTAGCTTAGAAGCTTCAAATTCTTTCTTTTTTTCTTCTCCTTTCTTTTTTTACAAAGTGGTAAACAAAATTTTAGGGCATGGCAAGTTGCGAGAAAATAGAAGAAGCACTCCAGGAGCTGTCCTGACTGAAAAGCACTGGTGTGGTCATCTAGTGATGATTCCCAGCCACAGCAGTCTGTCAACAAGCCTAAGTAGTAATCGATATGTCAACAAGCTAGTGGCCCTATCCATTTCACATGGATTAGCGAATTCCCTTGTGTGGTGTGGCCCACGTCTGCAGATGCCTGCCAAATAGACAGATCAGTGTAATCCCGTTGGGAAACACTGACTCAACTGAGACTTAACGTACCTCTTTTACTGTTTCTCTTATTCAGGGTCCGTCTAGTGTGCTGCAGGAATGACTTATTTTTGTATGCTAAACCGAAAGTTAACATCAATTGTTCCCTTGACAAAAAGCCTATGGGATTTTTCAGTTGGCTTGAAGGTAATCTTCATACATCAACGTACATTTTTTTTTTGAGAGTGCCAGAAGTAAAAAGCTAATTCTAGGCCTTAAATGAACTACATCATGGTATCAGTTCTTATACACTTGACTACAAACTGATCAATCTACTTGTTGTAAAGTTAGAGTTACAATAGCTTAAAACTAAAGTTGACCTCTAAAAATGGACAAGTAAGTAGATCAGTCTCTGTGTTCTGTGCGATGAAGCATAATGTCCATGACACCTTTAAGTGTCTGCCATTTTTAAGACACATAAACATTTATAAATACCAACATGGGGTATTTACTGATGTGTTTTGTGTCATAGAACAAAATGTGAAAATAAAATGTGTTACCCACAAACCTGAAACCCATTCAAAAAGTCAATTGACTACATGAGGGAACTAAAATGCTAATTCATTTTAGAACCAATTCCTGTGACACTGTATAGAAAAAACGCTCTGTACGTCTCTCCTTTTTCTTACTCTATCAGCTGTCTATCCATGCCCATCGAGAATCTTGTGTGGGCTGCCCAGAGCCTGAGCTGGTGCTGGTCCTGTGCTGGTCCTTGAATTGCGTAGCTGCAATTCAGCCATCAGTCTTCGGACCTAAGTGATGTAATACTGCCAAAGCAACAATGGAACGAACTTTATCTGACAAGCCATATCTCTGCTTCAGTACTTCTTTACTATTCAGATTATTTATCAGAATTGACTACTGCATGTTCAATTGTTAGTATTAGTATTATAAATCTTGGGTTGGTCCATATTTCATATGTGATTCTCTTAAAATGTCTTTCAAAATATAGGTTTGCAACCAGCCCAAGGATTAATCCGACTTTGCTAATCAATTAAATCTGTAGGAGTGCAGGGAAACACTCATTCACACTCATGCTTTATCAGTCTTATTACAGTTTTGATCATGTTCATTTCAAGTCTGGCTTTGTATCCAAGTGACCCTCATTTATTCTGGGGAGGCATGATTTTAAATAATATTAGTTTAAGCAGTGGTTCCCAACCTGGGGCTTGAGACCCCAGTGGCATCTAAGGAGAGCAACATGTGATGAAGGGATAAGAAATGAAATGAAATGTAAAACTGATTCTTCTTTTTAACTGAGTACCTTTTGTCCACCTTGCATGCCTGAAGAGGGTTTGCAGCCAAGTTTAAAGCAGCAACCATGTGAATCAGCACCTCCAAATCTAAGGCCAGGGGAAACTGTGGATAGTCTCCAATTCATTGAGGGATGGCAGTGTCAGCAGTAATGTGGGCATTGTGCAGCATTGTCCTGGTAATGAGGGAGTTTAGCAAAGCTTTAGATTTAGCAGTCAGTTTATGATCCAACCCCCACCTACAGTCATAAGCTCTATACAAGGTTGGCGTGGCTGGGCTCAGCCTTATGGGTGGACCACATATACTGTTTGTGGTCTCTGCATTGTGGAACTGCTGTGGCTCACTCACATAATTTTGTACATCGGAGGTCCACCAGTAGGAGTTGAGCTGTGTTGCTGTGGAGTCCGGAATGCCCCGTCTGCTGCCACTAGTAATTGCTGCTTACAAGTTATGCAGTTACATGTTACATGGCGTCAAAAGAAATACAAGCAATGAGGACAAAGACATTAAAAGACATAAAACTTACTGCACAGTATAAGTACATTTAGTTTTGCCTCTCTGAAATAGCTGCTGCTGTTTCCTGTCAGAGACAAGTGAAACTCGTATGATTCAAGTGGTGTTACTTCAGTAAAAGTGTTCTTCTGGGGCAAATTGATCACTGAGTCGAAACCTTCTCGAGGGTCGTTCTCTCAGATTTAATTTTTTAAGCATTTCCATCAATTATGAATCACCAGCAGACTTCTGCAATAGCCTCCCCGCCCAGCCTCCTGATGACATCTGTCTGAGGGAATACTAATGTTTTCATCAATTCCACAATAAATACTTGTGAATAGATTATTCACAGTAAAGACAGTCATGCACAATATTTAAAAACTGCTGACTGGGTTACCCTCAGTCTGTCCACGGCTGCTATAAATTATATTGATTGCCCAGCTAAAGCCTACTGACTGAATTAACGCCATGAATCACCTTTTAGTTTTTGAGTCTCATTTCAAATTCCATTAATAAGTAAATAAGTAATGACTTCCAAAAGCTCCAGTCATTGTCCTATTTCTCCACTGCTACACAGAACACATTTATTTTCTTATTTTCATTTAATGGACGAGTCGTAGACGTAGATGTGAAAGCAGTCCAAATTTACATTTTACACTGACTTCACATAGAGGCCAGAATAAGCATTTTGCATAGCAGACACTGAAACATCTTCTACTGCATCACCCTGTGTCACAACTCATTTATTTTTTTTAGCTTTTTTGAGGGAAATCCAGTTTCAGAATGTAAGAAACTACATTTACTTACTGATGCACTGACATCACTGTTTGACTTGCAGGAGAAAATAAAGAGGTTTTATATTTATTGTGTGACAACATTATCCCCAAAGTCAAGAGCTTGCCTACACATCTAAGACCATTAGTTGAAAAGTTGATAGATCAAATGATCATAGCAAAAATAGTATTTCTACTAAAAGCCTATCAACAGTTTTTTTTTTATTTTCTGTAAAATGAAAATCAGGCAGGGCAATAGAAACATTTTTATTTCCTAACTATATGTACAGTCATTGTCTGGTGTCAATGACTTGTGCTTGGAATCTTTCTTGTGGTTGGTTAGAAAAGACAAACAGCCAGTGGCGGTGCTGATACACCAGATTATATATATATATATAGACAGTTATGTTGTGAACTTATAACTAAGTCACATAATTATGTGCAATTACCGTTGAATTTTGCCTTCACATGGGACAAAAACAGTGATCTACTGGGTGAAATCTACCAACTCCTGCCTTTTTAGCTGCTAAATACTAAAAAAAAAGAACTTTATGGTGAACTATCTGATCAGAAAGTTGTCATTGCGTCGTGCTTGCACTTAAAAACCAAAACAATGATAGACTAAAATTAGCCATAGAACTGAGTTGGGAGATATTTATCTTTGGATTTGTCAGTATGAGCCACACTTTCACTTGACACATAGTCGTTTCATCGTCAGTTATGTAACATTGATAACTGTGTTTATAATGAGCTGTATTTTGAAGTTTAAAACAAAATCATATTCCTCCAGTGAAATTGTTTGTCCCTGACAACTTGTCCGTTCAAGGGAGGCTATCCTCACTGTAAAAAAAAACCTTTGTTTATGTTAATGTTTCTCTAATACAGGCAGAGTGACCATGCAAGTCATGACTGTTGCTCGTCAAGACAAAGCCGTAAGTTGTATGACATTTTGTGAACTACAAAACCTCTTTGGAAGGATGAATGGGTTGAATAAACCCCTCTAGCGCACACACTCTCTTGCTTTAAACTGAACAGCTTTCCATTGTACCGTAATAACATTTAAATTCAGGCCTGTACTTGGAATATGGTGCATTATGTCCACCACTGCTGAAAACTGAGGATTTACACTTCTTAGTTGTGTGAGACCTCATCCAATCCAAATTCCTGTCAGAGCCATTTCAGCTGCCAGACAAGCAGCCGACGTGTTGACATGCTCTTTTTGAGCTTCACAAATTGACAAAGATTTGTAAACAACACAAGCCGTCATATCGCACAACCAATTTGACTCCAGCTTGAATAAAACATCGGACCACACGCAAACTCCCAAGTCCTTTTTTTTCCCTTTGCATACTTCTCTGTACCCAAAGCAATTTTTCAGTTCATGGTCCAATTTTGTAGTCAGTGGAGTGTGGCAGAAGCATGGACTAACATCAACATGAGATTGTAGAATGCATAACAGGCTTTGTTACAGTTCAGAGCTGTTTATGCCAATCTGCGTCTTGTAGGAAACTGAGAGGGAGAGCCTCCGGGCTACCAGGGGATGGATGTTAGGAAATGGAGCGTGATGTTTGTTTGCTAGTTTCTTTAACCTTTTTTTTACCATTCACCAGGCACAACAATTAAAAGGCACATTTTATTTTACCCTAATGACCTTCTTGGGTTCAGGTCTTGGAAAACAGCATATTAAACACTTAACTTCATAATGTTTCTCTGAACACGTAGTTGTGTTTTCTCAGCTGTGGATCAACAGACATGTTGTGCAGTATTTAGGGAGTACAGTGTATGTGGGATGGACTCAAAGTAGTTTTCAAAAAAATGGTGCTCTACGGAACGGAATAATACAGATAGATGAGATATTCTTTGTTGGTTTTGATTGTTTCATGGAATTTATTGCCATTAAAAGGAATATAGTAAACTATCCCCGGCCTAATCAGTTAACGCAGCATTATGTAACTGTGTTACCTTGAAATAACAGCTTCAAACTCATTTTAATGCTACAATGACTTGTAATAGATTGAATTTGTTTTTTCTGTCTAAGCCACCATGCCTCCTTTGTGTGTGGTCTGTGACCTGCTCAGGCCCTTATAATAATAATGAACTTATTCTTGCTGATCACAGAACCCTCAAAACGCGTGAAACGTTCTTTTTTAACAGAGCGTGTTGTTACACCCCTGTTTTGCCAGTGAAACTTATGAATGGGAGATGACAAGATGACTGTGCAGGCATTCATCAAAGGGTGAGTGTTAATAATGTTTGTGTGAATATATGCATACAGGAAACAGCAGAACAACCAAGTATGCAATCTTGATGACACTAATGAAACGGTTAAGGAGAGAGGGATAATTGTGAGTTGTTTTAAATACTAGCGAATGGATTAGAGAAATGCTTGGTGTGTGCACTGCCTGCAGCCAATGACACAACGGAGAAATGTGGTGTGCATATGCAGTGTGTGTGCATATGTGTGTGCTGCCCACAGTCAGCTACTCCGTCACATCATACCCTCCTCCTGGAGGTTGGCAATGTGTGGCAACAGGGAAAGTAATCTGCCACCACCAGGCCCTCTTTTCCACAATGGAATAGTTGGTCTCACATGGCTGCAGTTTCCGGTTCAGGTACAAAATTGGGTGTTCATCCCCAGGGTCCCCTTGGGCCAGGACTGCTCCAAGGCAAACTGCTGATGTGTCAACCTGTACCAGAAATCTTTCCTTTAAGTCTGGACTCATGAGGACAGGAGAAGAACACAGGTTGGTTCTCCAGGTGGTGAGGACTGTTTCACAGTCATCGGACCAGGTTACTGGGTTCCTTTGGTCCTTGCAGATCAAAGCTGTGAGTGAGGCTTCAATGGTTGCAAACTGGGCC
The DNA here is from genome assembly GCA_903131615.1 of Diplodus sargus. Lineage (NCBI taxonomy): Eukaryota > Metazoa > Chordata > Actinopteri > Spariformes > Sparidae > Diplodus > Diplodus sargus. Next base: position 16,950 of record CAEMYA010002114.1, read on the forward strand.
TATACCAGCCAATCAAACCCAGGAAACACTGTACCTCCTTCTTGGTTTGTGGTCGAGGGCAGTTCAGGATAGCTTCCAGCTTATTCACCTGCAGATGTAACGCTCCTCATCCCAAGCGATAACCGAGGTACCTTAACTCCTGTCATTCCCACTCACTCAACTTGGAGGGGTTGAGTGTCAGCTCAGCCTTCTGGATCTTTCCCAGAAAAAAAGATAGGTGTTGAACATCCTCTGCCCAGCTGTTGCTGAGGGTCAGAGAAATGTGTGGCATGAGTAGCTGTGTGTGTGCTGCCTGCAGCCAGCTGCACAACAGAGACATGCGTTGACTGTTCATACTTCATCGTACTTTAGATTAAAATAACTACGTTCAGCCCCCATACGGGTGTAACTGAAGAGACGCACTTCACACAATATAACAAAAGTGATGTCATTTACATACTTTGATTTACTCACCTCACAGAACTTAAAAACAAATCACGCTTAACTGTTGGTTACAAACGGGATGTGAACCTTGGTTACACCCGGAAAGTCTTGTGTGTGATCCATTCTACCAAAGCCAGAGCTTTCTCATAGTTCACTGCAGAGGGTTGCTTCAAGAAGTGACAGAGGAGTCAAACTTAGAAGTGTACTGTACACTGAGCAAGCTGCTGTATAAGATAGATTGGGAGTGAGAGCAGGCCGACCGGGAGTCAAATATAGAGAATATAGAGAATATAGAAATATAGAGCAGTGTTTTCATTTTAATTTAATCTACGGTTAACTGAATAACTAAAGTGTGATGTTGACAGGTCTGGACCACTAGAGGCAATTCTGTCTCAGTCAGATGGAACAAGAGCTTCTACAAGAGGTAGACAGGGAAGAGCAGCTTTCACAGCTCTTCAGCAGGAAGGTCACATTGGTGGGCCTTCAGAAGTCTGTCTTAGTCATCTTCCCAGGAGGAGACAATATACAAACCGTCCTTCCAACTCCATACAGTCGATGATGCATCCCTGGTCCCAAAGCTGTGGGACTCTCCTGGAGGAGCGAGAGTGGGAAAACAAGAATGAAGCTGCCAATGCTGAGATTGGCAAACTGCTGCTGGACTCAGCAGCTGCCTGACTTTCTCAATTCAGATGTGCTTCTAACATTTTTCTTCTTGCTGTCTGCACGACAGTAGTCCGACTGATGGTCAAAGCCATCCTCGAGAGGTTTGACAAGCACTCTGAGTCCTTCCATCAGATGGACTACAATGAAAGCTTTTTTTTCTTACGACACGTCTTTGCTCAAACTGGATATCTACAGTATGTGGCTGTGCAATTTGATAATGATGTGGAGGAACTGTTGTAGCAAAAACTCTCAGAAGAATCACACGGAATCACACTGGTAGTTACTTGTGTAACTACCAGTAATTCTTCCAGACTGTGTGAGTATGTGTGTGTATTTACTCGTGCATGTGTGTGTGTGTGCTCTCCTTTTTGGCCAGAACCATGCGTCAGGATGCAGATTGATGTGTCGTCAGATTTCCTGTTTTCACTGTTTTGCAGAGATGTGGTCTCCCTACATGGCTATGTGTGTGTGCTTATTCCGTGATATCATTCATATTTCCTAATCTTCTGTTTGTCCCAGTAGCAAGAATAACACATTCATATTCAAAGGTCAATACTGGTCACATAGTCAGGCCAGATTTCTCAATAGAACTGTAGCAGGAGGAAGGTTAAAACTATGAAGGGTCCTGGTTAAATTGCTCCGTTGTCCAAAATATGGACCGCAAAGTGCACACTGCTGCATCCACCAAGGGTCATGATCAGCTCAGCACATCTGAGCAGCTACAACTTCTGGAGGAGAGGTGGGCTTCACCCAGAGTCGCAGGATGAGAAGGTGGTCACCAAAATTATGTGACAGACTGGAGACCAGTGTGACTGTTCACTGAGAGCAATGCTCTTTTTCAGGATGTTGTATTGACAGGACTTCACACATAGCTCAGTTGAGCTAATGCTACTGAATCCTTCAACCACTACCACGCTGATTAACAGCATATCTCCTCCAAACATTGCGCACACATGATATTTAATTCAGCAATTCAACATTTCTGTTTGTATTTCAAAAGAAAACTCTTCTGGTCTTCTAATGTTTCTAGTCCAGCTCACAGGCACAACAGTGTCTTTGTAGTCAGCCAGTATTCACATTAGTAATATTTTAATGATTTCTCTCTCACACACAAACACAAACACACACACACACACACACACACACACACACACACACACACACACAGCACAATCACCACCATTCTCCATCACTGAAAGGGTACAGAGTTATCGTAACAAGTGAGAGAGGCCACCAGAAAATCTCACCATCAAAATAGAGTAAATAGAAATACAGCACATATATTTTCCAAACCAGTAGAAATCCTATAAACAAGTCAGTAATTTTGTTTTTGGCCATTTCTCAATTCCCCTGCGGTAATCAGGGCAGATACACTGCACAGCAACACAGGAAGCAGACAGCTCTGGGTATTGTTTACAACTGATGTAAGAAATATGTTTTGGTTCATTATTATGAAGTGATGCAGGTGGCAGCAATGTCTGAGCATGGACTCAACTTTCATGTTGAAGGGATTCTCCTTCTGCAGGGTTTCGAGAGAGGTTATGTAGCACTTCTCCTGATGCGGAGTCCTGTGCCATCTTTTTCTTTTCACACATGAAAGCTAACTGAGGGAAAATGTAGAGAACTAAAACTGGTCTAATCAATGCAGTGTAGCTGTATTTTCTGGATACATTCGATGAAAATGCTGCTTACTCCAACAGCATTCAGACAAATTGTCAGGATTTCTTGTGTCTTCCAAATCATTCTCTTACTAATAATTTCTCAGTTACTCGAAGAACTGACGGTTCTGAATGAAATGCTATAAAAATAACACCGGGCCATTCCAGCCCAGATGCTTGAATTTAATACAGCAATTAACATTTCTGCAAACCACTGATACATTCACATTTGCAAGTGTAATATGCTTATATATGACATCTCTACAATATAAGTCATATCACCTTCACATGTTTATGACTGCCATGTTGAGAGGTGGAGTAATAGGCGAAACAGCTGCCAAGTCAGTGATCAGGGACAGCATTTCAACATTTGAAAGTGGATCACTGGATGTTAGACCTTGGGACAATTTTCAGCTCTGTTTGCTGAGACAAAAATACAGATATTTTTGATGAGAAAAACATGTTGTAAAAACATCAGGGAAAACATTATGGTTTGCATTGAAACCACTACATTCCATATGTGACTTCAGTTACAAACTTACCTTACATACTATACATAACTGAAAAACCTTGCTCGAGCTTTTCCAAACCCTAATCAAGTGTAAGTTGTTATGTGCCTAACCATAGGCTGTCTAAAATAGTGGACAGAGCCACTGTGACATCACCTGTAGGTTTCTGAAAAGTCAGTATCAAGCTCACAGGGGCTGGTACTGGCTGTCACCATCTTGGCAGTGCCTGACTCCATCTTTCTCCTGGCTAATCAAACACATGCAAAGAGTCTCGGGTGGAGCTTAAGCCAGCCTAGCTGGTTAACCAAGCCCACAAAGCTAGAAGCTACCACGCTAACTAACTGTAACAAGCTGTCTGTCTTCACACATAAAGATCAGCACATTTTTGCCTCACAAGGTCGTTTTTGTTTTGCCACGAACATCCAATATACCTTTTATGTCCTCCAGAGCTCACTGGCTCCAGCAACCGTCTCCTTGTTAATGCTCTCTTACAGAATTGTTAATCCAAAACACTGGCCTCTTTCCCTTTTAAAGGTCCCATATTATACTGTTTTTCATCAATTTCACACAGCTGTCAGAGGTCCAACAACACCGTAATCCATTGCCACAAACCCATCCGTGGTCCTGAATTTCTGCTGTCTAAAAGTCAATCTACTGAGCTCTACTGAGAGCAGGCTGTTTCTGTGCCTGCACATTTAAATGCTAATGAGCTCTGTCTGTCAACGCCTGCCTTACCTACTACACGCCCCTCAGGGAGAAGATGCCACTTGTGCTAGCGGTAGCGTGCGCTAATGTTTACAGTGGATGTATCGCTATGGCTCATCGAGATGCTGTGATTCAACCATACCAGTTTGACCCAGAATCGGACCCAGACGGAGAGGCTCCTGACGAAATACAGACTCTGCGGCTGCAGCAGGACGTTTCAGAGTGGTTAGTGTGTCTGAATAATGTTACTTAGTTTGTTCGTATGTGTTGTTACAGTTACTACCATGTAGCTAATGGCTAACAGCTAGCGAAAGCTGTGTTTGTCTCCAACACAGTCTCCAAACTCTTGGACACTGTTTGCATCGTCTCTGTCTCCAGTCTGCACATGTTTCCAGACTTTTTACTGTGACAACCAAGCTCCCTCGTTATATTATTAACATTAAACTCGCTTCAAACGCCATTGCATAGCATACCAAAGCGGAGCTAACTAGTTAGCCAATTTCCAGCTGACTTCACCATACTCGTAGCCAACTGTAAATCCTATCAAACCGTGGCGACACTTACCTGTGGCTCAGGTGCAGTTGCTGGGTCCTGTATGTTTGGGACTGATCCTTTTACGAGGGTCAGTGTCGAGGCAAAGCCAGCTTTGTACTGACCCTCGTTACTGAAGCAGTCCAATGTGAAGTGGTTAGCACACACACACAAACTTCCACGAACCGCAGCCGGCACATTGTCATTAAAAAATTAAATGCAACCGCTGTCTCTTCTGTTGTTCTGTAGCTGGAACAGTATATAGGCACTGATGTTGATTTTTACAACCAACAACAGAGCAATTTGTGTTTCTAGCTCTGCTAGTACGACATTGTGAAACACTGCTATCTTACTGCTGGACACACCAAACTTCACCTCGGGGATGAACGCCTCCCTCTCAGATATCTCGTATCACCACGCAGAGGAGGCCGGCCTATGAACATCTCTCCTTTCATTATGTAACAAAAGGAGCTGAATTTGAACAGCCTGTAGAGGCCCCATTTTACCAGTGGGTGGGCTGCAGAGACCATGCAGGAATCGCTTGTTTTCCTCATTCTGGGAGTTGGCAGGCTCAGGGAGGACCAGTTTGTATATGTAGAGACGAGAGAAAATTTGTTTTTCAAAATATGGGACCTTTAATGTCTTTTAATTAACCAAACCGAAAGACATTGTATGTGTCCAATGTCTGATTTTAAATTCTCCACAAGGCATCAATACCACAAATATTACCGAGAGATCAAGTTCAGTGACTAAAATTGAAGCAGACCGCTCGTGGCTACCTGCGGCCACACCCCTAATTGTGCGTACCTTTAAGCCTTCACTTATAGTGGATTTTACAACATTCCCCCCCACTATATGCTTTGTAACATCAGTCAGAGGGTAACTTCACAGCATTACATACATGTTGTGGCAGGAAGTGCATCATTGCATTTCCTCCTCAGAGGAGGGGATAGAGAAAATTAAGAACACCTGGGAGCTGGGGGAGGGTAATGCCAGCTGGACAAAGGCAGCATGGAGGAGATCAGGAGGAAGTGAGGCTGAACAGGAGAAAACCCCAAAACATAATCTGTAAAGGAGGTGTACAAGCTGAAAAGGATCAAGGAAACCCCGGAGTGTGAGCGAGGTCAGGTGGATGTCTTTTGGTGCGGCATTTGGAAACCAAAAACGGTCTGGGCTGAAAACTCCTGAGTGGTCTCTGCCTGTTGCTCTCCAGGCTTTTTCCCCCTTCCAAAGTCACTAGCTGTTTTTAGACAGAGCACCGAGCCGCCAATTTGCCCGTCCTTTTGGCGGCTCGGTCCGCAGTTTTAGACAGAGGCCGGCAAATTGGGGGTCTGTTGTGGTCTGCCGATTTTCTGCCTCGGAGGGTACACTTATTTCCGCCTCGACTGCTATCTAAAACCGAGGCGGAAATGTGCCGGCCTCTGCGTGAGGTGGGCGGAGGTGTCAATGACCTGCACTGTTGTGAGACCCACAGCCGGGGATTTTAAAATCAGGAAACAGCTGATCAGTCCATCATTTCATCCGCGGACATTAAGATGAGCAACTGGACAGCCGCTGAGATCCAGGAGATGCAGTGACTCCTGGATTTCAGCGGATGTTTGGTTGTGTTAGCTTGTTGTTGTAGCGCAAGCTAGGAACTTTCGCTACTTTCAAATTAAAAGCCCCCCACTAAGAACCCAGTTCTAAATTCCAATGGGGTGCAATGTAAAGCTCTTATTTTGAAGACAAATTCTATGTCTGCCAACTTCGAGCTTCACGTCATGTCACATGTTTACGTTTACCTCAAAGGCGGCTTTTGGAAAAGCAGGAATACTATGCCTCGGTTTTAGAAAGACAGGCCGGCACATTGCCGCCTTTAAGTTGGAGCATATGTGCTGCCTTTTCTATCTAAAAACAGCTACTGTCTCACCCTGTTCCCTGTCTCTATCTGCGCACCACCTGCCCCCCCCCGATTTGTTTTTATGGTGAATGCAATTTTTGTTCTTTCGTTATATGGACTGTGGACTGTGGCACTTACATTTAAACTTCATTTGATATTGCCATTTAAAATATGTGATTTACTGCTTGATGAACTTCATTATTTCCTGAAGTGATTTAAGTGGTTTGATTCTTGATTCTTTGTTTGATTGATCATTAAATGATTAACATTTCATTTTCAGATGGTATGGTGACCCGTGCTTTATTTGGTGTATCGATCTTTTGTAGATAGGGCCATAGGCTAGCAGGATTCTGATTTTCTTCGTTATGCAGATACTTTCAGATGTACATATTTGTTTTCATATATAAAGAAAAGAATGACAGGCTGAATTTTTCTCAGACTTTGACCTTAAGAGTATATGTTTTCATTCCCTACACTACAATGTTTACTTCAAGATACAAGTTTTCGTAACATGACATTAAGTTCCGATGTAGAGAGAGCCTTCCTATGAACAACTGCAATTCCTTCTGGTCAGTCTACCAAACCTCAAGTCAACTGAGCTGATACTGAGCATATGTAATTGCATCTATCTGAGGCTGTTTGTGAGCTTCCAAGACTACAAATGGGGCGACATTGATTCATAATTGGAAACCTGGGTGCGCAGGTTAGAAGGCACCTCTTGCCACATAGCCTTCTGCTGACTCAGTACCATCTGAGGAGCTCAGTGACATGACCAATTTGCAGAGTCGGTAGACCGAGGAATTATTTTGGCCTTAATCTTTCACACGGCCATGCCTAGCTTGTGTTAGAGGAGCAGATGAAAAAACAACATAATAATAAAACAGAAATGTGAGGGAGAGAGCAGGGTATTTGACAGGGAGGTAATTATAGAGGGCACGAATGACACCAGTAATCAGCTTGTTAAAGCAGAGGGATTTAAAATGCTCCACGTTTGAATTCGATAACAGCCCTTTGACATTTTAAAACTGTGATTTGCTGGTGTGTCGGAATGCAAAAGGTGGCATCAGCAGTTCTATGTGTGCATGCAGAATTAGATGGCTCGCTGATATCCCTACAGCAACTGAACACGTCTAGGTTCCTATACTGTGAATTCTGTACGTTTTTATTTTTCTGCAGAAACAACAGCAACAATGTGGCCACTGCCTTCAGACAACAAATGAAATATTCAGATGCATCAGACAGTCTGTTTGTTTGTGTGTGTGTGTGTGTGTGTGTGTGTGTTGGTGTGTGTGTGTGTGTGCGTGCGTGATGGATCTCAGAGCTAAGAAGCTTAAATAATACAGTCTCAGATTTTCCATGCACTGTCTGACCGGTGAACACAGGCCCAGGATTATGCATCTGCTGTTTATCTAGATGAACTTTCAAAGATCAGTAGCAACTAGTACCTGACACGGTTACAGCAACAAGCCTTACACAAGTAAGTTTAGCAGGTTTTGAACTGAATTCATCTTAAAATGACACTGAGTCCCTGCTACAAGCACACAAATTAATTTTCAAATGCCTCAGTACCACAGAGTCATGCATAGAACTGTGAGGATTGTCTTTTTTTCCCATTTTTGTTGTTTTACCATTGAAACTGTAATATATTGCTGTCAGTCGTGTACATGGGTTGATGCACTGCTGCACTCTTAAAATAATGTCTATAGGCTACATGCCAGTCTTGCTGTAATGATATCAAAGATTGCCCTTTCATACTGACAGAGCTATTCAGCAGGTAATACAGCTGCATCTCAAAAACATGTCCATGACAGGCACATGATCGGCAAAGAATGAGGAAATTCTCTCCCCGTTGTGCTTAACAAGTGTAGAAATTCGTTATTAAAACTGAAATTGTGTTTATTTCCTGTGTTGTATGACAATGTCTTTCCATCACAGCCCACAGTGAACACATGCTGCTCTGAGCCTTTATGTTCTGTACATGTTGTGCTGAGTGCATTGAGGTTTGCTCCATTTGCATGTCTGTGATTTTAATTCAATGAAGAGAATGTACAGCTTCATGTGTTGTTGTTTGCAGAGGTGGTTCTTTTCAATTGCTCATGCTGCACTTCTTGTAAATATTTCTTACTTGGTATGTTTTTACACGGGACAATCTTGAATACAACCGATTTACACTGAGCTGAAATAGAATGATACTAAACACAGAAAATTACTATATGAAATATGTCAAAGTATGAAATAAAAAGGTTTCCTAAAATATTAACATGGGTAAGATCTTTGTTGACTAGTGCAGTGGCTGCTCAAAACATGGCCCTCAGAACAAATTATCTGGTCCTTTTAAATAGTTTACAGATCAAATCTTAAGCCTCCGTAACTACTCTTAGACTCATCTGTGCTGCTCTGATAATATCAATATGTTTGATATTTCCGATTCAATATTTGGATGATTACATCAGTACATTCCGAGCTGGACCACAATGACCGATGAGAGAGGCATACTAGAGAACTGATTTCCGATTTCTAAAGTCGGTTGAATGTGTACTGTGGCTATGCTGCACTGTCATAGACTAGATTTGGTAAAATATCATGTTTTAAATAACAAAATTCACAAATTGTATGCAACACTGAGTGCCTCTAAAGCCATGTAGTGATTTATTGTGTTACGTTTTTAACTTGTGTATATTCACACATTATTGTTTGAACTGGCTTTTTCACTATGATGTCAGACTTCAGCAATGTAACAGAACATTAAATATATTTATGCTGGTATTATGAGTTGTCGAAACTGATCAGTGTCGGCCACGATTCACACTAAATTCTCCAGTCTGGAGCCAGAAACTGTCGAGTGATGTCTCCATTCTGCCCAGTAAATACGGCAACAGAGACAATGATGAATGTGGAGACCAATAACAATTACAGTATTGTAAAGTCTTCCTAATGCTTGATTTCATAGATTTGCACGGTGTGATGTTTGCGTAAGGGCAACAACCCAAAAAGAAAACCAGAGTAAAAGAAAAGAC